>JABWTJ010000400.1:0-600000 GCA_016801875.1 Solanum sitiens | reverse complement strand
CCTAGTTTCTCAAGTCATCAATATTGGGCACACACAACCTTCCCTGATACCTCAAGACACCATCCCCCCAAGGAGAATGACTCATTAAGCTTACTAAGAACCAATTCCTTCAACTCTATCAATGGTCAATCAAGGTGTTGCTTAGACTTCACCTCAACCACAAAGACGATTCGGAGTTATAATGGACCATAAAACCACTAATTGGAGAATCTTCCAATCTAACACCCAAACGAGCCAACCTATGAACATATCTCACTAGGACTTTCTTGGATTCTTCTACATGAGACAAACTACCCATGGTCATATGACTTAGAGCATCCACAACCATATTGGTCTTGTAGGGGTGGTAGAAAACACTCATGTCATAATCTTTAAACAATTCTAACCACCATCTTTGTCGGATATTTAACTCTTTTTGAGTAAATAAATATTAAAGACTCTAGTGGTCGATATATACATCAGCATGGACACCATACAAATAATGCCTGAATATTTTCAAGGCAAATACCACGGCCGCTAACTCAAGATCATGAGTTGGATAATTCTTTTCATGCACCTTAAGCTATCAAGAAACATAAGCTACTACTTTCCCATGTTGCATAAAGACACACCCTAAGCCCACTCGGGATGCATCACAATATGCAACGAAGCCTTGGTACCCTCCGGTAAAGTCAACACTTGAGCGGAGGTAAGCCTCTATATCAAGAATTTGAAACATCTTTTACATGCCTCCGGCCACTCAAATTTCATACTCTTTTGGGTCAAGGTAGTCAAAGGAGAAGCAATGGACGCAAAAACATCCACAAACCTCCTATAGTATCCCACTAGACCCAAGAAACTCCTAATGTCGGTTTGACTCAATGGTCTAGGCCAATTTTTCACCGCCTGCATTTTCCTTCAATCAACCTCAACTCCCTCACTACATATGATATGACAAAGAAATGCCACCGACCTCAACCAAAACTCACATTTTCTATACTTGGCAAATATTTGGTTTTCCTTAAGCACACATCACCCTCAAATGGTCCATGTGTTCACCCTCATTTTTTGAATATACCAAGATGTCATCAATGAAGACAATGACAAATTAATCTAGGTAACTTCAAAACACCCTATTCATGAGATCCATAAATGCCTCTGGCGCATTAGTGAGATCAAAGGACATTACTAGGAGCTCATAGTGACCATACCTAGTTTGGAATTCCATTTTTGGTACATCCTCACCTCTCACACTAAGTTGGTGATATCACGATCTCAAGTCAATCTTAGAAAAGTAGATTTCCCCTTGGAGTTGATCAAACAAGTTGTCAATCTGATGGAGAGGATACTTGTTCTTAATAGTTACTTTATTGAGTTAGCGATAATTAATGCACATTCTAATGTACCCACCTTCTTTTTCACAAACAATACCGGAGAACCCCCTAGAGAAATACTAGGTCTAATGAAGCCTTTGTCTAGTAAGTCCTTGAGTTGAGCTTTTAATTCTTTCAATTTGGCCGGAGCCATCCAATAAGGAGGAATTTAAATGGGGTTTGTATATGGTAGCAATTCAATACCAAAATCAATTTCTCGTTCAGGAGGGATTGCGGGAAGATCATTAGGAAAGACCTCCAGAAAATGCCTCACTATGGGGACTAACTTAATGGGAGGATTTTCGGAGTCTAGATCTTTGAATCTTACAATATGGTATAGACACCCTTTTGAGATTATTTTACAAGCCTTAATACAAGAGATAATATGACCTCTAGGAGTAGAATTTCCCCCCTTCCACTCTAAGACAGGTTCATTTCGAAAACTGAACTTGACAATTCATGTTTCACAATCAATGGAAGCAAAACAATAATGCAACCAATCCATGCCCAAAATGACATCAAAATGGACCATATCAAGTTCTACTAATTCAACATGAGTAACTCTATTGGGCAACAATATCGGACAATTTCTATATACCCTCTTCGCAACCACCGAGTCACATACCGAGGTAGTTACCATGAAAGGTTCATTTAGAATATCGGGCAAAATATCAAACTTCCTAGATATCAAGGGAGTAACAAAATATAATGTAGCACCCGGATCAAGTAAAGCATATATATCAATAGAGAAGACTTGTAATATACTAGTCACCACATCGGGAGAACTCTCTTGTTCACCCCTAGAGCGAAGAGCATAAAAAGAAATTCTTATTTGTAGCATCCACATTAGAACCACTAGCTTGAGCTTACTTTGTATTGCCCCTTGAAATTAGGGCAATCCCTAACCTTCTAGACACTCTTGCCACGCCCAAAGCAATTATCCGTCCCAACAAGGCAATCATCATAATGTTTCTTGCCACACTTTCCACAAGATGGCTTCTTGCTTGTGAACTAGTACCTCTTCCCTTTTGTGACTTAGAGTTAGACACCCTCTCATCACGAGTCTTGGGAAATTTGGAAGGAACTTGATTAGAAAAACTCTTCTTGAATCTAGGCTTTTATTGAATGTCAAGCCTACCCTTTGAAGAACCACCTTCATTAAACTCTGCCTTCATGGTCTCCCTACTCTTTCTCCTTATCCTTTTCTCTTCCACTTGTTGAGCATAAACCATGAGACTAGAGATATTCGTCTTATCATGAGGCATATCCGAGCATTCTTCAACCAAGTCTTCGGACACCCCGTAAGAAAATGAATCATATAATCCCTTGGGTTTGACACAAAGGATGGAGCATACTTGGATAATTTAGTGAATTTCAAAGAATAGTCAAGTACACTCATACCTCCTTGATGAAGGTTGATGAATTCTATCACCTTAGCTTCCCTCAACTCTCTAGGAAATAACCGGTCAATAAAAGACTTCTTGAAGATCTCCCAAGTCACCGGACCACCTCTTAGTGCCCTATTAACCATCCATTGCACGTAGCAAGTTTAGGCCACAACTTTGAGTTGATAGGCTTCCAACTCGGCCTTTTAAATTGAGGCCACGGCCATAGCATAGAAAATCGTATAGACCTCATCTAGGAAATTTTGAGGTTACTCATCCGACCTCGACCCAAAGAACATAGGTGGACTCATCCTAGTAAAGTCTCTCAAACGAGAGTCCATAGTGTTAGCATATTGAGGCACTCGACGTCCAACCTGCCTATTCACGTGGCGAAGGTAGTTCCTCCATGAATGAAATGAAAGGGATGAAGAAATGAGAGTGTGATTTGAATTATGGAACTTGTTCCAAATTGCTTGTGATACTTGAAAACGCTTGATGACACGAAGTTGGTTCTCCTTGTGAGTTTAGTGCATTGACTATGAATGTCTTGACCTTGATTTGACGTGCGATATTCTGCTAGTTGAGTCCAAGATGTCCTTGAAAGTGTTTAAGTGTCATTCGAGGATGAATGTTCCCAAGTGGGTGAGTATTGTTACACCCTCGAAATGAACTAGGTTGAACTAGAGCTTCACAGGTGTTTCATGAGTTAATAATGAGTAAAATGATGTATTTTAGCATTAGAAATCAGTTGGTGAAGTTTGGAAGTCAAACGTCCAAGAACGTCCATGACTTTCAAAAAATGTACCTTGGAATGTACTAGTGTGTATTTGATTTTGGTGCATGTTTTTAGGTAGTGTTTGGTCTCTAAAATCAGTGGGAATGACCCTAGTACCTAGAGGGATGTAGAAAGGGTCAAAAAGTTTGGGTACGACTCCTCGGGGACCACCCAAAGGGCCCCCAAGGAGGACACAAACATGGGACAAAGGAGCTGCCCAAAGAAATGTGCAGGGCCAGGATCTGAAGCATGCCTTCCGTTGCGCGCCTGGCACTTAAGTTTCCTATGTGTCACGCGAGTGGCATGAGGTCCACTGCCTCAAAATGCTGAAAGTCAATATTGAGCAGCTCCCTCCGACATGCGCAGCCAAGTCTCAGAGTTGGCCGCGTCGTTTTTAAGTCATATTAGAATTTGGAAAGGGGTCCAAATGGTGTAGGGGTATTTTGGGAACTGTGGGGATCATTTGTGGACTGATTTAGGTCATTTTAAACCTCATTTCACCCATCAATTTAAACCCCAAAGCTCAAATGAAAAATCTCTCCAAAACTCTTCCTCTAAAATCCTCCAATGAAGAAGCTTCAAGCTCCAAGGGAGAGGACCAAGTTCTTCACGTTTTCTTCATCAAAAACCCATGGTTTCCTTCTCATTGAGGTATGTTAGTTCATACTTGAACTCTATTTCATTCAAGGAGTCATTCCATAGAGATTTCAAACAGGGTTTTCAAACTCCAAACTCTTCTATTTTTTACTCTAAGCATGGGTCTTGCATGAAAACGTTTTAGTGAGTGTAATATGAAATTATTCGATGTTAGTGGATAATTTTAAGGTCAAAACCTCAATGAACCCATGCTCATTTAATTTCTCAACTTTTGGCTTATGAAGCGGGTTTAATGTACATGATTTGATAATGTTAGAACTATGGTTTTCTTTCTGTTATAATGACATTAAGTTACTGCCTTAAATATTATTTTATGATGTATTGTTGGAGAAATTGAGAAAGGTGGTAAATGCTTGGATGAAGGGTAAGTTGTTCGATCTTGTTTAATTTTCCATTGAAAAGATCCTCAGTGGTATGGTCCACCTTTGGTGGCGGATTTTACTTGAAGTATATAAATATGTGTATATATGTGCATTGTGAGTATGACCTTGAATACATGATATGTGAAGTTAAGTGATGATTATGATATATATGCATAATATGTTTTAGGAAGTTGAAATTCTATATCTTGAAAAGGTTATGTCTAAGTGAAGCATATGTATATGTGAAGCATGATAGTGTGTGTGTTTATGACAAATGCAAGGTGGACATGATTCGAAATCAATGGCATGCATGATAGGGGTTATGTGAAAGGTGTTCTCACATGTTTTCACACACACACCTTGAATGATTTAAAGAATGAAGCTAATGGCTATGTATGTATGAGAGTCTATTGAAAGGTATTCTCAATAAGACTCTAATGAATGAAATATGGGATTGTAGGGTAGACACTCTTCGTGAGTGGAGATGAAGTGTCTAGACCATCCTTACTATCCCTATAGTATGAAAAGGGGAATTTTAGGGCGAACACTCTTTGTGAGTTGAGATGAAGTGTTTAGTAGCAACCTCACTATTCCCAATGAGCTTTTCGAGATAGGTTGGAGGTTGATGCCCTTCCTGAGTTGAGATGTGGTATTCAAAAGTAACCTCTAGGTATAAGTACATTTTGTTAGTTGAGATGTGGTACTAAATAGCTATCCCTTAACCTATAGTGTATGAATGTTTAAGACTCCGTGGGGGAGTTATGCTTAGCACCGAGAGGATTTGAAGAAGGGGTGGGTACACTTCGTGAGTAGAGATGATGTATACAATGTACCTCTTGAGATGATTGCTCCTCTCTATAAGATGAATGAGTCACTAAGAAGCAATATCCTTATCCCTTAACTATGCGTCCACATAGGAGTAGCTATTGGAAATCCCATGTAAAGGCTCAACAATGACCCTACCTTAGGCAAGTAGGGGTCCCTCATCCAGTAGGGGTAAATACCGGGATTCCATGTCTAGCTCTCATGGTCTATGTCGGTTAAAGCTAGCCTCCACAAATAAATGTTATAAACTAAGTATTCTTAAGGGTGTATTACATAGGGTAGATAGTGGAATGGGACGCTATCTATCCATTGCACAAGTAGGCATTTGGAGGGAGTCTTGGTATGTCATTTTATGAAATGTATAAATGGGTCATTATATGATGAAATGAAGCATGATGACTATATGTCTAAGGTTAATGGAGTATTGTGACTTTATGTTCGATGTTTATGAAGAATGTTGATTTTATGCCTAATATTCATGAAGCATGAAGGTCTTATGTGTCACATTCGGGGAGCACCCCTTAGACGTAACCGGCGTTGTTGTCCTTTTTGAGGACTAAGACTAGCCTCTTAGCTTACATCAATCATAGGTAAAAATGCTGAAAATTTAAAACTTCTCGTTTACTTCTACATTGAGGTTTACATAGACCTCTACGTACACATAATATATTCATATCGAGCATACATAGACCCTTCGTATAGGAAGATTACATAGTCTTCTACTTTTATTGCACATACATAATATATCAATATAGATTCATATGAAGTCTAGAATACGTCTCATATTAAACCATCTAAGTCAAATACAACATCTTGGGTTCAACCCATACTTCATTACAATAAAGGCTTCATATAGGCATATACAAAGTCAACAAAGACAAAGAATGAACTAAATTATCTTTAAGACTAAACAATATCAAATAGCGAGATAGTGGCATCGTCCTCGGAAGGTGAGGACCTACCGAACACTTGGGAAATATCTAAGTAGTCTTAAAAGTCCTTCAACTAAGCTCAACGGCCGGATCCTACAATTTGTAGTAAACATAAACATGGGGTTAGTACACACTTGTACTAAATATGAGTATATGCACATAAACAAGTAAAATCATGCTAAAGAGGAAATTTGTTCAAATCCATGCCAAAGTACTTTGAACAGCTTTATGCACAATCAGGAACTCATATAAGCCAACACTTACATAATCCATAAGTCTAAACCATGTACAAAACAAGACCAACATTAACAAGTATAGTCAAGTCAACATGTATATCCACATAATGGAGTACATAATCAAGACAACTCCGACATCAAGTCATAACATCAACAAGCATGTATAAGAGTTCATAACATCATAACATAAGCAAGACCCTTACCCATAACCCATCATTAAGCCTATAAGTGCAATGACCAAGTAAAGCCCCATAACCTTACTCAATCAAGTAAACCAAACAAAGGATCATAGGCAACGTCCAACTCAATATAACATAGCATCAATAGTAGTCATCATCACATTTAGCAATATAAACCAATAGTATGTTCATAAATGAAACTAACGACATATAGGATCATCAACATATAAAGTCATCATATTCATAGCATATACATTATAAGAACACAAGAACAACCTCCTAAGGATTCCCTTAAGTCAAAATAGTTCAAGGCATAGGTAGAGTCCCATACCCCTACCTAGGCGAAGTCAAACCTCTCAAGTCACCCTTGGTTGTGTATAGTCCATTACTTTATTCTAATTTTGGGAAAACTTTCCATAACCAACATAGACCACAAGATATAAGTATGGAATCTGATGTTGTAAAACCTTACACCGATGGAATGTGGTGTACCGTCCAAAGTAGTACCAAACATGAACATAGCATCTAGGTGGATCCACTATCTAGTATTCCTATGGTGTCAACATAGTTTATGGAGCTTGGGGGTTGTCATGGAAACATCACTCTATGCCCTTTTTTGGACTATGAGGCTATCCACCCCGTGAGGACTATGGTGAACCATACATTACCTCCTTGGGAAGGTGTCACCCCTCATCCACAAGATCACTCGGTGCTAAGCTAGAGTCCCTTCTGAAATATCTTTCTTCATTAATAATAAGCTTAGTTTAGGTGATAGGGTTTAATCCCATGTATAGTCATTGTCATTAGCTCATTAGGGATTGGATGAGAATATCCTTTCATGGCAACCCTCATATGTGAGATTAGTATAACATCATCATCATGTCAAAGTTAGGCACATAAGTACTTCATAACCAACCTTATATCATTTCATCTTAAACATAATCTCACAATCACATAGTCAAGACATTTCAATTCACATCATACCAACACCTACTTAGGCTAATCACAAGTCATGTTTTAATTGAACTACATCATCAATCACAAGCCATCATAATTGTCACGACAAGAGTCTAGACCCCAGACGAGACCGGCGTCGTTGACCTCTCAGAGGTCACAGACAAGCCTACATACGTCATCGTTACTTCATCTAGGTTAATTTTAGCGGAAAATTTGAACTTTTTGTTACTTAACATTCATATAAGACATTCTACTTAAACTCATAAACGTTCACAATCAACCATCTAATATTAAGATCATCAAATGAAAGAAATAGTTTCATACTGCATTAAGTGTATACTTGCCAAAATGGCACCAATACAATGTCTGAAATAAGATGAGAAAGAAATTCTAGTGGAACATACTCCACTAACTCAAACCTATATCTAAGCTAGAATATAATGGGCAAGCGTCCTCGAAAGCATGAGGGCCTACCAAATCCGGATGAATGCTCCACATCCAAATAGCTGCAACGTCGTACTGTAAGCTCTAACGTCCACCTGTGCCTGCACCTAAAAGTAGATATTGTATGGGATTAGTACACACTTGTACTAAGTATGGGTATATGCAAGCACACACAAAGGACATGCATGAGTAAGAATAGCTCTTTCCTAACAATATGATTTATGGAAAGTCAAGTCAGTGAACTTGCCAGATTTGGATTAGGAAAGTCAGTGGACTTGCCATATTTGGATTAGGAAAGTCATGCCAAGAGAGTAACATGCATCATCATACTTATCATTTTGCAAGCAGCACATAGCGTATTGCACATATCATATCACGTAGTTCACATCACTCTTTCATATGCCATGAGACCTTGGAATCATGGTCTTGACATTAGGACTTCCCAAAATGAGGGCTCAATATTTGGGACCTCAACTAGGGAGCCTTCTTTAGCAAACACAGAGTCTGCTTCCTTCATTCATACGTACTTTATTTTTATTCATTTATATACTAGTGCAATCACTAGTCACACCTAGGATGTAGTTTAAGACTCTCATCGGGTTTGCTGTGCAATGACCAAGAATAACCTAGTGTCATTACTTAAGTCTAGCTAACCTCTTGATTATCCCATCCTAACACCTTTGGTATCTTTCATTTCATTATGTGCATCATTTGAGGCTGGTCTCATTTTTTCTTTGTGAACTTTAACCTTAACTGACATAGATCATGTGATCATCATGAAATCCAATGTGTAATCCCCACACCTAAAAGATGTGGAATCACCGGCCAAAGTGAACCAAAACATGCTAGCATATATAGGGAGTCGAACCCTGCTAGATCCCTATATTAGCAGTATAGGTTCAAAGACTAGGAGATATAAGGAGACCCATACCCGGCATGCCGAACAGTCTCATCACATGAGAGTTACGTGAACATCCGCCCTTCCCGGCGGAAGGCATCACCGCTCATAGCTAGCTTATCAGTGCTCAGTATAAATTCCATTACATTCATCTCATACATCATGGAAGCTGGCTTCTAGCATGAGGACATCATAGCTCATTAGATGATTTCTCATCTCATCATTAGTATTAAGTATGCATTAACTTCAATACTTTCATTAGAGTGTTCATAAAGACTGGTCTCTTCATTAGCTTTACACTCTCATAGGTGAGTACGTTTTGGTAACATTTACTTAGGCTCATTTGAGATTGCTCTCATCTTTCACATTAGCCTCTTATCATATTGTCACCTCATTCATTAACTTTAACACATTTGCTTTTCATAATTACTCACCCCTTCACGTGAATATTTATTTCATCATATGCCAATGCACTTGGCCATTTAGTGTGTTTCACACTCTTACTTAACCCTTCTAGGGTTACATCATTTCATCACATAAATCTTAGGCTCACTTACTTTTAAACGTATGCTAGACTTATGAGTCCACACATACAAGCCATGAGGCTTTATTCATAGTTTGTCTAAGTGATTAATGTTTACCCAAGATTATGTGGTACAAGACTTATGCATCTTGTAGATATGCCAAGATATTGATTTTGATCTTTAGAGGCAGCATTCATTAAATATTTACTTACGTATGACTTATGTGTCAATACGGAATTAGGCAAGGGAACCCGATTTCGAATCCCATGGACAACACTTAATCTTATTTTAAACTTGATAATTGCATTTTTCAGATTTGGGAGACCCTAGTTCGATTCCCATCAACCCCATAATATTTCTTTCTTGTTCTCCTCTCCTTTTTCGTAAAAGGCAAGGAGGTTGTGGATTCAATCCCCCACAAGCTCATTATTTTTCTTTTAATTTATCTCTTAACTTTCTCACCTATCCAAGAGGTTGTGGGTTCAATCCCCATTCACATCATTTGATAATTCTCCTTTATTTTTCTCCTAACTCTCTCATCTATTCAAGAGGCTGTGGGTTCAATTCCCACTCTCCACATTTATTTTTCTCTTTTATTTTTCTCCTAACTCTCTCATCCATTCAAGAGGTTGGGGGTTCAATCCCCACTCTCCACATTTATTTTTCTCCTTTATTTTTCTCCTAACTCTCTCATTCATTCAAAAGGTTGGGTGTTCAATCCCCACTCTCCACATTTATTTCTTTCCTTTATTTTTCTACTAACTCTCTTATCCATTCAAGAGGTTGGGGGTTCAATCCCCACTCACCACATTTATTTTTCCTTTCATTTTTTATGCATTTTTTATGTAATTTACATTTTGTGAGTTCTTGGGTTCAATTCCCAATGATCTCACAATTGTTTTAAAAAAAAAATTAAAATTAGTCATTTTGGCCGAGACTACAAATTTCCAGCAAGCTGGAAATTTGGTCTCTTCCAATCCATTTTTCTCTCATTCTTTTGTTGATTTTTTGTAGCATTTTGAGTGACATTCAGTCAGCCACCTTAACCTTTTATGAACATCACGTTTTTAGCATTTCTAAAGACGCAAAACACAACACTTAACATACAAATTTCAGGCAGCAAACATAGTCAAATTTTCAGCACACACATACTCAAAACAGTCAACTTAATACATTTTTCCGGAATATATTTTTCATCCTTTACATGATTTCTTACAAAACATTCAACACATAATCACAACCATACCTAACATTATCTACCAGAAGACATACCAACGCATGCTTTGATTCGTTCAGAGGATCTAATGACAGAGGCATGAAATGGGGACAACCTTAGTCTTTCAATCGTGATTTAAACTGAACCTTAAGGGTCTCTTGGGAAAGGGAACAAGAGAGAAGAAAACCCATACCTTAATGTCGTTCAAAACTTGTTTAAATGCTTTCAATTTACCATGAAACCAAGCCTCACCACCGAAACTTCAAGACCAATCCCGTCAAGAACTTGTTATTGATTTTCGTTTTTAGCTTAGTTTTTCGTTTGAGTTTTTGTGTGTAAGTTCTTCAAGAGTGAAGAATTATTATTTTCAGTTATTTTAATGATAAAAAAAGTGATCATGAGAGTGAGAGAAGTAAGAATGAGAGGATTAGGATTAGGATTAGGATTAGGAGAGTTAGGTGGAGAATAAGTCAAACTAGGACTCCTCATTATTTATTAATTTTATTATTATTATTTTTTATTAAAAATCTGATTTTTCCCTTACTTAAATCAGCTTTTTAAATATTAATTAATTCAAATAATTCACTTAATAAAATTAAATCAATTTAATCCTTGCTTCCACCAATGCTCGAACCCGGGTGAAGCTAGATTTTGCTTAAATGGTCAAATTCGGCAACCTCTACCCGAATTGCCCCTCCACCATATTAATTAATTAATTAATTAAATATTTAGGGTAATTACAATACTACCCTTAGCCTGGAAAAGACAATTTTACCCCTAGACCCTCCAAACTTAAGATTACCCCTTTTTAAGTCTGGTTTAGACTCATCCGGGTAAATCATCATATTCGGGTGCCCTACATGGACGGACCCAACCTTTCCTAGCTCAACTAACTCACCAAGTTAGTTGGATTGGTTATTGCAGAGGTTCAGAGGTCTGGTTTTACGCGCATCAATTCGTGTGAACCCGATCTAATCTAGGCATTCTAGATACGTTAGACATTACTTAGCATAGTCATTTTTAGGGTTGTTACATTATCCCCCCCTTAGGAACATTCGTCCCCGAATGACACTACACATCATTTTAAAATAAAGAGGGTGATTTTCGAAGATATCTTAACATACTTGAGACTTTACTCTTTGTGAATTTATGTTTCACACTTACTCTGGATAATGCATATTACTCAAGCTTATCTGAATCTTCATATTTGAGATTGAGGAACTTCCTTCTCAATCGCACTTAACTTGATGCACCTCACAACTCATGCAACAGAAAAATCATGTCCGCGCTATACAAAAACAGCAACATGACATGTAAACATGAATTCATTTTAACTCTAATTTATTCGGAAACTTAACCTTACTACCCTGTTTCGATAGTCTATGGTAGTCTAGCATTTATGAAGTAGTCCATACCTAAGCCATCTCCTTGAGCTAGTAAGCAGCCAACTTAGCCTTCTCCTCTTCATCAATACTCATAGCAGGCTTTAGAACCTACGATACACTCACCTCCATGCGAACAACCACTCTTATCAAACGTATTTCGTTCACGCTGGGCATTTCTATCACTGCCCCTTCTTGGGAAGGCCAGATCTTGAGTCTGGCGCCTTAGACCACTTGGCCATCCTAATTCTTGTGTGTATTCTTCTACGCGCGCACACAAGAAGGAAGTTAGATACTTAGAATGACACAAAGTGTCAAAGATCTAGATAGCACGATAAAGAGTAGAAGAAGGGAAATTTTCCTACGCATCATGCAGTCTCTAATTCAGGATAGTGGTGCACTTCACTACCATGACTTAGAAACTACTCAATGTGGTTGATGTGAACTTACTATCCTCGGAATTAACCTAATGCTCTGATACCAACTTTGTCACGACCAGAGTCCAGACCCCAGACGAGACCTGCGTCGTTGACCTCTCAGAGGTCACAGACAAGCCTACATACGTCATCATTACTTTATCTAGGTTAATTTTAGCAAAAATTTTGAACTTTTTGTTACTTAACATTCATATAAGACATTCTACTTAAGCTCATAAATGTTCACAATCAACCATCTAATATTAAGATCATCAAATGAAAGAAATACTTCCATACTGCATTAAGTGTATACTTGCCAAAATGGCACCAATACAATGTCTGAAATAAGATGAGAAAAAAACACTAGTGGAACATACTCCACTAACTCAAACCTACATCTAAGCTAGAATATAATGGGCAAGCGTCCTCGAAAGCATGAGGGACAACCAAATCCGGATGAATGCTTCACGTCCAGATAGCTGCAACGTCGTACTGTAAGCTCTAACATCCACTTGTGCCTGCACCTAAAAGTAGATATTGTATGGGATTAGTACACACTCGTACTAAGTATGGGTATATGCAAGAACACACCAAGGACATGCATGAGTAAGAATAGCTCTTTCCTAACAACATGATTTATGGAAAGTCAAGTCAGTGGACTTGCCAAATTTGGATTAGGAAAGTCAGTGGACTTGCCAAATTTGGATTAGGAAAGTCAGTGGACTTGCCAAATTTTGATTAGGTAAGTCATGCCATGAGAGTAACATGCATCATCATACTTATCATTTTGCACATATCATATCACGTAGTTCACATCATTCTTTCATATGCCATGAGACCTTGGAATCATGGTCTTGACATTAGGACTTCCCAAAATGAGGTCTCAATATATGGGACCTCAACTAGGGAGACTTCTTTAGCAAACACAGAGTCTGCTTCTTTCATTCATACGTACTTCATTTTCATTCATTCATATACTAGTGCAATCACTAATCATACCTAGGATGTAGTTTAAGACTCTCATCGGGTTTACTGTGCAATGACCAAGAATAACCTAGTGTCATTTCTTAAGTCTAGCTAACCTCTTGATTATCCTATCCTAACACCTTTGGTATCTTTCATTTCATTATGTGCATCATTTGAGGCTGGTCTCATTTTTTCTTTGCGAACTTTAACCTTAACCAACATAGATCATGTGAGCATCATGAAATCCAGTGTGTAATCCCCACACATAAAAGAGGTGGAATCACCGGCCAAAGTGAACCAAAACATGCTAGCGTATATAGGGAGTCGAACCCTGCTAGATCCCTATATTGGCAGTATAGGTTCAAAGACTAGGATATATAAGGAGACCTATACCCGCCGTGCCGGACAGTCTTATCTCATTAGAGTTACGTGAACCTTCGCCCTTCCCGAAGGAAGGCATCACCGCTCATAGCTAGCCTATCGGTGCTCAGTATAAAGTTCCATTACATTCAACTCATACATCATGGAAGCTGGCCTCTAGCATGAGGACATCATAGCTCATTAGATGATTTCTCATCTCATCATTAGTATTAAGTATGCATTAACTTCAATACTTTCATTAGAGTGTTCATAGAGACTGGTCTCTTCATTAGCTTTACACTCTCATAGGTGAGTACGTTTTGGTAAAATTTACTTAGGCTCATTTGAGATTGCCCTCATCTTTCACATTAAACTCTTATCATACTGTCACCTCATTCATTAACTTTAACACATTTGCTTTTCATAATTACTCACCCTTCACGTGAATATTCATTTCATCATATGCCAATGCACTTGGCCATTTACTGTGTTTCACACTCTTACTTAACCCTTCTAGGGTTACATCATTTCATCAAATAAATCTTAGGCTCACTTACTTTTAAACATATGCTAGACTTATGAGTCCACACATACAAGCCATGAGGCTTTATTCATAGTTTGCCTAAGTGATTCATGTTTACCCAAGATTATGTGGTACAAGACTTATGCATCTTGTAGATATGCCAAGATATTGGTTTTGATCTTTAGAGGCAGCATTCATTAAATATTTACTTACGTATGACTTATGTGTCAATACGGAATTGGGCAAGGGAACCCGATTTCGAATCCCTTGGACAACACTTAATCTTATTTTAAACTTGATAATTGCATTTTTCAGATTTGGGAGACCCTAGTTCGATTCCCATCAACCCCATAATATTTATTTCTTGTTCTCCTCTCCTTTTTCGTTTTAAGGCAAGGAGGTTGTGGGTTCAATCCCCCACAAGCTCATTATTTTTCTTTTAATTTATCTCTTAACTTTCTCACCTATATAAGAGGTTGCAGGTTCAATCCCCATTCACCTCATTTTATATTTCTCCTTTATTTTTCTGTTAACTCTCTCATCTATTCAAGAGGTTGTGGGTTCAATCCCCACTCTCCACATTTATTTTCTCTTTTATTTTTCTCCTAACTCTATCATCCATTCAAGAGGTTGGGGGTTCAATCGCCACTCTCCATATTTATTTTTCTCCTTTATTATTCTCCTAAATCTCTCATTCATTCAAGAGGTTGGGGGTTCAATCCCCACTCTCCACGTTTATTGTTTTCCTTTATTTTTCTGCTAACTCTCTCATCCACTCAAGAGGTTGGGGGTTCAATCCCCACTCACCACATTTATTTTTCCTTTCATTTTTTATGAAATTTTTATGTAATTTATATTTGGTGAGGTCTTCGGTTCAATTCCCAATGACCTCACAATTGTTTTAAAAAAACATTAAAATTAGTCATTTTGGCCGAGACTACAAATTTCCAGCAAGCTGGAAATTTGGTCTCTTCCAATCCATTTTTCTCTCATTCTTTTGTTGATTTTTCTAGCATTTTGAGTGACATTCAGTCAGCCACCTTAACCTTTTATGAACATCACGTTTTTAGCATTTTTACACACGCAAAACACAACATTTAACATACAAATTTCAGGCAGCAAGCATAGTCAAATTTTCAGCACACACATACTCAAACCAGTAACCTTAATACATTTTTCCGGAATATATTTTTCATCCTTTACATGATTTCTTACCACACATTCAACACATAATCACAACCAGATCTAACATTATCTACCAGAAGACATACCAACGCATGCTTTGAATCGTTCAGAGGATCTAATGACAGGGGCATGCAACGGGGACAACCTTAGTCTTTCAATCGTGATTTAAACTGGACCTTAAGGGTCTCTTGGGAAAGGGACCAAGAGAGAAGAAAACACATAACTTAATCTCGTTTAAAACTTGTTTAAATGCTGCCAATTTACCATGAAACCAAGCCTCACCACCGAAACTTCAAGCACAATCCCGTCAAGAACTTGTTATTAATTTTCGTTTTTAGCTTAGTTTTTGTGTGTAAGTTCTTCAAGAGTGAAGAATTATTATTTTCAGTTATTTTAAGGATAAAAAATGTGAGCATGAGAGTGAGAGACGTGAAAATGAGAGGATTATGATTATGATTAGGATTAGGAGAGTTAGATGGAGACTAAGTCAAACTAGGACTCCTCATTATTTATTAATTTTATTATTATTATTTTTTTATTAAAATCTGATTTTTCCCTTACTTAAATCAGCTTTTTAAATATTAATTAATTCAACTAATTCACTTAATAAAATTAAATCAATTTAATCCTTGCTTCCACCAAGGCTCGAATCCGGGTGAAGCTAGATTTTGCTTAAAGGGTCAAATTCGGCAACCTCTACCCGAATTGCCCCTCCACCATATTAATTTATTAATTAATTAAATATTTAGCGTAATTACAATACTACCCTTAGCCTGGAAAAGACCATTTTACCCCTAGACCCTCCAAACATAAGATTACCCCTGTTTAAGTCTGGTTAAGACTCATCCGGGTAAATCTTCATATTCGGGTGCCCTACATGGATGGACCCAACCTTTCCTAGCTCAACTAACTCACCAAGTTAGTTGTCATAGTTGTTGCAGAGGTTCAGAGGTTTGGTTCTGCGCGCATGAATTTGTGTGAACCCGATCTAATCTAGTCATTCTAGATACGTTAGACATTACTTAGCATAGTCATTTTTAGGGTTGTTACATTATCCCCCCCTTAGGAACATTCGTCCCCGAATGACACTACACATCATTTTAAAATAAAGAGGGTGATTTTCGAAGATATCTTAACATACTTGAGACTTTACTCTTTGTGAATTTATGTTTCACACTTACTCTGTATAATGCATATTACTCAAGCTTATCTGAATCTTCATATTTGAGATTGAGGAACTTCCTTCTCAATCGCACTTAACTTGATGAACCTCACAACTCATGCAATAGAAAAATCATGTCCACGCTATACAAAAACAGCAACATGACATGCAAACATGAATTCATTTTAACTCTAACTTATTCGGAAACTTAACCTTACTACCCTGTTTCGATAGTCTATGGTAGTCTAGCATTTATGAAGTAATCCATGCCTAAGCGATCTCCTTGAGCTAGTAAGCAGCCAACTTAGCCTTCTCCTCTTCATCAATACTCATAGCAGGCTTTAGAACCTACCATTCACTCACCTCCATGCGAACAACCACTCTTATCAAATGTCTTTCGTTCACGCTGGGCATTTCTATCACTGCCCCTTCTTGGGAAGGCCATATCTTGAGTCTGGCCCCTTAGACCACTTGGCCATCCTAATTCTTGTGTGTATTCTTCTACGCGCGCATACAAGAAGGAAGTTAGATACTTAGAATGACACAAAGTGTCAAAGCTCTAGATAGCACGATAAAGAGTACAAGAAGGGAAATTTTCCTACGCATCATGCAGTCTCTAATTTAGGATAGTGGTGCACTTCACTACCATGACTTAGAAACTACTCAATGTGGTTGATGAACTTATTATCCTCGGAATTTAACCTAGTGCTCTTCTACTAACTTTGTCACGATCAGAGTCTAGACCCCAGACGAGACCGGCGTTGTTGACCTCTCAGAGGTCACATACAAGCCTACATACGTCATCGTTACTTCATCTAGGTTAATTTTAGCGGAAAATTTGAACTTTTGGGTACTTAACATTCATATAATACATTCTACTTAAACTCATAAACGTTCACAATCAACCATCTAATATTAAGATCATCAAATGAAAGAAGTAGTTCCATACTGCATTAAGTGTATACTTGCCAAAATGGTACCAATACAATGTCTGAAATAAGATGAGAAAGAAACGCTAGTGGAACATACTCTACTAACTCAAACCTATATCTAAGCTAGAATATAATGGGCAAGCGTCCTCGAAAGCATGAGGGACTACTAAATCCGGATGAATGCTCCACGTCCAAATAGCTGCAACGTCGTACTATAATCTCTAACCTCCACCTGTGCCTGCACCTAAAAGTAGATATTCTATGGGATTAGTACACACTTGTACTAAGTATGGGTATATGCAAGCACACACCAAGGACATGCACGAGTAAGAATAGCTCTTTCCTAACAACTTGATTTATGGAAAGTCAAGTCAGTGGACTTGCCAAATTTGGATTAGGAAAGTCATGCCATGAGAGTAACATGCATCATCATACTTATCATTTTGCAAGCAACACATAGCGTATTGCACATATCATATCACGTAGTTCACATCATTCTTTCATATGCCATGAGACCTTGGAATCATGGTCTTGACATCAGGACTTCCCAAAATGAGGGCTCAATATATGGGACCTCAACTAGGGAGCCTTCTTTAGCAAACACAGAGTTCGCTTCCTTCATTCATACGTACTTCATTTTCATTCATTCATATACTAGTGCAATCACTAGTCATACCTAGGATGTAGTTTAAGACTCTCATCGGGTTTGCTGTGCAATGACCAAGAATAACCTAGTGTCATTACTTAAGTCTAGCTCACATCTTGATTATCCTATCCTAACACCTTTGGTATCTTTCATTTCATTATGTGCATCATTTGAGGCTGGTCTCATTCTTTCTTTGTGAACTTTAACCTTAACCGACATAGATCATGTCAGCATCATGAAATCCAGTGTGTAGTCCCCACACCTAAAAGAGGTGGAATCACCGGCCAAAGTGAACCAAAACATGCTAGCGTATATAGGGAGTCGAACCCTGCTAGATCCCTATATTGGCAGTATATGTTCCATACCCGGCATGTCGAACAGTCTCATCTCATGAGAGTTACGTGAACCTCCGCCCTTCCCGAAGGAAGGCATCACCGCTCATGGAACGGGGGCAACCTTAGCCTTTCAATCGTGATTTTAACAGAACCTTAAGAGTCTCTTAGGAAAGGGACCAAGAGAGAAGAAAACCCATACCTTAATGTCGTTCAAAACTTGTTTAAATGCTGCCAATTTACCATGAAACGAAGCCTCACCACCGAAACTTCAAGCACAATTCCGTCAAGAACTTGTTGTTGATTTTCATTTTTAGCATAGTTTTACTTTTGAGTTTTTCTGTGTAAGTTCTTCAAGAGTGAAGAACTATTATTTTCAGTTATTTTAATGATAAAAAACGTGAGCATGAGAGTGACAGACGTGAGAATGAGAGGATTAGGATTAGGAGAGTTAGGTGGAGACTAAGTCAAACTAGGACTCCTCATTATTTATTAATTTCATTATTATTCTTTTTTTATTAAAAATCTGATTTTTCCCTTACTTAAATCAGATTTTTTAAATATTAATTAATTCAACTAATTCACTTAATAAAATTAAATCAATTTAATCCTTGCTTCCACCAAGGCTCGAACCCGGGTGAAGCTAGATTTTGCCTAAAGGGTCAAATTCGGCAACCTCTACCCGAATTGCCCCTCCACCATATTAATTAATTAATTAATTAAATATTTAGGGTAATTACAATACTACCCTTAGCTTGGAAAAGACCATTTTACCCCTAGACCCTCCAAACTTAAGATTACCCCTTTTTAAGTCTGGTTAAGACTCATCCGAGTAAATCTTCATATTCGGGTGCCCAACATGGATGGACCCAACCTTTAATAGCTCAAATAACTCACCAAGTTAGTTGTATTGGTTTTTGCAGAGGTTCAGAGGTCTGGTTCTACGCGCATCAATTCGTGTGAACCCGATCTAATCTAGGCATTCTAGATACGTTAGACATTACTTAGCATAGTCATTTTTAGGGTTGTTACAATAATTGAAGTAAAGGTTAGGATCATAAAGACTTAATCAACCTCCTTATATAGCCATCATCATGGTCTTAACATCAACTAACCAATAACATCCAACAATAGGTGTAGTAACATCAATCAATAATAACTAACACAAGAACTAGATCAATTGCATCATCACTATCCAATTAACAACAGTTCATAACCTAGGGTTAGGGGAAATAGGGTTCATCAACAATTTGATTCAATATCAACAATACCTTACCCTAGTCAATCCATACATGAATTAGAATGGATAAAACAAGTCTAATAATCCAATCATTCTTCAATTCCCATTAATTCATCACCAAGATCCAATATTTAGGGAAATTGGGGAAGGAAACATGATCATCATGAAATTGCATCAATTAATATCAATTAATCAACAATCTATACTAAATTAGTCATAGGAGATCACAATTTATCATCAATTTGAAGTTTAGAAGAAAACCCATTAGAATTGGAAAACCCCATGGAATTGGGTATTCTGAAATAAACTTTGAGAGGACCTCTTAGGGAAAGGAATCCCAAGAGTGAAGAACTCATACCTTAATGAAGACTAATCCACGGAATTTAAGTTAAATCCAAGAGAAACTAACCTTCTTCCTCAAGCGTTCTTCCTTCTTCAATGGAGGAATTTGGGCAGAGAGAAAGTAGAGAGAGATGAGAGCTTTTGGGTTTTATTTTAGGAATTGGGTTTGGATGAGTGAAAAAATGACTTAAAAATGACCCTTAGGCTATACATAATCACCCCCTAAATTACCAAAAACACCCCTCACTTAAATTGGTCTTTTTGTGAAGTCTAAATGTCAAAAATACGATTTTACTGAATCTGAGAAGTGGCTCCGCGTCGCGGGGCCAACACGCATTTTATTTCCCAAAAATAATTTTTGGGACAGTGAGGTCCGTGTGAGTTGCGCGTCGCACAGCAGCCCACTGATTCTTGGCATTCGCAGGCTGCCAACCCATGTTGGGTTCCTCCTCCATGACCCTTCGGGTGGTCCTTGGGGCGTTGTTATTGGACGTTTAGACACTCTATGCTACACTCTACCTAACCAAAGTCTTTTTACAAGTTTTAGACTTCATTTGAACCTCTGAAACCATCCCCAAACATAGCGACGTCAACTAGTTAAATTAGGCTAGTTTCCGGACGTTATGGACGTCCTTTGACGTCTCGGCTCTAAAACTTCTTGGATGACTTCTAAACATTATTTTAGGTCACAAAACAATATCTAAACCTTTAGACACTCATGTTAGGCTCTAGATTAGGTCTTGACTTTTCGGAGTGTTACATTACGTCTAATGTTAAAGAAGCATGTTTATATGATGTCTTGTATGATGAAAGTTATGTGAATGAAGTTATGGCGGTGATGTTCCTAGTCCAGGGTGATTCTTAAGTATAACTAAGTGGAAGTAGCATTATGGGATGCTACTTTCACATTGCACTAAGTGTAACTTGGGGGTTGTCTTGGAGGATGGCTTTTATGTGAAGATCCTATGTATATGTATGTTCCTCTAGTGTCTTTAGTATTGAGTGTTGACTTGTTAAATGAAATGCATTATTCTTGTCCTTGGTAGTCTTAAGGATCACTTGGGTGTTTAGTGAAGATATTGTATGGGCGATCTCTTAATGTCTTACCTAAGTGAGTCTTAGGATAACTTGGGATAGGAAGAGTTATGTTTTAAGTGGGTTTACTGTAAGTATGCTCTTATGTTGAGAAAAATGGAAGTTTTACCTTATGTTCTAAATGATTAAACTATATGATGATTTGTATATTAATTCATGAAGGTTTTAATTATCAAAATAGCATTACTTGTATGTTTCTACTAAAATGTCCTTTTTTGCATGATTTTGCATATGCCATACTTAGTACATTGTTTTTACTAACCCCATACTTTTCTATACTCGATAAGTATAGGTTGGAGGCAAGTTGAAGGGTAGAAGGCAAGCTTGGGAATGGACTCTCTCAAGACTAAGTATATACTCATATATTCTAGGGAATAGTGTTTATTTCTTTTGTTCTTCTTTAAAACTTGTATAAGACTTATTTTGTATTTTCTTTCAATGAAAAAGGGTCGTGTCCCTAAGATATTTATGCTGTGTATTTAGGTTGACTTGTGACGATGAGACTATCCTTTAGTATATATAAAAGATGTAATCCTTATTATTATTTATCGTGAAAAGTTTTAATTTCGCACTACTTTTCATGTCTTATATAATGAATGATAGCTAAGAGGATAGTACAAGACCTTCGAAAGGTCAAGTACGCCTTGTTCCGACCTAATGGTTGCCCTAAATTCTAGGGTGTACTTTCGGGTCGTAATTGGTGGAGGAACAACCGGAACTTGATCACCCATAGCAACTTCTTCAAGTGGAGGCACTTGGTTGTCTTGTGGAGGCATTTGGTTGTCATGATCTCCCACATTAACCATTTCTTCCTCGGCTTTTGTAGTAGCTGCTCTTTGAGTATTCATGCCTATAACCATGATACAATGTTTAGGTGATGGTACATAATAAGACTCTAGAGGCACGACATAGGAATACATGAAGATTAGAGTTTCTAAGCATCACATAGTATCTCATTCATAAGTATGGCGCGCCTCACAATTATGAACAAGAATAAACATATACGTGGTTTAATGAGACATAGTTTCTTAGGATATTCAACCTCATGCTCTGATACAAGTTTGTCACATCCGAGAAGTATCCCCTAGACGTAACCGGCGTCGTCATCCTCGGAGAGGACTAGGACTAGCCTCATAGCAATCATCATTACATTCATAGGTTAAAATGCGGAAAATTTAAAACTTTTAATCTACACTACTTCATTAGGTTTAATTAGACCTCTCGCTTACACATAATATATTAATATCGAGTATACAAAGACCCTTCATATAAGAAGATTACATAGTCTTTGTAATACTCCGAAAGTCTATGATGTGTTCTAGAGCCTAACATGAGTGTCTAAAGGTTGTGCTACTATTTTAAAGTCAATTTTAAGGTATATAAGTCATTTAGGAAGTTGTAGAATCAAAACATCAAGGAACATTCATGACGTCCAGAAAATAGCTCAATAAGGTGCTAGTGTGCCTTAGCCATTTGCCTAAGTTTTAAGAGTCGAAAATTAATAAAATTTGGTGGTAAGGTGTCTAACACGTATTAGACTTAATTAATAGTCTAAACGTCTGGGTACGACTCCCCAAGGAACAAACAAGGTTCCTTGAAGAGGACCCTTGCAAAAAGTAGCTAAAAGTTGTCAAGGGACAGTGTCACCAACGTGGGCCATCGACGAGGCGTGGTCCAATCAATGGGGAGTCGATGGCCACCATCGATGACACTTAGAGAAATTCGTGGGAATTCATTTTTGACAACTCTATGACCAAAACAATGACTGCACAGGACGGAAGTGAACAGTGCCCTTCGAATGACAAACGGCCCGTTGGTCGGGGTTTCGTTTGTCAAGGCACTATTTTGCCACACGTTTTTAAGTGGGTTAAATTAATTAATTAAGTGGTTAGTTAATTAGTTAGGGGTTAAGGTAAGTCTAATTAAGTTATTTAATTACCTATATAAAGACCCTAACCTAATTAAACTAACCTAACCCTCATAACTCCCAAAACCCAATTGATCTTCCTTCTCTCTTCTTTCGCTCTCCAAAAGAAACCTCATTGAAGACCAAGAAAAAGGTGGGTTAAAGGGCTGATAAGGATCAATTTTCTCCATCAAACATCATCAATTAGTGAAGTATGGGATTCCTTTCACCTTTGGGACCTCTTTCCCCAAAGGGTTCCATCAAATTGATTTTAGAAGTATGAAATTCAAGTGGATTTTCATCCAATACGAAATTGATCTTGTGAATTGATTAGTTTATGATTCCTTTTAGTTATTATGAGTATATTAACATGTATTATGACTCAATTAAATTACTTCTTGATCGATTGGTCTAGTTTGTAGAAGATGACATTTTCCCCTTAACTCTAGGTTGTGGTCTTGAATTGAATTGGGTAGTGCTGCTATGATTGGCTTGGTTAATATGTGAATTACTATCCTATGTTTTTATCATGACAATATTAATAGATTGAGAAGTATTGTAATCCTATTATACTAGTGCTTGAGTAATTTACCTAGGTTGTGATATAGATCATGAAATTGACCTAAGTCTCTAACCTTAGGCTATGAACTAGTGATGAATTGTTGTATAATGATTCAATTGGCTTTATTATTATATTTTTTAGTATTTTGTGATGGTATTACACCCATATTTGGGTTGAATTGAGTGGTTGATGGTATGACCTTGATGATGGCTTATGAAGGAGATTGTGGTATGTCTTATGATCTCAATCCTTTACTTCAATTATGATTACTTTTGATTAAGTGATGATGTTGTATTGAAGTATATCTTATATTTAGATTGATAGGGTTGGTATGATGTTGAATTGAAATGTCTTGAACTATGGATTGTGAGTTGTTGGCTAAGATGTAAATGTTATAAGGATGGTAATAACTTACCAATGTGCCTTATTATGATGTGACTATGTAAATGTTCTAACCTCACATGTATGAATTGTAATGAAAGGACAATGCTCATACAATTCTTACTGAGCTATGATGATGATGATTATATAAGGGATAGACCCTATGACCTACATTAAGCTATGATGATTAATTAAGACATTAAATACATTTAAAAAGGGACTCTAGCTTAGCACTAAGTGAACTAGAGTGAGGAGTGTCCCTTCCCACATATGAAAGGTAGGATCACTAATGTACTCATGAGATTGGAGACTATAATGCATGTAGCATAAAGAGGGTCCCAACTACATCTCCTAGTTCTTGAACTATGTTGCCCCCATAGGAATACTAGCAAGTGGATCCACAATAGAAGCTATGTTCATGTTTTGGTACTACCTTGGCAAGTAGTCCGCCTTCTTTCGGTGTAGGGTTCCATGATACTGGATTCCATATTAGCTCATGTGTTCTATGTCGGTTAAGGCAAGATGTTCCGAAACGGTAAAATGAAGTAATGGAATGAACTCTAACTAGGATGACCTAAGGGGTTTAGCTTAGTCTAGGTAGGGGTATGGGATCTACCTATACATTGTAGTAGTTAGAGGGAAGTCTTAGAAAGATGTTCTTATGTATTTATATGTTTATAAATGTAAATGATATGTAAATGATAATCTTACATATTTATGACATTATATGATATTAGTTTCACTTACGGACATGTCATTGGTCTCTATTGCTAAAGTATGATGTTATGTACTATTAATGATATGCTATGTGAAGTTGGACATTGGTTATGGTTCTTGTTAGGTTTACTTGATTGAGTAAGGTTATGGGGCTTTTCTTAGTCATTGCACTAGTGGACTTAAAACCGAATGTCTCATTTCATAACTAAGAAAAGCCCCATAACCTTACTCAATCAAGTAAACCTAAAAAGAACCATAACCAATGTCCAACTTCACATAGCATATCATTAATAGTACATAATATCATACTTTAGCAATAGAGACCAACCACATGTACATAAGTGAAGACTATATCACATAGTGTCATTAACATGTAAGATCAACATATACATATCATTTACATTTATAAGCACATAAATACATAAGAACATCCTTCTAAGACTTCCCTCAAGGCTAACTAGTGCAATGTATAGGTAGAGTCTCATACCCGTAGCTAGACAAAGTTAAACCCCTTAGGTCATCCTAGTTAGAGTTGACTTTATTACTTCATTTTACTTTTAGGAACATCTTGCCTTAACCGACATAGACCACATGAGCTAATGTGGAATCCGATGTCATGGAACCCTACACCGAAAGAAGGCGACTACTTGCCAAGGTAGTACTAAAACATGAACATAGCATCTATGTGGATCCACTATCTAGTATTCCTATGGGGGCAACATAGTTCAAGAACTAGGAGATGTAGTTGGGACCCTCTTTATGCTACATGCCTTACAGTCTCCAATCTCATGAGTACAATAGTGATCCTACCTTCCCTATATGGGAAGGGACACTCCTCACTTCTAGTTCACTCGGTGCTAAGCTAGAGTCCCTTTTGAAATGTCTTTCATTAATAATCATAACTTAGTTTAGGTCATAGGGGTCTACCCCTAATGTAGTAATAGACATAGCTGAATAGAAATTGCATGAGTATTGTCCTTTCAATACAATTCACACATGTGAGGTTAGCACATTTACATAAGCATATTATGACAAGGCACATAGGCAAATTCATTACCACCTTTATGTCATTACATCTTAGCCAACAACTCACAATACATAATTCAAGACCTTTCAAATCAGCATCATACCAACATTAATAAATATTATCATAAGGTATACTTCAATATAACTTTATCACTAAACAAAAGGAATCATAATTGAAGTAAAGGATTGAGATCACAAGACTTACCCCATCTCCTTCACAAGCCATCATCAAACGTTTTACCATCAACCATCAAATTCAACCCAACAATGGGTTTCATATCATCAAAGAATAGTAATTAACACAAAATGAAGTCAATTGAATCACTACACATCAATTCATCAGTAGTTCATAACCTAGGGTTAGGGACTTGGGTCAATTTCATGATCTATTCCACAAACTGGGTTAACTCATCAAGAACTAGCATAATTGAATAATATTACATCATAATATAAACATAATAATCAAAATAAACCATATACAATGCAATTTATAAGATCAAATTTGTAATAGAAGAAAACCCACTTGAAACTCATTTTTTTGAAATCAATTTTTGGAAGAACCCTTTGGGGAAAGGAATCCCAAAGGTGAAAGGATCCCATACCTTGTTAATTGATGAATAATGATGGATAAAATCACCCTTATTTCTGCCCTAATACTTTGACATAGCCCTTCAAAGGAGTTCTCCTATTTGAGAGAGAGAAAGTACAGAGAAGGAATAGCAATTGGTTTTTCGGAAATATGAGAGTTGGGTTAGTTTTATTAGGTTTAGGTCTTTATATAAGTCATTAACTAACTTAATTAGACCTCACTTAACCCCTAAATAATTAACTAACCAACTAATTAATTAAATGGATTAACTTAAAACTCACCAGTGAAATTGTTGGCCTGACTTACGAGACCCCGACCTACGGGCCGTAGGTCATTCGACGGACCTTGGGACCAACCGTCCTACAGGTCCGTCGTTTGCGACAGAGATTTTCCAAAATGCAAAATGGACATTTTTGCTAAAATGGCTAACTCCGTCGATGGACTTATGCCTCGTTGCCTGCACCAACATCGATGGCTACTATCCAAGACAGTTTTAGCCAAAATGGAAGGGTCCTCATTAAGGACCCTTTAGTTGGTCCTTGGGGATTCGTACCTAGACGTTTCGATCCTAAACCAACTCTAATACATGTTATACACCTTACTACCAAATTTCATCCAGTTCTGACTCCTAAAACCTTGTCAAATAGGTTAAGGCACACTAGCACCTCTTGAACTAGTTTCCGGATGTCATCGACGTTTCTTGACGCTTTGATTCTAAAACTTCCTAAATGACTTATATACATTTTATTTGACCTTAAAATAGTGTTAAAACTCGTAGAATCTCATTGTAGGCTCTATATTAGGCTTTAGGCTTTCGGAGTATTACAATATCATCCTTGACATTGTACATCTATACAAGCTATAACATGATGATACAACAATTCACATAATAATCCCGACAAGGCCATGTTCGTAGCAATTATAACAATTAAGCACCACCACCATAAGTGGACCATACCAATCAATAACAATTTGATATCAATTCTATAGTAAACAAAGGAATTAGGTCAACTCACCACCTTCCAATAGCCCTCATCACCATTCCTTAACCTTTTCAACCAACTCACATAAAAATTAATCTTACCAATAACAATATACCCAAGACTAAACCAACAATCCATCCATATCAATGATCTCACAATACTCAGTATAGATATCAACATTATAAGGCAATCTATGAACAATTGTACAATAATCAACACATAATTCAATAACCCATAACAATCTACACATGAATTTAACACAATTAAGCCATGATCAATTCACCCACTTTAGAGACAAAATTAGAAATTCAAGTAAATGCATGGACTCATGGGAGTTTTATCATAAAACTATCAATTAACATTGTTTACTTCATAAAACATCAATTCAAACCTTTTTATGCAAGAACCATGCTTAGAATTCAAATAGGATTTCAAGGTTTTTGAAGATCTTTGAAAAGCCTTTGGAATTGGCTCCTTGAATGGAAGAAGAATCAAGGATGAAATCAACATATCTTAATTGAAGAAATCCAACTAAATTGATGGAGAAAACAATGGAGAATTGCAATCCTAGCTTCAACTTGACTTCAAGATTCCATGGAGGTTTGGAGAGAACTTCTTTTGAACTTGGCATTTTGATTTTTAAGAATGAAGTCTAAGTCTAGGTTTTAGAGTTTTAACTAAATTAAAATACCATAAATAACCCAAAATAACCGTCTAGGACTTAATTAGGTCGTGGGGTGATTTCCCAATTTACCCCTCATTTGGCCGAGACCCGTTGGAAAATTGCAGGCCAAACGACGGGGCGTCAATTGGACCACGACCCGTCCTGCTAGGCGTGGTTTTGGTCAGATACTCCCCAACATGGGGGCTAAGCTTCCACATCTAAGTGTGGAGCCACGCCCCCTGTTGACAGGACATTGATTGACCTACGGGGCGTCCATGGGGTCGTGGTTTGAAGGTTATTTTGACAGCTTTTCACCAACGTTTGGGTCCTCCTCAAGGACCCTTAGGGTGGTTCTTAGGGATTCATACCCAGATGTTTCGACCCTAAACATGAACGTGTAGATGTTAGAGTCCCCTCCTATCATTTTAGACACAAAATAACACATAAAATATGCAAAGGCACACTAGCACACACAAGACTAACTTCTGAACATCTTGCTTATTTTTTGACGTTTTCACTTCCAAACATTTTAGACTAACTTCTAAAACTATTATTCGTTGTGTTAACACCTTATGTCATGACCGGGGAGCACCCCCTAGACGTAACCGGCGTAGGTGTCCTCGGAGAGGACAAACACTAGCCTCTTAGCATTCGTCATTACATATCATAGGCTAAAAATACGGGAAAAGTAAAACTTTTCATACATACATCTATATAGTGAGGTTTACATAAACCTCTCACATACTACATAGGGAGTTTACATAGAATCCTCACATAAGAAGCTTACATAGGCTTCTACTTTTAGATAACATAATCGATACATAAGAATTAGTCTAATACTTCTTCTCATATTGAACCATCTAAACGAGTACAAATATTGGACATAGCCAATACAAAGTCAACATGCCAATATAGGCTTACATCAATATACAAATGATAAAGGAATGAACAATGTCTTTATGACAATACAACGTTAAATCTAGAATGTGGAACAAGGTAAGATCCCCTAACATGAGGACCTACCAACACTTGGGGAATAGGATCCAAGTCTTCTTCAATCAGCCTCTAAGAACTCAATGACCGGAACCTACATAATTTTAGAAAATATGGGTTAGTACACCACTTGTACTAAGTATGGAAACATATGCACTTAAACATTTAAATCATGCTAAAGGGGACATTTGTTCAAAATGATGCCAAATTACTTTGAAAAGCCTTATGCACAACAAAGAGAACATATAAGACAATAATCATATATTCCTTATAACAAGACCATATACAACACAAGACCAACATCATCAAGTAAAGTAAAGTCAACATGTGTAATAGCATATTAGAGAACATAACCAAAGCAACCCCCAATATCATGTTATAACAACAAAGCATGTACAAGAGTTCATAACATTACAACATATGCAAGACCCTTACTCATAACCCTTACCAAGCTTACAAGTGCAATGACCGAGTAAAGCCCCATAACCCCACTCAAGCAAGTAAACCAACCAAAGGATCACAATAATGTCTAACTTCATATAGCATAGCATCATGAGTAGTCATTATCATATTTAGTAATATAGACCAACAACATGTTCATAAGTGAAACCAACATCATATAGTATTATCAACATATAAAGTCAAAATATGCATATCATTTACTTTATAATAACATAAGAACATCATTCTAGGAATTCCCTCAAGTCCAACTAGTGCAATGTATAGGTAAAGTCTCATACCCCTACCTAGACTAGTCAAACCCCTTAAGTCCTCCTAGTTATAGTTCACTTTATTACTTTGTTTTACTTTCCAGAACACTTGCCTTAACCGACATAGACCGCATGAGCTAAATGTGGAATCCGGTGTCATGAAACCCTACACCAAAAGAAGGTGGACTACTTATAAAGGTAGTACCAAAACATGAACATAGCATCTAGGTGGATCACTAGCTAGTATTCTTATATGGGCAACATTGTTCAAGAACTAAGAGACATGCTTGAGACCCTCTTTATGCCATTGGCATTGTAATATCTATCTCATGAGTACAATAGTGAACCTACCTTTCCTACTTTGAAAGGGACACTCCTCACTACTAGTTCACTCGGTGCTAAGCTAGAGTCCCTTTTTGAAATGTCTTTAAGCCTTTATTCATCATCATAGCTTATTATAGGTCATAGAGGACTAACCCCTTGTATATCATCATCATTAGCTCATTAGGAATTGCATGAGAATATCCTTTCAATACAACCCTTATATGTGAGATTTAACACATAATCATCATCATGTCATAGTAGGACACATAGGTACTTCATAACCAACCTTATATCATTACATCTTAATCATAATCTCACAATACATATAGTCAAGACATTTCAATTACATTCATCACACCATTACCTATATAATATAATCACAATCAACACTTCAATTGAACATCATCATTATGTATAAGTCATCACAATTGAAGTAAAGAGTCAAGATCATAAGTCTTACCAATTCACCTTCACAAGCCTTCTTCCATGGTATTACCATCAACCAACCATATTCATCCATTAATAGGCTAAATAAAATTACATGATAGTAATTAACACAAGAACTAAGTCAATTGCATCAACACTAATCAATTCAACATGAGTTCATAACCTAAGGTTAGGGAAATAGGGTCAATTCATGATCTCTTCCATAGAACTAGGTCTGACATCAAGAACAACCCTAATTCACAAATAATTCATCACAATATATCCATAATAATCAGTATAAAAAACAATACAATTTGAAACATCAATTTCGGATTAGGAATGAAACCCATATTCATATCATCTGTTAGAAATCAATTTGAAAGAACCCTTTGGGGAAAGGAGTCCCAAAGGTGAAGAGTTCCTATACCTTGTTAATACTTGAATATTAATGGATAGAAAGTGAAGTTCTTGCAGCCCTAAGACTTTTTACCTTTGTCTTCTATGGAGTCTTCTTTGGGGAAAGAGAAAGTAGAGAGAAGGAAGAGAGATTTGAGTTTGGGAATTATGGGTGTTGGGTTAGTTTAATTAGTCTTAGGTATTTATATAGGTCCTTAATTAACTTAATTAGACCTACCTTAACCCCTAATTAAACCCCTAACTAACTAACTTAATTAAATGACTCACTTAAAACTGACCAGCGAAAACCATACCTGACCTACGAGACCCCGACCTACGGTCCGTAGGTCAGTCGACGACCCTTGCCACCACCGTCCTGCACATCTGTCGATTGTGTCTGAGACTAGTATTTTTGACCAGTCTTCTATTTTGTCTAAGTCTGGGGCTACGGAGCCATCGACTCCCCGTCAACGGGATGACGGCTCGTTGTTTGGCAACCGTAGTTAGCTACTATCCTTGACAACTTTTTGGTCATTTAGAAGGGTCTCCTCAAGGACCCTTAGGGTGGTCCTTTGGGAGTCTTACCCGGACGTTTTGACCTCAAACATATTCTAATAAAAGTTTGACACCTTCCGACCAAATTTCTATGAATTCCGACTCCTAAAACGCCGTGAAACATGCCAGGGCCTGCTAGCACCTATTTCACTAGTCTCCGGACGTCATGGATATTTCTTAACGTCTTGACTCTAAAACTTACTTAATGGTTTTGTAAACGTTATTTTAGGTCTTAAAATAGTGTTTCAAACCTTTAATACTCATGTGATGCTCTATATTAGGTCTTAGACTTTCGGAGTGTTACACCTTATTAACTCATAAAACACATGATATGCTCTAGTTTGACCTAGTTCATTTTGAGGGTTGTTACTTTACTGATTTTCAGGATTGATCTTAATCAAAAGACCAATTGAATGAACTTTACCAATGGGAGACCTAGTCTGCAAATACGATAGGACAAACGCCAAAAACTTCGCGAATGCGGCACTGAGCCCATAAGTGTGAAGGGCCAACTACCTTGACCTTCACGAACATAACATAAGGACCACGAGCGTGATGAACAAGTTCCTCGAGTCTATATGAATGATGCACTATGATCGTTAACGCAAAGTTTAATATCATTGACCACCCCAAATGCGGCATAAGGCACACAATGCAAAGACGAAATGAAGATGTACCAACTTATGTTACACATGTTGATTTACAAGCCTAAAAATCTCTAACTAGGTGCTTGAGATTTTTCCAGAACCCCATGCAATTGAAATGTAATGACCCGAAGTTATACCCTAGAAGAAATGGTATCCTCAAATATCCACATGGAGAATGGGACCCGAGAAGTCCTACACAAGCCACTCGTATCAATCATTTCAAATTTTAAAACTTTCTTCACACACGAAGAATATACTATCGAAATTAAGTTAGAATTTAAAACTTTATTCACACATGAAGAATATTTTCATTAATACGCAAGCGGAAGACTTATTTAAAACAATTTACATTTACAATGTCTCTTTAAACCATCTAATACATTGAATGAACAACATTGGGACTAAACTCACACAAGACTTAAAATAAAACTAAAGACATAAAGGAGCATGTGGGTCTTGTCCTCGAATCAATGAGGACTCACCAATACTTCATCTTCAACCCTTAGAAACATATCCATCCTCCATGGAATATCAAGACTTCCAATTCCCTACACTTTAGTCAAAAAGGGAAAATAAGGGGTTAGCACATTGAATGCAGTAAGTATGGAAGCCATGCAAAAACCATGAAAAAGTGATATTTAGTATAGAAACATGCTTTCATGACATTTTAGTAAAAATGTTCATAATAGAGTTTAAGAGACATAATACAAGTCAATTATCACATTAAAGACATATTCACATGGACACCTCTATTAAAGGTTATCCTAAGACTCACCTAAGTAAGATATGAAGTGGCCGCCCATACTACCCCTTCACACACACCTAGATGTATCTCAAGACTACTTTTAAGTAAAGTTATTTTGATACATCACATATCACATAGCTTATATTCAATAAGACAAGACTTTACATCATTTAGCTCCCTACCTAAGGTTACTCTAAGACTCACCTAAGTAAAACATAAATAGAGACCGCCCATACACCCTCTTCAAGCTTACCTTAGCAATCATCAAAGTTACCCTAGATAAGTACCCTTTCTATAAAACATACTCAATTAAGAAGCCCTATTTTCATTAAAACCATTTTGAGAGAAAACCATACATATAGAGGACTTCACATATTGGTCTTCGAAAAGACCTATGGAACCTATATCTTAGCATCTTCAAAGCCTACTCGTGACAAGTATAGATAGAGTCTCATTCCACTACCTAAATATTGTAGAACTTCTCCAATACTAGAATGTATGCCGCATAATGACAATAGGCATTAACAAAAACAGACCATACTAGCTAGGCATGGAATCCGGAGTCTTCTCTACTCCGATGGAAGGTGTTCTACAGACAACTAGGACACATCCCATGTAGGCACATGGTTAAGGAATATCAAGGGTTTCTTTATACTCTAGTCAAAACTTAAGTAGAGTCACTCCCCAAGCATATTCACTCGGTGCTAGCCTTTGTTCTCATAGAGTAAGTTCAACCACACAAGACATATGAAAAGACAACACTTCTAGTCTCACCTTCCCATAATGCCTCTACCAAAGATGGGTACACTAGGTATGACACTAAATAGTCAATAAAGATAGATCAATGACTTTCTTAGAGATGGTTTCATGTCGTTTGAGACCTATCCCTAAGTCCATCACTCACACGAGAAGGATACCATTACGTTGTTACACCCTCAAAACAACTTAGGTGAAACTAGAGCCTAACATGTTTGTAATAAGGTTATAAGGTTCTAAAATGATTTATAATATGGTAATGAGGCCGTTTCTAAACATTTAGGTGATTGAAAGTCAAACATCAAGGGACGACCAAGACGTTCGACGACTAGGTCACCTATATGCCTTATGTGTTTTTATGTGTTTCTGTGAGTGTCATGAGCTTATGAGGTCCTTATATGGGTAATAATAGTTTTTATAGGCTGTGTGTTGAGTTTCATGATGTTTGGAGGTCAAACATCCAAGAACGTCCAAGACATCCGGAAACAAGTCGAAGTTAAACTAGTGTGTCGTACTGTTTTGTAGTAGAGTTTTGGGGTATTGTTTGAGGGTGAAATTGAGAATTGCTGGTTCCTACGCATATCTTGACATGTAAAGGGTCGAAATGTCCTAGAATGATGCCTCGAGTACCATACAAAGGGTCCTTGAGGAGGACCCAAACATGGGCCAATGAAGCTACCCAAGGCAGCAGAATTTGTGCATGAAAGGAACATGTCCGCGTCGCGAACTTGTTCCTCCCAAGGCCAAATTCTGCCTCCACTTCTCGGACACATGGAGGACTCCACTTGTTCAAGAACTAATTCCAAAAATGATAGGGAACAGCTCCGCGTCACAGACTTGTTTCCCAAAGATGATTTGGAAATTTAAGTTGAGTTTGAGTTGGTTAAAAGGTCCTATAAGTTCAGGAGTCTTTTGGGTATTTTAGGGGCTAGTTATTGGCGGTTATTAGACCTTTTTAAAACCCAATTTACCCTTCAAATCATAACCCTCAAGTCCATAACAAAACATCTCCATTGTTTCTCTCCGAAAACCTCCATTTATGAAGTTTTGAAGCTCCAAAGAAGAAGATAGATTTTCCAAGTTTTTCTCCATCAATCTTGTGGGATTTTCTACACAATTAAGGTATGGTTGTTCATCCTTGAAATCTATTTCTTCAAGGAGTCAATCCAAATGAATTTCAAATGTGACCCAAACCATGAAATATTCTAAATTGAATTCTTGCCATGCGTCTTTGCATAAAACGTTTTAGATCATTGATTTATAATTGAATTGATGTTAATTAGGTGACTATAACCTAAAATCTTCATGAACCCATGCAAAACATAATCTCTTCAAATTGGCTATATTTTGGATGTTATGATCTTGTCTCAATGCTTATGAATTCTAGTGTAGTTTCTATGGGCTATTGAATGATGTAAGAATTGTATTGGATTGATGTATAGGTTCTCTTATATTTATAAATCTATATTGAATTAACTTAGATTCATTGAGTATTGTGATTTATGTATTGAGTTGATGATCATGGCCATGGGTAAGGTCCTTTTGGTATTGTATTGGATGATTTAGCTATGGATTGAAGTGGTGAGAAAGGATTGGTGGTATGCTGCCTTATGCTCTTTATTTTATGTATTGTAGGTCTTATATTATGTTATGATGTGTATGGTTCACTTATAGTGGCGGTGTTATTTGCCTTAATTGTGAATTATGTGTCCTTGTCGGCGTTACCTTAGGTATTATAATGATCATGGCCTTGTCGACACTCATTGAAGTATTATGATTGTTTGTGTAGTTGATTATGTGAAGTATGATCATATCTAACTGCATGATTGTAATGTGAAAGTATGTGGTTCTTCTATTGATGTTATATAGTGATCATGTTAGACTTTGACTATGGGATTGTGTGTATAGTCTTAGAGTTGAGGCATGATTCTTCCTATTTGGTTATTGGGTCTTATGATGACTATCTTGATGATGTTATAGTAGTGTATAGGGTGACATATAGATGATTATGGCTATTCCTATGTACTTTTAGAATGATACGTTATATATGATAAAGTGAAGTATGTGTGTATCATGTTTAGTAGACTTGTGTCCCTTACTTGATATCTTAGGAATGTATGTATGAGATGTCTTGACTTAGGATGCTAAAGCCTCTTAGTCTTTTATGAATGAATGATACGTGGCCTTGAACATAGTGAGAAGGTCAACTTATGTGGAACCTTTGAGAAAGAAAGTTAAGACAAGCTTGAAGTCGAAAGTTGTAATGGTATCCTTCTTGTGTTAGTGATGGACTTAGGAATGGTTAGCTAGAACGGCATGCAATCAATCTTAGGAAATTCATTAAGCTATCCTCTTCACCATTGTAAGGCAGCCCTAGGGGACCTCTTTGGTAGGGTGAATGTGATTGGGTTATGAACTAGATATGAAACCCCTTCATGTGATCCTTTATGTGAATTACTCTATGAGAACAAAGGCTAGCACCGAGTGAGTATGGTATGGGAAATAACTCTATTTGTATATTGAGAATAGAGGACAAAGAAACCCATCATATTCCTTAACCATGTTCCTACATGGAATGTGTCCAAGTTCTATCATTGTCAAGTAGAACACCCTCCATCGGAGTAGATTACAACTCCGTATTCCATGCTTTGCTACCATGGTCTATGTCGGTTATTTCCTATTCTCATTATATGGGATACCTACTAGTATTTGAGAAGTCCATGAAGTTTAAGTGGTGGTATGGGACGCTATCTAGACATTGCACAATACGCTTTGAAGATATTAGTTAGTGAGTCCCTAGGTCTTCTCCAAGACCATTACTTGAATGCCTTTATGTGATGAATGTCACTAATGAACTAATGACTTAAGATTAGAAAGCATTTAAATGAATGATTACCTAGTCTAGAGTAACTTTAAGGATTTCCTAGTTAAAGTGTGAAGGGGGCATATTGATGTACCGTGGTTTCACGGCACTTTCAATGATTTTTCCTTAAGTTTAGTGTGTGTATAAGGCCTTTTTGTATTAGTTTTAATGTATTTTTATCTTTGCAGAAAAATTGTCCAGAATGAAAACGCGGAAGAACTGTGCTGAAATTGCAGAAGTGATGACCTACGGAGCCATCGATGGTCCGTAGGTGGCAACCGTCGTCTGAAAAAAATGCTGCTGAAGGAAGATCAGGGAATTCTGACCAAGTGTGGGGCTACGGAAGCTATCAATAGACCGCATCTCCATGATGTACCATCCTGCATATCCATCATTGCTAACAGAAAGTAGCCCAGTACCCGTCTTGAAAAGATTCTAAGTGTGGAGAAACGGAAGCCATCGATGGACCGTCGTGCACTGAATGGACCTTCATCCTGGTACGTCGATTGTAATAGTGAGTTGGAGAAGAAAGCAGCTAAAATATTCTAAGTGTGGAACGACGGGAGGCCTCGACGGTTCGTCGTGGCCTCGACGGTACGTCGGTCCGGTCGTCGACTCAGACGCGTTTTTGGGCAGATTTTTCTTAAATAAATTTCCTTTTTATGTTAGGACTTATTTATTATAAATACTTGTAAAAACCTTATTTTTGGGGTAAGACTCTGGGTTATTTTTCTGATTTGTAATAGGTTGTTGAATATTCGGTTTTGGAAAATACTTCATTTTTCCGGAATCGTTTATTGCATTATTTTCTTGAATTCAAGTGATTTTCTGGATTTTCTTCAATCTCATCAAAGTAAGTACATGAGTTCTTGTCTAATTAATATGAATTGTGTAATTATGAACATGGGTAACTAAATACACAACTAGGGTTGTGGGAACCATGGGTAGTTAACAAAGTAAAACTAGCTAAAATAACAATTCTCTAATAGTTTCTTGCATGTATTGATAATTTTTTCGTTTAGAAGTCTTTTTAACGAGTGCACGCGTTAAAACACGCCTTGTTGCTACTTGCCGGACCAAGGAGGTAGATAATAAGAAAAGAATTATCAAAGTAGATTTAGTATATACTATCTAATAGGCTAGTGTCGATTGGTGTTAAGTAATAACTAAGCCATACATCGATTATGATGCTTAATATGATGTAAAAGGTATGGCTTAGTAAAGTATACACACGTAGCCGGACCAAGGTGCAGACTGAAATTTTACTAGTTGCCGGACCAAGGAATTAGGGATACATAACTTATCACTTTGCATGCAAGATACTAGGAAAGAGTTGTTATAGTTATGGTGACTGTGTTATGAACCTAATGGGGAACACTTAAACCCTAGTTTCTCTCATTACTTGATAAACATCAAATATTTGAACTTGTTACTTGTTTACTTAGAATTAATTAAATAATTTTGTTACACAAAACATCCCCTTTTAATTGTTTTTTTTTGGAAAGGACTTGATTAAAATAGAAGTAAGCGTAGATTAAAGTTAAGTCTAAACCATTTTCCTTGTGGGATCGACCCCGACCTAACATTTGGGTTCTTTACTTGATACGACCGCTTATACTTCTTTAAGGAAGTGTAATTTGAGCGTATCAAATTTTGGCGCCGCTGCCGAGGAACAGTGGCTTTTAGATTAACTTTAAGCACAATACCGAGTTTTAGTCAATAATTTCCTGATTTTACTTTTTCTTTTTCTTTTTGTCTCTCGCAGGTCTAGCTTTAGTGTATGCCAGGTACACGGAGTCGAGGAGAACCAATACTTCCGCTTGATCTAGAACTAAACCGTACACTTCGCAGAATGAACATTCAAAACAATCCTGCTTATATCGAGGATGAGATCAATCCTCCACCTCCTTCGCCAGTTGAGGCTCATAATCAAGTGATGGTTGATAATCCGGGTGAAGGTAATCCGAGGAGGCAATCTCCTGCTCCACACCCTCAAGAGTATTATAGGGGAAATGTTAACATCACTGACTCTAATGGGCCACTTGTCCTACCTCCTCTACCACATGGTCATACTTTCGTGGTAACTAGTAGCTTAATACAGATGCTCACAGCTAGAGGTCTATTTTCTGGGCTACCATCTGAGGATCCACATGCTCACATCGCCAAACTGAGGTCGGCGTGTAAGAGTTGAGTAGGGAGACCTGACTTGGACATGGACGTCATTGGGCTTAGAGTGTTTTCTCTCTCACTAACAGGAGAGGCTGCTATATGGTTTACTAAGCTTCCCTATAACTCAATCTATACATGGAACCAATTGAGGGATATGTTCTTAGCTCGTTACTATCCGGTTTCAAAGAAGCTCAACCACAAAGATAGGGTGAACAACTTTGTGGCACTAACAGGGGAGTCAGTAAAAAGTTCTTGGGATAGGTTCACCTTTTTCTTGAGAAGTGTCCCAAATTACCGTATTGATGATGAGTCGCTGAAAGAGTATTTCTATCGGGGGCAAGATGATAATAATAAAGCGGTGTTAGATACGATTGCGGGTGGTTCTTATGGGGAGTGTACTTATGCAGAGATCGCTGAGAAGTTAGAGAAAATCTCAGGAAATAATAAAGCTTGGAACACTAGGAAGTCGGATACTGGGAGAAACACTTTTGCAATGCAATCTACACACAACCCAGCCGCAGATGATATTCATGAAGAAATGGCTCAAATGAGAACTGAGCTTGGGATAGTGTTGAAACATGTCACTGGGGTGCAGAGAAAGTGAATGCAGTGCATTATTTGACTAAGCCACCATCGCCGATAGATGAGTTTTACTATGAGGAAGATTCTTATGTAGTGAATGAGCAAACGAGGGGTTTTCGACCGAACGCCCAAGGCTCCAATTAGGAAAATTGGCGCCAAGGTCAAGGAAATCAAGGTCGAAACTATGGGAACTACAACTGAGAGGGTCACTATGTTTGTGAAGGAAACTACAACCGCGACAACAACTTCAATCAGAGTAACTATGGAAATAGAAACGATCGAAGTAGGCCCTATGTTCCACCTCAAAATCGGGAAGTTGCTCTTAGGGATGGTGGAGGTAGTATGGCGTGAGTTGAAGACATGTTGCAAAAGATGAGGAAGAGGTTTGACGCAAGTGATGAGCAAGCCAAGGAATTGAGAGGTGATTTGGCTAACATTGGGCCAAAAGTGGATGCACATGCAGTCTCCATCAAGCATATTGAGATGCAAATGGCCCAATTGTCGTCTACTGTAAACCCTCGTCAACCGGGTACTCTTCCTAGCAACACTGTTCAAAATCCGAAGAATGATGGACATTGTATAGCAGTCACTACTCGAGGTGGTAAGCAAACCATAGATCCACCTATGCCGTCTGGCGTAGAAAATACGATGAGAAGAGAATATGAGGTAGTAGAAGCTAGTGATTAGTTGGAAAATGAAGCAGGAAAAGAAGCAGAGAAGCACCAAACGGTTACTCCCATTCCAAGACCACCACTACTATTCACGCAAAGGTTGGTGAAAAAGACCGAGGATGGTAAATACCGGCGTTTTATCACTATGCTCAAACAGCTTTCCATCAATGTCCCATTGATAGAAGCTCTTGAACAAATGTCCGGTTATGCAAAGTTCATGAAAGATATGGTCACTAAGAAAAGATCGGTTAGTTTTGAGGATGATTATAGAATGCAGCATTGTAGTGCTATTGCTACAAGGTCTCTAGTGCAAAAGAAAGAAGATCCGGGTGCCTTCACTATTCCATGTACAATCGGGTTATTACACTTTGCGAAAACATTATGTGATCTTGGGGCAAGTATAAATCTCATGCCTCTCTCTATTTATAAGAATTTGGGTTTGGGTGACCCAAAGCCCACTGCAATGCGGCTACTGATGGGCGATCGAACGGTGAAGAGACCTATTAGAATACTCCACGATGTGTTAGTAAAGGTGGAGTCATTTATATTTCCGACCGATTTTGTGATTCTGGATTGTGAGGTTGATTTTGAGGTGTCTAATATTATTGGGAGGCCATTCCTTGCTACGGGTAGAGCCTTGGTTGATATGGAGAAAGGTCAAATAAAATTTTGGTTGAACAATGAAGAAGTGACTTTCAACATTTGTAGGTCCATGAGGCAGAGTGGTAAGCTTAAATCGGTATTTTCCATATCTTACAGGGTTGAAAAGTCATCTGAGGTACAAATAGAAGAGCGTCTGGGTGTAAAAGCACTAGCGGCAGTGATCATGAATTTTGATTGTGATTGCATTGAAGAGTATGGGTCATTGGTCGCGACACTTGATTGAGGTGATGTTCGGTTTAAACCAAAGAAATTGGAGTTAGATATGATGCATCACAAGTCTCCACCTGTGAAACCATCTATAGAGAAGGCTCCAAAAGTAGAACTTAAGGCTCTACCACCTCATCTGAGGTATGTATTCTTTAGAAAAGATGACATTTTGCCGGTAATTATTGCATCAAATTTGAATGTGCATCAAATTGAGGGTTTGGTGGAGGTGTTAAAAAGGTTCAAAAGAGCTATTGGGTGGACTATTGCGGATATTATTGGGATCCCTACCGGGATTTGTTCACATAAAATCCAACTCATGCCCGATCATAAGCCAAGTATTGAGCACCAGAGACGTTTAAATCCACCTATGCAAGAGGTGGTGAAGAAGGAAAATATTAAGTGGTTGGATGCTGGAGTGATATATCCAATCGTCGATAGTAGTTGGGTATGCCCTGTTCAGTGTGTACCTAAGAAAGGGGGAATGACTGTGGTCCCCAATGAGAAAAATGAGCTTGTCCCGATGAGACCGGTGACTGGATGGATGTTGTGTATGGATTACCGGAAATTAAATGCATGGACCGAGAAAGACCATTTTTCTATGCCCTTCATGGATCAGATGTTGGATAGACTTGCAGGAAAGGGGTGGTACTGTTTTCTTGATGGTTATTCAGGTTATAATCAGATTTCTATTGCACTGGAAGATCAAGAGAAAACCACCTTTACTTGTCCTTATGGGACCTTCGCGTTCAACAGAATGTCGTTTGGGTTATGTAATGCACCGGCCACGTTTCAGAGATGTATGATGTCGATATTCTCCGATATGGTGGAGGAAACTGTTGAGGTGTTTATGGATGATTTTTCAGTGGTTGGTGACTCCTTTGAGCGGTGTTTAAGTCATTCTTCCAAGGTTTTTAAGAGGTGTGAAGATTGCAACCTTGTGCTAAATTGGGGAAAATGTCACTTCATGGTGAAAGAAGGTATTGTATTGGGTCATCGCATTTCAGAAAAGGGTATAGAGGTTGATCGAGCTAAAGTTGAGGTGATAGAGAGACTTCCTCCACCCATCTCTGTAAAAGGTGTGAGAAGTTTTCTTGGGCATGCAGGCTTTTACCGGAGGTTCATCAAGGTTTTTCAAAGATTGCACATCCTTTGTGCAAGTTGCTTGAGAAAGAGTGTAAGTTTATTTTGATGAATCCTGTCTTAAGGCATTTGATGAGTTGAAGGAAAAGTTTGTGTCTGCACCTATCATAATTTCTCCGGATTGGAGCAAGACATTTGAGGTGATGTGTGATGCGAGTGGGGTTGCTCTTGGTGTGGTATTGGGACAAAGAAGGGACAAAATCCTTCATCCCATTTACTATGCTAGTAAAGCCCTTAATGAAGCCCAAAAGAACTACATCGTGACTGAACAAGAGCTCCTTGCAGTAGTCTTTGCTTTTGAGAAATTTCACTCCTATTTGCTTGGCACAAGGGTTATAGTGCATATTGATCATTCTGCTTTGAGATATTTGATGGCAAAGAAGGATGCGAAACCGAGGTTGATTCATTGGGTATTACTATTGCAAGAATTTTACTTTGAGGTGAAAGATAGAAAAGGGACCAAAAATCAAGTTGTTGATCACTTGTCCCGATTAGAAGATGAAGCAATGAGGGAGCTATGTGAAAAGGCTGAAATTGATGATACTTTCCCAGATGAGCATGTACTGGCTGCCTCCCAAGACTTGATTCCATGGTTCGCAGATTTTGTGAATTATCTGGCTAGTGGTATCGTCCCACCGGACTTGTCCTTTCATCAAAGGAAAAAGTTCATGCATGATGTGAAAAAGTTCTTTTGGGATGAGCCATAGTTATATAGGAGTTATGCCGATGGGCTTATTCGGCGTTGTGTACCGAAAGTTGAGATGTTGAGTGTTTTGGAGGTATGCCATTTTTCGCCTGTAGGTGGGCATCATAGTGGTATCCGGACTTCTCACAAGATCTTGAAATATGGCTACTATTGGCCAACCATCCACCAAGATGCTCATGAGTTCGCCAAGGCATGTGATAGATTCCAAAGAGATGGTGGCATTTCGAGAAAGCAAGAGCTCCCTTTAAATCCCATTCTTGTGATTGAATTGTTTGATGTGTGGGGCATTGACTTTATGATCCCTTTTGTGAGTTCTCATGGGATGAAGTACATTCTTGTGGCAGTCGATTATGTGTCAAAATGGGTAGAAGTTATCGCACTTGCAAATAGTGAAGGGAAGAGTGTCACCGCGTTCTTGAAAAAGAACGTATTTTCTAGATTTGGCACCCCAAGGGCTATTATCAGTGATGGGGAATCCCACTTTTGCAACAAGTTGTTTAAGGGATTATTGGAAAAATATGGGGTTCGCCATAATGTGTCCACTCCTTACCATCCTCAAACTAGTGAGCAAGTTGAGGTGTCAAACAGGGGTATTAAGCAGATTTTGGCGAAAACGGTGAATGCTAGTAGAACAGATTGGTCAAGAAGGCTTGATGATACTCTTTGGTCCTACCGGACAGCATACAAGACTCCCATATGTATATCCCCATACCAACTTGTATATGGGAAGGCTTGTCACTTACCGGTTGAATTAGAGCATAAGGCCATGTGGGCAATGAAAAAGTTGAAAATGGATTGGAATGAGGCTACGGAACAGAGGTTAAACGGGTTGAATGAGCTTGATGAATTTCGCTTGAAGGCATATGAACGTTCAGCCCTCTACAAAGAAAAGATGAAGAAGTACAATGACCAAAAGATTGAGAAGCGCAATTTTTTGGTTGGGGATTTGGTGCTTTTGTTCAATTCTAGGTTGCGCTTGTTTTCGGGCAAACTCAAGTCCAAATGGACTGGTCCCTATTTGATCACCCAACTATTTCCTCATGGTGCTGTTGAGTTGGAGAACAAGGAGGGTGTAAGGTTCAAGGTGAACGGGCAGCGAATCAAAATCTATCTAGGGCATGCTGAAATGGCGAATGAAGTGATCGAGGCTACCATCTTGATGAAGTCTGAGTAATCAAGAGTCCTCCATCGTGCCGCGACGTTAAATCAATTGCCGATTGGGAGGCAACCCGATATGTATCCTCTAGCCAACTATAGGTTTTTCGTGATTTTCTAGGCATAGTTGCATTATTTTTGCTTTTATTACTTATGTCACGTCTGAATGTTCTTTTATGTTTCTTTAGAAGTGTTGGCTAGAGCGTAGAGTAGGATCCGTATCCAAACAGTGTCCAGAAAACACAAAAAGATTGGCTTAATGGGTGTTAAATGTGTAGGGACCAAATCACCAGAAATCTGCAGAAAATTGGTCTGGTGCACCCATCGACGAACCCATCGACGGACCGTCGTCGCTTCGACGGACCGTCGATAGGATACATTTTGCCTAGGTATGTTCTTTATATTTTTCTAAGTTAGGGCACTGTCGACGGAGGGATCGACGGACCGTCGACTGACTTACGGTCCGTCGACGGGGAATCGTCGATCCCTCACCCACCAACCCGACCCGACCCTTCCGGCTACATATTAAAAGTTTTTAAACTTTTCAGTTACCCAACTCTTCACATACCCCCCATAACTGTTTCCCTCCCTATTTCCTCTCATTTCCCCCCACTTTCTGACCCTTTAACTCCCATTCCATCATCAGAGTCCCACACTTCCCCCACTTCCACAAACTCCATTCTCTCCCCAAATCTTCCATCTTCTTCAGTCTCCTTGCCGATCGGTGTTCGTGGTTGATGTTTTTGCTATTTAACTACAAGTTTTCATACTCCCTTTTCCTCCACTATAGTTTCTAGGTATGTTCTTCTGATATGCTAGATTAACTATCGTTAATTTTTCATGTGAACTTGATGTGTTCCCTTGTGGGTCTTGAATTTGGGACCCCTTCGCATGCTAAAAACTTACACCTGAAGTCCTAAGTCCCTTAGAACACTGAAATTGAAGGGGCTGGGGGTGTCTTGTTAAAAATATGTTGTGTTTGGATGTTGTGTTTTTCACCTAGGGTTTTGATAGGCTGTAGAATCGAATGTTCAAACTATGATAATTCATGCCCTAGGAATGATGAAATGCTGGGTTAATGTTAGGGAAACTTAAGCTTTCTAAGGATACTCTGAATTAGTACGTTGGGAGAAACAAAATGGCTGCAAAATTCTGTCCCTGAAGGACAGAACGAGACCCTGTCGATGGACCGTCGGTCCCTTGACGGACCGTCATTGGGGTCCGTCAACCCCAACATCACTTGCTTAGTCTAACTGTCCGTCGACGGACCCAACTGACGGACGGTCAGAACCTTTGTTTCTAATTTTCTAAAAAAATATTCTAAGTGTCCATCGACGGACCCCATTGATGGACCGTTGTCCCTTCGACGGTTTGTCCTGCACAACCGTCGACGCTGTCAGAACCTTTGTTTCTGATTTTCTAGAACAATATTCTAAATGTCCATCGACGGACCCCACAGACGGACCGTCGTCGACGGTCCGTCCTGCACAACCGTCGATACTATCAGAACCTTTGTTTCTAATGTTTTCAAAAATTCTTCTAAGTGTCCCTCGACGGACCCCCATGACGGACCGTCGTCCCTTCAACGGACCGTCGATGGGTCCGTCAAGCAGTGCTGCATTTCTGCACTGCCATTCCATTTTGTGTTTTACTCTTGTGTTTGATGCTTTTGAATGTGTTACAGGCTTCTAGTGGTACTAATAACTTCTCTTTGTACATATGGCACCCAAGCAAGACCGTGTCTACTCGAGAGGGCGTTCTAAGTATGTCGCCCCGTCGAACCGGATGGTCATAAGCTCAGACGATGAGCATGACCCGGAGTACGTGCCACCAGGCACCCTCGCTCCTACCTGTGCTGCCCGCACCACCAGAGCCACGTCCACGAAGGTGGCACCCGGCGGAGTCACTGCCTCCAAGTCTATAGAGGAGCGCATACTGACCGGCACACCTTCTAGGTCGGCTGCACATTCTGAGGGAGCGTCTGGATCCGAGGAGGCTTCCGGTTCTGAGGGAGCGTCTGGCTCCGAGGAGGCCTCTGCTTCTCCTAATTACAATGCTCCAGCTACTTCGGTCCAGTCTGCCTCGTCTGATGAGGCTGATAGTGCTGATTCTACTCCAGCACCGCAGACTGACGTCCCCGCTCCGGTTGCTGATCAGCCCAATTGGTGGTGTGTCGACGGTCAATAACAAGTATATGCTGATGCCAAGGTGCCCAACGACAAGGGGGTCATGACCCGGACCCTGACACTCGAGCGTGGGTTCTCACTGGGAGTCTTCCCACTATGTCGGCCATCTATGCTATATTCACCAGACATCGGCTGGAGTGAACGGCTCGGAATATGGGCCGCTATAGCGAAGTAATTGTGCGAGAGTTCTACGCCTCCTATGTGGCGACTCTCCGGTCTCAGTTGGACAGGCGAGCCACCCCAGCCAAACATGCACCTCTGGAGTATGTCCGAGTCCGCGTCAAGCGGGTTGATATTTCTTTGCCGGCCATTCGCAGGTTTCTCTATGGTGCGGACATTGATGCCACCAGGACCTCCCTCACCGCCGAGTTTGACTATCGGTGGAAGTTGATCAAGGACGGTCGGTTCCAGCGTGAGCCGGATGTGAGAGATACCACTAAGCAGTGGATAGCACAGAACCTCTCCGTGGATGGTAAGGCTGCTGATTGGGTGTTGGAGCCCAAGGGGAGCATCAAAAAGGCCAACCTCACCTTCACATCCAAATTCTTATGGCTATTGGTCCGACACTGCCTTTCCCCCACTACTGCTGATAACATTATCACTTGGGATCATGCAGTGCTGATGGCTGCCATGGTTGCGGGGTTCGAGGTGGACTTCGCGTGTTTGTTCAAGGAGGTAATGCATGAGAGGGCCTTTAAGTCCACTACTACTTACCCCTTCCCGTGTATGGTCTTTGAGTTGTGCAGGTCTGCAGGAGTGCCCGTGTGGCACATTGATGTGATCAAGACCCCGCCCGGCATAGTGGATATTGGCCTCATTCGGGATGAGGCCAATGAGTTAGATCCCCACAGATGGCCCCGTCCAGAGGTTTAGGCGCTCGGTGAGAAACTGGCGGCCACGGTAGAGCAAGCCCAAGAGGCTAATCGGGCTACATCCGAGCCTATCGACACCACCCCGGTTGAGTCTATTGCGGGTGCTAGGACCGCTACGAGCTCATCCCGCTCGACTCCATCTGCTACACTAGTCCCTCTTGCAAGGGTCCAGAAATTAGAGGCCCAAATGGCCACACTTCTGCATCACATCCAGCTTTGGATGCAGAGGTCCATTGCTGAGGCAGAGGAGCGGATAGAGAGGAAGATGGCCCAGCATACTGAGCGGATGATCATGGAGGTCCACCAGAGCTTGGATGCATTTGAGTTGCGGGTTCTCGCCCGGACAGCCCCTACAGTAGATTGGACGACTCTCCAGGTTACTGTGGAGAGTCTGAGAGCAGACTTGGATACCATACTGGAGGCTCGGGTGCCTGAGTCTGAGGCTGCAGAGCCTGCTGAGGACACGATGTTGGCTACCCTTTTCTCCACCACTGCTGTGCAACCACCTCCCCCATGAGATCGTGCCAAGAGGCACTGAGTTAGACATGAGGATGAGTCTCGGGCACGGAAGAAAGAGCGCAATGAGTTGGAGGCCGCAAGGATAGCTTCGCTGATTGATGAGGAGGCCCGCCAGTTGAGGGTTCTAGAAGTGGCTGCTGGGGCGTCTAGATCCAAAATTGTTGAGTCCGAGAGGATCACTACTGATGGTGTTGTTATTGCTGAGTACACCACTGATGGTGTCCCTACTACGGAGAGAGTGGGTTTCGGGAAACCGGACACGCCAGCATGTTGATCGTCGGCGCTTTGCGCCTCAGGTTTGCTTCACCTACCACCCCATTTTATATACTTTTATGCATTAGGGACAATTGCATGTCTTTTTTTTAGGGGTGGGGTAAATGGAAGTGAGTGCTAGGGTGAAGTCTGAGTAGCCCAACTCAGGATCCTCTCTTGTAGTTTTTTTGTATGTATTCTTTTTCCCCAAGAGACTTGTTATTTTATTGTTGAACCGGCATGTTGGTATCTTTTGTACATAGTATAGAAATGGAATCTGAAGCATGATGGCTAAACAAAATGATATCATGATTTAAAGAAAATGTTGCATGACTAGGCATAGTAACTGATGAATGTGTGGCCCTAAGCATGACATAGAGATACACCACTGCATGACCCTAAAATCTAAAACTCGAATTAGGTGTTTAATAATCTGGTAGAGTAATGAGATGTCAAGTGAGTGTGAGGAAAATTTGAATAGTACACCATTGGTACTGAGCTAGAACTTGCCTGGTTAGTCCTGCTAAAAGTAAGTTGTGATAGACAATTAGGAAAGGATCATAGGCCCTTGTTCAAGATAGCCAATCTTTAGCCTAGATAACAGAAAACCGAATGAAATTAATCCCTTCTTGATCCAAATGATTTGAGCTTAAAATAGACCTTTCTTTTTCACCCCAACTGATCTTTTCTGGAACAATGTATTGGCCCTGGTCCCTCCTTGGACATGTGAACCTCAGCTTATGCCAAAAGCATAAGTTGAGGGTGGCTAATGCAGAAAACAACCTTGTCGTGGTCCTGACCCAACCTTGGGTATTTTGTACCTTGACTCATGGCAGAACCATTAGTTGAGGGTGGCTAGTTGAGGAATGCTCCGGAAAGTGGGGTTGAAAGAATAAAGAAAGAGAAAGAACAAAAGAAAAGTGACTCAAGAAAAGTTGAAAGCAAAGTGAAAAAAAAAAAATTTAAAAAATTACACAAAAGGAGAAAGAAAGGAGAAAAGTAAGGCAAAAGAATATAAAAAAATTAATTAAGAAATAGGGCAAAATAAAACGATGAAAAGGTAGGACGCTTTGCCGTTATGTCAAGGAGGACAATAAGTCACTAAAATACATCCAAATGTACCCTACCTGACCTTGAGCCTAAGTTACAAGATAAGAAAGTCCTATCGTGATCCTAAGAGTCTATTATGGTGAACTTAAAGCAGTGAAAATAAGGGCAAGCCTATGGCAACAAGTATAAATGAGGTGTGAAGTTGTTCTGAGAGCAAGTGTTTAAAAAAATAATTCTTATACTCAAACTGAAATCATTGTGTGAAAAATGAGGATGTTGTTTTGAAGTGAGGACACTAGTTGCAATACCGAAAAATTGGTACCTTGGTGAGAGAGTAGAGAGGATAGGTGTCGGTGTGTGGTGAGTCTGTGTCATGGTCTGATCCACATGAGCGAGCCTAATAGTGATAGCATGCATAAACATAATGAAAATAATTGGGATTGATATCCAGATGATTGCGAAAACTTAAATAAGGATACTCTTCTACAAAGGTTTTGTGGTGAGTCATAGTGCGTCGCTTGAGGACAAACAACGAACTTAATTTGAGGGTGTTGATGTACCGTGGTTTCACGGCACTTTCAATGTTTTTTTCCTTAAGTTTAGTGTGTGTCTAAGGCCTTTTTGTAGTAGTTTTAATGTATTTTTCTCTTTGTTCGCAGGAAAACTGTCCAGAATGAAAAAGCGGAAGAACTATGCTGAAATTGCAGAAGTGATGACCTACGGAGCCATCGACGGTCCATCGACCCCTCAACGATCCGTAGGTGGCAACCGTCGTCTGAAGAAAATGCTGCTCAAGGAAGATCGGGGAATTCTGACCAAGTGTGGGGCTATGGAAGTTATCGACGGACCGTCATCTCCACAACAGACCATCCTGCACATCCGTCATTGCTAACAGAAAGTAACCCCAGTACCCGTCTTGAAAAGATTCTAAGTGTGGAGAAACGGAAGCCATCGACGGACCGTCGTGCACTCAACGGACCGTCATCCTAGTCCATCGATGGTAACAGTGAGTTGGAGAAGAAAGCATTTGAAAAAGATTCTCAGTATGGAATGACGGGAGGCCTCGACGTTCCATCGGTCCGGTCGTCGACTCAGACGCGTTTTTGGGCAGATTTTCCTTAAATACATTTCCTTTTTATGTTAGGACTTCTTTATTATAAATACTTGTAAAAACCTCATTTTTGGGGTTAGACTCAGGGTTATTTTTCTGATTTGTAATATTGGTTGTTGAATATTGGGTTTTGGAAAATACTTCATTTTTCCGGAATCGTTTATTGCATTATTTTCTTGAATTCAAGTGATTTTCTGGATTTTCTTCAATCTCATGAAAGTAAGTAAATGAGTTCTTGTCTAATTAATATGAATTGTGTAATTATGAACATGGCTAACTAAATCCACAACTAGGGTTGTGGGAACCATGGGTAATTAACAAAGTAAAACTAGCTAAAATAACAATTCTCGAATAGTTTGTTGCATGTATTGATAATTCTTTCATTTAGAAGTCTTTTTTAACGAGTGCACGCGTTAGAACTCGCCTTGTTTCTACTTGCCGGACCAAGGAGGTAGATAATAAGAAAAGAATTATCAACGTAGATTTGGTATATACTATCTAATAGGCTAGTGTCGATTGGTGCGAATTAATAACTAAGCCATACATCGATTATGATGCTTAATATGAGGTAAAAGGTAAGGTTTAGTAAAGTATACACACGTAGCTGGACCAAGGTGCGGAGTGAAATTCACTAGTTGCCGGACCAAGGAATTAGGGATACATAACTTATCACTTTGCATGCAAGATACTAGGAAAGAGTTGTTATAGTTAGGGTTACTGCGTTATGAACCTAATGGGGAACACTTACACCCTAGTTTCTCTCATTACTTGATAAACATCAAATATTTGAACTTGTTACTTGTTTACTTAGAATTAATTAAATAATTTTGTTACACAAAACCCCCCTTTTAATTGTTTTTTTTAAAGGATTTGATTAAAATAGAAGTAATCGTAGATTAAAGTTAAGTCTAAACCATTTTCCTTGTGGGATCGACCCCAACCTAACATTTGGGTTCTTTACTTGATACGACCGCTTATACTTCTTTAAGGAAGTGTAATTTGAGCGTATCACATATCTCTTCATGTCTTTTCTAGGGAAGTCTTAAGAATGACTCTAGGTAGGGAAATTGGTTTATACCTTAGGCATGATCTAAAATTAGAAAGTCTTAAGGATTATTTAGGTAACCTTGAAGAGGGTGTATGGGCGTTCTCTTCTAGAATTACTTAAGTAAGTCTTTTGATAACCTTGGTAAGGACAATGTCATATTATATATGTTATGTGTTTTGGGTATTGTAAGTGTATTCATCTCATTATGAGTAGTCTTGAGGATCATTTAGGTGTGCTTAGAGGGGGTGTATGGGCGGTCTCTCTTGGTCTTACTTAAGTGGGTCTTAGGATAGCTTTTAGTGAGAAGGGTGCATGATCAAAGGGTTCACTGTAATGTTAAAGTAGTTCACTGTAACATTGTCTTAGTTCACTGTAATGTTCCTTTAAATATGATAAAATGCTTATGTAATGTCTTATGTGTTTATAAGGTGTTAAATGTTGTTCTTATGCTTATACTATGATGTTTTAATCAAAAAGAGCATATTTCCATTAAATGTTCGTCATCATTATTTTTATGCATTAAGCCATAGTTAGTACATGCGTTTGTACTAATTCCATATATTTTCTATCTCTAAAGTGATTCATAGGTGAAGGTGCTTATTGGGACTGAATCTTGAATTATAGGATATTTCAAGCAATTTTGAAGTATGTCCTCATTTGACTCGAGGGAGTCATTATCTTAGAGTTTATTTATTGAAGTATTGTAATAGACTTAGTAGTATTGTATTTCGATTGTATGGGTTGTGTCCCAAGTATATTTCGAGTCTAAGATTTGATGACATGAGACTTAGTATTTCCTATGATTTTTAAATGACAGATTTTTGGAAAGACTATTCGATTGTTGTGAAATTTTTTAATTCTGCACTATTTTCATATATGTATATGTGATGAATGATGAGAAAGGGTTTGTACAAGACCTCCGAGAGGTCAAGTACGCCGGTTGCGACCTAAGAATGACCTAACTTCTAGGAAATAGGTGTGGGTTGTGACAAGCTTGGTATCAGAGCCTAGGTTATGAAAGTGGTCTTAGGAATCCAAAAGTCGCATAAAGTCACGTCTAGTAGAGTCTGGATCATCGGTGTGAGTCGCGACATACACATTAGCCCCTAATTTCATCAAAGTCATTTTTGGAGGTGTTACATTCTCCCCAACTTGGACAACATTCTTCCTCGAATGACGCTTGCTTCATTTTAGACATTATCAAAAGATGATTAATTCAAGACTAGCAGTACATAACCATACCACACGAAACATCACTATCACATAAACAAGAGACTCACAACACAACAAGAAGTTAGAAACTAATCTACAACTCATCATGTCATAAGACTCACATTCCTTATTTTATTTAGGAGAAATTTCATTCCCAACCCACTATCATGCTTATATACATCAATTCTAGACACCATACAACCATTTTTCACCAAAGAACAATTTATTCCTTTTCACAAAATCTTTACAGTGACCACAATTTTCCTTACAGTGAACATGCTTCACAATCTAACAATGCAACACTTTAAGAAATTCCTTATAAATGCTCAACAAATCAATCTCATATAACAATTTAGACATGCTCACTATTCACCTTCATGAAAAAATTAGAAACCTACACTAGATGCACATGACCCATGAGGAAGATACCATGCATGAAAACTCATTTTCTCATTCAACAAAACTTCAACCAAAATATGCATATCATAAGGAGAATGTTTGTAACTCACTTTTCACAAAAGACTCCTACATAATTCAAGTTACTAAGAACTCTTTATTTTAGGATTGAATAAATACATAAAGAAAGGTTAAGGGTACCTCACTTCCAACAACCATACTCTTCACCATACTCCCCCACTTAGGAGAACTCATTCTAAGGTCAACATAACATCCACTACAAGGAACTCCCTCAAGACAACTTAAACCTTACTAATACTTTCTCACCAAAGTCTATCTCATGAAAACTAAAGACTCTCAAAGGTTTAACCATCTAACCACTACATCCCCCTTACTAAGAGAAACTCACCTTTACTCTTTCAAATATCATCACCTTTCTTTCTAAGGTTGGGTCTTAAACAACTTCAAACCATCTCCGAAACCACTCCTTCACATTTCTAACACAACACCTTACCATTTGTTCCAACTATACTACCCTTCAAAAGGTAACTAAACCAACCTAAGGTTACCATCACAACCTCCCATATATCATCTACCAAGTCACATCTCATATTTTCTCTCCCTCAACCCAAACTTCAAAAAGTCACACTCGAAAGACCAACACATAAAGGAACAAAGGAAAGACACCATATACAAATCTCTTAGGCACGATCAGATGAATGAAGAAGTGAAACTTTTCCTAGCACCCAATAGCCTCCCATTCATAATGTGGCGCGCTTCGTATTATGAACAAGACTTTACTAGATGTGGTTCATGAGACAACTAAGATACTCCCAAACCTTATACTCTGATACCAACTTTGTAACAACCCACAAGTACACCCTAGAAGTTAGAGCATCCTTGAGACGCCAAACGGTAAATGAGACTTCGAGAAGTCTCACTAAAGCCACTCGTATCATTCATTGCATAATAAACATTATAAAATGAGTAAGAATTTAAAACTTTCTTCACACACGGAGAACTCTTTAATACCAATAGCAAGCGGAAGACTTCCATTAAAACATTAAACCTTTACAACATCTCATTGAACCATCTAAACTTTGGACTATACAATACTTGGGACTAAGCCCATACAAGACATAAAATAAAGACTAAGACATAAAGGAACATGTGGATATTGTCCTCGAATCGATGAGGACTTACCAATACTTCGTCTTAAACCCTTAGAAACCTATCCATCCTCCCGCATATTAGGACTTCCAATTCCCTACATTTTAGTCAAAAAGGGAAAAGAAGGGGTTAGCACATTAGATGCACTAAGTATGGAAGCCATGCAAAAACCATGAAAAGGGACATTTAGTAAATAACATGATTTTCATGAGTTTTGATTAAAACATCTTACTATAAGCATAAGAACAACATTTAATACCTTAGAAACACATAAGATAACACTTAGGCAATTTATCACATTTTTAAGGAGTCTTTACAGTAAGCTAATCGACTATTACAATGAATTCCTTCACTGAAGTCATTTAACTTCGTATTGAGTCATTTATAGCATGTAGTCTCCTCACTAAAAGCTATCCTAAGACTCACTTAAGTAAGACAAAGAGAGACCACCCATACACCCTCTCTAGGCAAACCTAAATGATCCTTAAGACCACTTATAATGAGATACATACACATACAATATACCAAAACACATAACATATATGATATGACATTCACCTCGCCAAGGTTATCAAAAGACTTACTTAAGTAATTCTAGAAGAGAGCTCCCATACACCCTCTACAAAATTACCTAAATAATCCTTAAGACCTCCTAAGATTAGATCATGCCTAACTTATCAACCAACTTTCCTAACTAGAGTCATTCTCAAGACTTCCCTAGATAAGACATGAAAAGATCATCCTTTTATGCCCCCTTCATACTTTAAATAGGAAATCCTTAGAGTCACTCTAGATTAGGTACTCATTGATTTACATACTTTCTAACATAAGTCATTACATCATTAATTCATTAAGAGACATTCATCACATAAGGACATTCAAGTAATGGTCATAGAGAAGACCTAAGGACTGTCTAGATAGCGTCACATACAACCACCTAAACTTCATAGGACTTCTCAAAAACTAGTAGGTATCCCATATGATGAGAATAGGCAATAACTGACATAGACCATGGTAGGAAATCATGGAATCCGGAGTTGTAACCTACTTCGATGGAGGGTGTTCTACTTGCTAATAGTAGAACTTGGGCACATCCCATGTAGGCACATGGTTAAGGAATATGAAGGGTTTCTTTGCACTATAGCCTCATCCTTTAACTAGAGCTACTTCCCTTACCATACTCACTCGGTGCTAGGTTTTGTTATCATAGAGTAATTCACATTAAAGGATCACATGAAGGGGTTCCATCTAGTTCATAACCCAATCACATTCACCCTACCAAAGAGGTCCCCTGGGGATGCCTTTCAATGGTGACGAAGATAGCTTAATGACTTTCCTAAGGATGATATGATGTCGTTCCAGCCAACCAACCTTAAGTCCATCATTCGTACAAGAAGGATACCATTACGGCTTTCGACTTCAAGGTTCATAACCTTACCACTAGGTTTAAGGTTTCACATAAAGGATCTTCTTAGCATCATTCAAGGTCTCATGTCATTCATACATACAAAACTAAGAGGCTTTAGGATACTAATTCAAGGCATCTCATATTCACATTCATACATGTATCAAGTAAGGGACACAAGTCTACCACACAAGACACTACTTTCTCATAACACATGTAAGAAGTCATCATGGACTACATTAGTCATACATAGCCATATAAAGAGTACAACATGTTAACCTTAACACATCCATATACAAATTCATCACATATCATCATATAAGAGGAATCATAACATAATCACTCACACAAGATAATTTGAGCACTATAAGGCACTTTACTGTTAACCTTCACAAATAGCATATATTATCTATCATGCTTGAAACCACATGTTCATACAATCCATACAATCTTAGACATGTTTACATTACTTCACATCAACAACTTCACATTATACCTTCATATAAGTCCTAAACATGGTACTAATACAATTCATAAAGTAATGCCGACGAGGCTACATCTTTTACAAAGGTAAAACATAAACACCGCCACCATAAGTGGACCATATCAATCATCATTGTAATACAAAAGCTATACACAATACTAACAGAGTTAGGGCAGCATACCACCCATACAATCTCACAACTTCCATCCATAGCCAAATCAACCAACACAATACTCAAAGGCCCTTACCATGGCCATGATCACCAATTCAATTCAATGAGATTAATATACAATGAATATAAGAATATACAATACTTATGTGATCAATTTGAAACAGACTATAAACCATACAATCATAATCTATAGATAAATCAAAAGCCCATAACAATCTACACATGAATTCATTACTAGTTAGCCATGATCAATTCACCCATAGCTTAGTCAAATTTAGAGATTTGAGAAGGTCAAGGGTTCATGGAGAATTTCTTTGGAAAACATCAATTATATATCAATAATATCATATCTTAATGTTTGAAAACGTTTCATGCAAGAACCCAAGACTTTGAGTAGAAATTGGACTTTTCATCTTTTTGAAATCTTTGAAAATCATCTCTGAAATTGACTCTAAGCTGATAGAAAGCCTTAGATGAATAACGCACATACCTTATTAGAAGAACCAAATGATAATTGAATAAGAAACTCCATTGAATATCCGTCATCAAGCTCCATCTTCACCTTGAGCTCTCATGGAGGTTTTTCGAGAAACTTTGGGAGGGAATGGGTTTTGATCTAGGTGCTAGGGTCAAAATGAGAGTTTAATGAATTATATACTCTTAAATATCCATAAACACCTAAAATAACCGTCCTCTTATTTTATAAGACTTGGGGTGCATTTCCCAAAAAAAAAACAAGTCTTAACAGAAAATTTGCAGAAAAATGCAGCACCATCTATGCCTAGCATTAACGATTCGTTGTTGAGACCACGCCGCGTCGATGGAGTCAGTTGGTTGTGTCTGTAACTTCCCAACCTGCAGGATACATAGATCTATCGATGCCACCCATAGACGGGCCTTCGTGTGATTGACTGGCCATCGTTTGTGGCAGTCGATTGCCAATGCCAAGCAGTGTTGAGCTCCAAGCTGGGGTCCTTCTTCTAGGGCCCCTTGTGGGTCCTAGTTGGAGTCGTACCCGGACGTTAAACATCTAAACACGCACCTCTAGGTATTAGGAAAATCTCCAAACAATTTCAACATCAAACAAGCCACGCAACATCCTAAAACACAATCAAACTCATAAGGACGTTCAATGGCTATTTTTCAAACGTTATCGGACGTTCTTGGACGTTTGACCTCCAAACCTTACCAAAATCAACATGACGATTCTAAACACTATAATTATCCATATAAGGACCTTATAAACTCATTACACACACATAAGCACATGAAAACACATAAGTCACATAGGCGACTAGTCGTCGAACATCTTGGTCATCCCTTGACGTTTAACTTTAAACTTAACCCAAATCTTTAGATACTGCCTCAAATATCATTTTAAACCATATTAGGAATTAAAGACTTCATTACACACACATTAGGCCCTAGTTTCATCTAAATCATTTTTGGAGGTGTTACATTCTCCCCTACTTGGACAACATTCGTCCTCGAATGACACTTGCTTCATTTTAGACATTATCAAAAAATGATTAACTCAATACTAGCAGTACATAACCATACCAAACAATACTCCTATAGGAGAAACATCACTATCACATAAACAAGAGACTCACAACACAACAAGAAGCTAGAAACTAATCTACGACTCATCATGTCATAAGACTCACATTCCTTATTTTATTTAGGAGAAATTTCATTCCCAACACATTATAATGCTTATATACATCAATTCTAGACACCATACAACCATTTTCCACCAAAGAACAATTTATTCATTTTCACAAAATCTTTAGAGTGACTACAATTTTCTTTACAATGAACATGATTCACAATCTATCAATGCAACACTTACGAAATTCCTTATAAATGCTCAACAAACCAATCTCATATAAAAATTTAGACATGCTCACTATTCACCTTCATGAAAAAATTAGCAACCTACACTAGATGCACATGAACAATGAGGAAGATACCATGCATGAAAACTCATTTTCTCATTCAACAAAACTTCAACCAAAACATGCATATCATAAGGCGAATGTTTGGAACTCACTTTTCACAAAAGACTCCTACATAAATCAAGTTACTAAGAACTCTTTGTTTTAGGCTTGAATAAACACATAAAGAATGGTTAAGGGTACCTCACTCCCAACAACCATACTTTTAATCATACTCCCCCACTTAGGAGAACCTATTCTAAGTTCAACATAACATCCACTACAAGGAACTCCCTCAACACACCTTAAACCTTACTAATACTTTCTCACCAAAGTCTATCTCATGAAAACTAAAGACTCTCAAAGGTTTAACCATCTAACCATTACATCCCCCTTACTAGGAGAAACTCACCTTTACTCTTTGAAATCTCATCACCTTCCTTTCTAAGGTTGGGTCTTTAACAACTTCAAACCATCTCCACAACCACTCCTTCACATTTCTAATACAATACCTTACCTTTTGTTCCAACTATACAACCCTTCAAAAGGTAACTAAACCAACCAAAGGTTACCATCACAACCTCCCATATCTCGTCTAACAAGTCACATCTCATCATTTCTCTCCCTCAACACAAACCTCACAAAATCACACTCGAACGACCAACACATAAAGGAACAAGGGAAAGTGTCATATCCGGGTTTACCCCCTAGACGTAACCAGCGGCGGCGGCCTCTTTGAGGACTAAGACTATCCCCTTAGATTACATCATTGCATTCATAAGTCAAAAATACGGAAGAATTTAAAACTTTTTAATAATTCCACATTGAGGTTTACATAGACCTCTACATACACATACATATAATTATATCGAGTATACATAAACCCTTTGTATAAGAAGATTACATAGTCTTCTACTTTTATTGCACATATATATATAACATAAAATAGAGTCTCAAAGTCGTCTCATCTCATAACTATCTAAAATGATCATAGAAATTTGGGCATAGCCCTACATCAATACCAAGAAGCCACATATATGCTTGTACAAATCGTACTCGAACGAAATAGAATGAACATAAGAGTCTAAAAAGGTAAAGCAACTCCATAAGCTAGATATCGGCATCGCCCTTGGAAAGTGAGGACCTACCCACTTGGATGGTAAAGAATATCGAAGTCTTCTTCAAGTTGTCTCGAATGAGATTTCAACGACAGAAACCTAAAATGTTTGGGAAAAGGGATAAAGAGGGGTTAGTACGCCACTTGTACTAAGTATGAGACCATATGCACATATAATGTTAAATCACGCTAAATATGACACTTAGTTAAATCATGCCATTTTTATCCTTTGAAAATCTTATGCATAATCAAACAAGACATACCAAACAACAATGACATATTCATTTAGGCAAAGTAAATAATATACATATCATTATACGAGAACCCATTATCTAATACAACCCTATCATCAAGGAATAACATCACAAGCATGAATAAGAGTTTATCATAGCATAAGCAAGACAAGTACTCACAAATCCCTATCAAGTCAACAAGTGCAATAACTAATCAAAGCCCCATCACCTTACTTTATCAAGTAACACAACAAGAAATCCATAGCCAATGCCTAACTTTACACAATATGACCCTTAATGATACATAACATCATACCGTAACAATATAAACCAAATACATGTTCATAAGCATAACCATCACCATATGATATCATTTACATGTAAATTCAACATACTATCATCATTTACATCATTAGCATATACTTACATAATATCAACTTCCTAAAGCTCCCCTCAAAGCAAACTAGTGCAAGGCATAGGTAGAGTCCCATACCCCTACCCAAGCTAAGTCAAACCTCTTCAGTCACCCTAGTTAGTTTATACTTTATTTCTTCATTTTAGTTTAGAGAGAACTCGCCTTAACCGACATAGACCACAAGAGCTAAGTGTGGAATCCGGTGTTGTAAAACCTTACAACGATGGAAGGTGGTCTACCGTCCAAGATAGAACCTAACATGAAACATAGAATCCAGGTGGATCCACTAGCTAGTATTCCTATGGTGGCAACATAGTTAAGGAACTTGGGGCCGTCTTGGAAACATCACTCTACACCCTATTTGGGTCATGAGGCTATCCACCTCGTGAGGACCGTAGTGAACCCTACCTTACCTATGTGGGAAAGTGTCACCCCCTCACACACAAGATCACTCGGTGCTATGCTAAGTACCTTCTTTAAATGTCTTTAATGTCTTTATTTATCAATTATAACCTAGTTTAGGTCATAGTGTCTAGCCCTTGTATAATCATCATCATCATAGCTCAATATGAATTGCATGAATATAATCCTCTCATCAGAATCCATATAAGTAAGCTCAACACATTTACATGTTCATTCATAATAAGGCACATTGGTAGTTATCAACACCCTCATAACATTTCACCTTAATCAACCTTACAACCATAGACAAGACATTTCAATTCAACATCATACCACCCTATCAAACCTAATCAACGCACACTCCAATACAACATCATGGCTTAATCACAATTCACCATATATTGAAGTAAAGTATAGGTATCATAAGACTTACCAAGTCTCCTTCACAATTCATGACCAAGGTCTTACCATCAACCCTTACTTCAACTCAATTAGGTCATCAAGTCATCATAATTCAATAACCAACATGATTATAATGCTAAAAGAACCTCTACATCACAATTCAATACTAGGTCAAAGCTTAAGATTAGATTAATTCAACATAACCTAGATTACTTCTCAAGAACTGGCATGAAAGACTACAAATCATTCTAATTTGTTCATGATCAGTGTAACAACATCATCTAATCGCGATTCAACCTATAAACAAGTCAATTGAACCGGAACCTCCTCATAGGAGAGATCATCCTTGACACCAAGACCCTCAATAGAAAGAATGGACTCGGGATCACCGACACACTTCTTTAGCTTAGAAACATGGAAAACTGGATGAATCGAAGCCAATTCACTATGTAACCTCAACTCATAGGCAAACTTTCCAACTCTTTGCAACATTTCATAGGGACCCATATAACGAGGACTTAACTTCCCTTTCTTGCCAAATCTAACCACCCCTTCATCGGTGAAATTTTCAAGTACACCTTATCACGTTCTTCAAACTCTAGATCCCTTCTCCTATGATCAGCATAAGACTTTTGTCGACTATAGGCTATTTACAAGCGATTCCTTATAATATGAACTTTCTCCAAAGTCTTATAAATTAAATCGGGACAAAGAATCAAAGATTCACCGACTTCAAACCACCCAATAGGAGACCTACACCTCTTACAGTACAAGGATTCATAGGGAGCCATGGAAATGGATGAATGGAAACTATTATTATAAGCAAACTCTACTAAAGGAAAGTGCTTATCCCAACTTCCCTTGAAATCAATGGCACAAGCTCTAAGCATATCTTCAAGGGTTTGAATAGTACGCTCCGCTTGGCCATCCGTTTGGGGATGAAAAGCGGTACTCAACTTCACCTTAGTACTTAACCCTTCTTGAAATGACCTCCAAAACCTAGATGTGTATTATGCACCCCTATCTGATGTGATGGATAACGGAATACCATGGCGACACACAATATCATCTATGAATATCTTTGCATAGTCTTCCACCGAATAAGTAGACTTGACGGGAAGAAAATGAGTGGACTTGGTCAATCTATCAACCACCACCCATATGGAGTCATATTGTTTTTGAGTCATAGGCAAACCTACCACGAAATCCATATTGATGTCTTCCCACTTCCAAGTAGGAATATGGATTTATTGTAGTAAGACACCTGACTTTAGATGATCAGCCCTCACTTGATGGCAATTCGGACACTTACCAACAAATTCCGCTATGTCTTTATTCAAACCTTCCCACCAATAAGTTTGCTTAAGGTCATGGTACATCTTTGTGGTACCCGGATGAATGGAGTAGCGGGACCCATGGGCTTCCTCAAGGATCCGGTCCCTCAACCCATCTACCTTGGGAACACACAATCCCCCTTGGTACCTCAAAACACCCCTCCCCCCCAAGGAGAATGATTCATTTAGCTTACCAAGAACCGACTCTTTCAACTCCATCAATGGTTGATCAAGGTGTTGTTTGGACTTCACCTCAACCACCAAAAATGACTCGGAGTTATGTTGAACCAACACAGCACCATTCGGAGAATCTTCCAACCTCACACCCAACCTAGACAACCTATGAACATCTTTCACTAGGTCTTTCTGGGCTTCATCTATGTGAGACACACTACCCATAGTCGTACGACTTAGAGCATCCGCAACCACATTAACCTTGTCGGGGTGATAGAGGACACTCATGTCGTAATCTTTCAAAAATTCTAACCACCTTATTTGTCGGAGATTCAACTCCCTTTAGGTAAACACATATTGGAGAATCTTATGTTCGGTGAAGAAATCTACATGGACACCATACAAATAATCCCTCCATATTTTCAAGGCAAACACCACGGCCGCTAACTCAAGGTCATGAGTTGGATAGTTTCTCTCATGCACCTTAAGTTGTCTACAAGCATAGGCAATCACTTTTCCATGTTGCATAACCCCAAACCCACATGGGATGCATCACAATACACAATAAAACCCTTTGTTCCCTCCGGTAAAGTCAACATCGGAGCGGAAGTAAGCCTATCTTTCAAGATTTGAAAGCTTTTTTCACATGCCTCCGACCACTCAAACTTCATACTCTTTGGGTCAAAGTAGTCAAGGGAGATGCAATGGACCCAAAACCATCCACAAACCTCTGATAGTAACCCGCTAGACCCAAGAAACTCCTAATGTTGGTTGGAGTCAATGGTCTAGGCCAACTTCTCACCACCTCCGTTTTCCTTGGATCAACCTCAACTCCTTCACTAGAGATGATATGACCAAGAATTGCCACCTACCTCAACCAAAACTCACATTTGATATACTTGGCAAACAATTGATGTTCTTTAAGGGTTTGCAATACCACCCTCAAATGAATCGTGTGATCACTCTCATTTTTAGAATATACCAAGATGTCGTCAATGAAGACAATGACAAATGAATCTAGGTAACTTCGAAACACCCTATTCATTAGATCCATAAACGCCGCCGAAGCATTAGTGAGACCAAAGGACATAACTAAGAACTCATAGTGCCCATATCTAGTCTGAAATGACGTCTTTGGTACATCCTCATATCTCACCCTAAGTTGGTGATATCCCGACCTCAAATCAATCTTAGAAAAGTAGCTTGCCCCTTAGAGTTGATCAAACAAGTCGTCAATCCGAGGGAGAGGATACTTATTCTTAATGGTGACCTTATTGAGTTGGCGATAATCGATTCACAATCTTAAGGACCCATCCTTCTTCTTCACAAACAAAAACGGAGCACCCCATGGTTCTAACTTGGCCTTATGAAACCCTTATCTAGTAAATCCTTGAGTGGTGCCTTCAACTCCTCCAATTCAGCCGAAGCCATCCGATAAGGGGGAATTGAAATGGGATTTGTTTCCGGTAGCAAATAGATACCAAAATCAATTTCCCGTTCGGGAGGAATATCGGGAAGGTCATTAGGAAAGACCTCCAAAATTCACTCACTACGGGGACCGACTCAATGGGAGGAATTTCGGAGTCCAAATCTTGGACTCTTACTATGTGATAAATACAACCCTTCGAGATCATTTTGCATGCCTTTAAACAAGAAATGATACGACCCCTAGGAATAGAAATTCCCCCCTTCCACTCAACAATGGGTTCATTTGGGAAATTAAACCTCACCACCCTTGTTCTACAATCAATAGTGGCAAAACAAGAATGTAACCAATCCATACCCAATGATATCAAAATCGAGCATATCTAGTACTATTAGATCTACATTAGAAACTCTACTGGGCATTATTATAGGACAATTTCTATATACTCTCTTTGCAACTACCGACTCACCCACCGGAGTAGATACTAAAAAGGGGTCATGCAAGATATCAGGTAAAGTATCAAACTTTTTAGCTACAAGAGGTGTTACAAATGATAAAGTAGCTCTTGGATCAAGTAAAGCATAAACATCAATAGAGAAAACTTTCAACATACCGGTCACCAAATAGGGAGAGGTCTCTTGCTCACCCCTAGTACGAAGAGCATAGAAGCGGTTCTTCTTAGGAGCATCACAAGAACCACTTGCTTGAGCTTGACCACTCTTGTCTTGGCCCTTCACATTGGGGTAATCTCAAACCTTGTGCCAAACTTTCCCACAACTAAAGCACTTATTCATCCCTATGAGGAAAGCACCATAATGCTTCTTTTCACACTCACCACAAGCTGGTTTCTCATTTGGTGAACTAGTACCTCTTCCCTTTTTAGGCTTAGGGTTTGCACCCTTTTCATTACGAGCCTTAGGGAACTTGGTTGGAAATTGACTTGAGAACCTCTTTTTGAACCTAGGATTGTCTTGGATGTCAAGCCTATTCTTTGAAGAACTACCATCATAAGATTTTGCCCTTTTTGCATCTCTACTTTTCCTCCTAGCCATTGCCTCCTCCACTTGCCTAGCATGCACCATAAGACGGGAAATGTTCATGTTGTCAAGTAGCATAGCCGAATGACACTCCTCTTTCAAGTATTTCGACACCCCTGTCACAAAGCGATTCATTTCATCTCTGGGATCGAATACCAAAGAAGGAGAATATTTTGACAATTGAGTAAATTTCATGGAGTATTCAAGCACACTCATACCTACTTGATGAAGGTTGACGAACTCCGCCACTTTAGCTTCCCTCATCTCCCTAGGAAAGAACCAATCAAGAAAAGCCTTCTTGAAGATATCCCAAGTCACCGTTCCACCCCTAAGAGTTATATTGTCCCTCCATTGCACATACCAAATTTGAGCCATATCTTGGAGTTGATAAGTGGCCAACTCGGCCTTCTCACTAGTAGACAACCCCATAGCAAAGAGTATCTTGTAGACTTCATCAATGAACTCTTGGAGGTCTTTTTCAACCTTACACCCGTAGAAAGTGGGAGGATTCATCCTAGTGAAGTCCCTTAGACAAGATGCCATGGTAGTGACTTGTTGATGACCTCGGGGTACGGACTCCCGATTAGCTTGGGCCGTCATAGCTTGGGCTTGAATAGTAGCGGCTTGAGTTTGAGTAGTAATGTCTTGGGACATTTGGATGAGGATAGCTGTTATTTCACCTTCCGTCAAATGTGGAGGATTGGCCGGAACTTGTTCAACATTAGCTTCTTCTTCAAGAGGAGGATCTTGATCACCACGGGGAGGAGCTCCCACATTAGCAACCTCTTCCTGAAGTCTTTGAGCCGCATTCCGCCGAGTATTCATTGCCTATAAATAAAATACAAGGATTAGGTAAAATCACACAATAGTTACTCTATAGGCACGATATTAGATTTTCAAGAAATGAGAAAGATCCCTAAGCATCATATAGATTCCTATCCATAAGTGTGTCGCGCTTTACAAATATGAACACGAACCTACATAGACATGGTTGAGAGAGACATCAACATCAAGGATATTCAACCTCATGCTCTGATACCAAGTTTGTCACATCCAGGTTTACCCCCTAGACGTAACCGGTGTCGTCGTCCTCTTTGAGGACTAAGACTTGCCCCTTAGATTACATCATTGCATTCATAAGTCAAAAATACGGAAGAATTTAAAACTTTTTAATAATTCTACATTGAGGTTTACATAGACCTCTACATACACATACATATAATTATATTGATTATTCATAGACCCTTCGTATAAGAAGATTACATAGTCTTCTACTTTTATTGCACATATATATATAACATAAAATAGAGTCTCAAAGACGTCTCATCTCATAACAATCTAAAATGATCATAGAAATTTGGGCATACCCCTACATCAATACCAAGAAGCCACATATAGGCTTGTACAAATCATACTCAAACGAAATAGAATGAACATAAGAGTCTAAAAAGGTAAAGAAACTCCATAAGCTAGATACCGGTATCGCCCTCGGAAAGGGAGGACCTACCCACTTGGATGGTAGAGAATATCCAAGTCTTCTTCAAGTCGTCTCGAATGAGCCTTCAACGACTGGAACCTAAAATGTTTCAGAAAAGGGAGAAAATGGGGTTAGTACGCCACTTGTACTAAGTATGAGACCATATGCACATATAATGTCAAATCACGCTAAAAATGACACTTAGTTAAATCATGCCATATTTATAACTTTGAAAATCTTATGCATAATCAAACAAGCCATACCAAGAAACAATGACATATTCATTTAGGCAAAATAAATAATATGTATACCATCATACGAGAACCCATTATCTACTACAACCCTATCATCAAGGAATAACATCACAAGCACGAATAAGAGTTTATCATAGCATAATAAGCAAGACAAGTACTCACGAATCCCTATCAAGTCAACAAGTGCAATAACTAATCAAAGCTCCATAACCTTACTTAATCAAGTAACACAACAAAAAATCCATAGCCAATGCCCAACTTTACACAATATGACCCTTAATGATACATAACATCATACCTTAACAATATAGACCAAATACATGTTCATAAGCATAACCATCACCATATGATATCATTTACATGTAAATTTAACATAATATCATCATTTACATCATTTGCATATACATACATAATATCAACTTCCTAAAGCTCCCCTCAAGGCAAAATAGTGCAAGGCATATGTAGAGTCCCATACCCCTACCCAAGCTAAGTCAAACCTCTTGAGTCACCCTAGTTAGTTTATACTTTGTTACTTCATTTTAGTTTAGGGAACACTCGCCTTAAACGACATAGACCACAAGAGCTAAGTGTGGAATCCGATGTTGTAAAACCTTACACCGATGGAAGGTGGTCTACCGTCCAAGATAGAACCTAACAGGAAACATAACATCTAGGTGGATCCACTAGCTAGTATTCCTATGGTGGCAACATAGTTGAGGAACTTGGGGCCGTCTTGAAAACATCACTCTACACCCTATTTGGGTCATGAGGTTATCCACCCCGTGAGGACCGTAGTGAACCGTACCTTACCTATGTGGGAAAGTGTCACCCCCTCTCACACAAGATCTCTCGGTGTTAAGCTAAGTCCCTTATTGAAATGTCTTTAATGTCTTTATTTATCAATCATAACTTAGTTTAGGTCATATGGTCTAGCACTTGTATAATCATCATCATCATAGTTCAATATGAATTGCATGAATATAATCCTCTCATGACAATCCATATAAGTAAGGTCAACACATTTACATGTTCATTCATAATAAGGCACATTGGCAGTTATCAACACCCTCATAACATTTCACCTTAATCAACCTTACAACCATAGACAGGACATTTCAATTCAACATCATACCACTGATACGCTCAAACTTACTTCTCAAATAAGAAGTAAAGCGGTCGTATCAAGTAGAGAACCCAACCAATGAGGTTAGGGTCGATCCCACGAGAAAAATAGTTCAGACTTAACTTTATTCTATTATTACTACTATTTAATCAACTATTTTCTGAGAAAACAAATGCCAAAGGGGGGGGGGTTTCTTAAATTAATAAAAATGATTAACTAAAGTAAAGTAAACACTAACAGATTCAAATCTTGGAGTTTAATCAAATAATAAAAGTAACTAGGGCTTGAGTGTTCCCCACAGGTTCCTAACTCGGTAATTTTAGCTATAAAAATTCTTTCCTAGTATCTTGCATGTAAAGCGATAAGTTATGTATCTCTAAATCCTTGGTCCGACATCTAGAAAATTTCACTCCGCACCTTGGTCCAGCTACGTGTGTTGCTATACTAACCCTTATCTTCACCTCATATTAAGAATCATTATCACATCCGAGTTTACCCCACAGACGTAACCGGCGTCGTCGTCCTCTTTGAGGACTAAGACGAGCCTCTTAGCCTCATCATAGCATTCATCGATTAAAAATGTGAAGGAATTTAAAACTTTTTATCTATAACTACTCGGAGGTTTACATAGATCTCTACATACACATAATCATATTTATATCAAGTATACATAGACATGTTCATATACAAAGATTTACATAGTCTCCTACTTTTATTTCATACACTTATACATTTAGGAAATAATAGTTATAAAAGCCGTCTCATCTCATAAACCATCTATCAAAGATTACAAATCTTGGGCATAGCCCTACATCAATACAAGAAGCCACTTATAGGCTATATACAACATCGTCTCAAATGAGTAATAGAGTCAATACACAATTATAGTAACTAAGTAACAGAAGAGTAAGATGTCGGCAACGCCCTCGGGAGGATGAGGACCTACCACTTGGATGGTACGAGATCCAAGTCTTCCTTTCCAGCAATTCGGAGTAAGTTCAACGACCCAAACCTAAAATGTTTAGGAAAAAGGGAAAGAAATGGGGTTAGTACTCCACATGTACTAAGTATGGAACCACATATAAAATTACCAAATCAAATATACTTAGAAAAGCACATTTAATAAAAATCATTATAAAACATGTATACGAGTGAAGTATAGCAAAGCAAAGCATACTAACTATAACCTTCATAAAGTCACAAGTACAAAGATCAAGTAAATTCCCATGACTCTTACTTAATCAAGCAACCTATCAAGACTACAATTAGCAATTAACCTTACCTAACATACTCTCCCATTTCATGAAAACATTCTTCTTCAACCAAAGGCAACAACCTTATACTCATAAACATGTTATTCAATGTACAAAGTCATTTACATTACATCACTACTTTACATACATAACATTGACCTCTCAATGCTCCTATTAAGGCAAACTAGTGCAAGGCTTAAGTAGAGTCCCATACCCCTAGCTAAGCTATAGCCAAACACTTTCAAGTTACTTCGATTAGTCTATATCTTATTCATTCATTTTAGTTTAGGGAAACCTTGCCTTAACCGGCATAGACCACATGAGCAAATGTGGAATCCGGTGTCATGAAACCTTACACCAATGGAAGGTGGTCTACCGGCCAAGGTAGAACCTAACGTAAACATAGCTATCTAGGTGGATCCACTAGCTAGTATCCTATGGTGGCAATATAGTTCAAGAACTAGGAGATATGTATTCCCTCTGTATACCATTTGGTAATGGGGCCTCACCTCATGAGAAATCGTGAGTGAATATTCCTCAAGGAAAGTCAACACTTCACGTGGGTCCATAGGTGAGTCTTCCTCTAAGGGAAGTCAACACTCTATATTGGTCCATAGGTGAGTATTCCTCTAAGGAAAGTCAACACCTCTCAATGTCAAGTTCACTCGGTGCTAGGCTAAGTTCCCTTAATATCAATGTCTTTAACTTTATTAACCATCTCAACCTAGTTCGATAGTAGGGTCAAGACCTTGTATATTCATCATCATAGCTCAATAAGAATTGTATGAGAAATAATCCTTTCATTAACAATTCATATAGGTGAAGTTAGCCCTTACACATCTCATCACAATAGGGTACATCTTTACATAACAACTTCCCTATATCATGTACTCCTAGGCAGCCTCACAACCAACCTAAACATTTTAATTTAATCATCATACCAACCTATCACCTTAAGAAAGGTATAATTCAACACAACATTATTACTTTATGACAATTAATCACAATTTAAAGTAACGATTAGGATAATCAAGACTTACCCATACTTCTCCATAGTTCACCAATAAGGGCCTTACCATCAACCCATAGATCAACCCAATTCGGGTCATCACACCAATGTAATTCAATAGTCAACATAAGAACTAATTTAAGAGAAGCACAATACCATAATGCAATACTATATCCAAGCTTGGTAACATGATATCAAGTCTATCTTCTTACCCTATATTCAATACTCAAGAAATAGGCATGTAGAACTTCAATTCACCACAATGATTCATGATCGATGCAATAACAATCATTAAAGATGATTTAAACAATAACTAGATCAATTACTTCAATCCAACCCAAATTCATATCAATCCCATACCTAAGGTTAAGGGTTAGAGGTCATCACCCACAATCTAGATCAAACTACATCAATTCATCATAATCAAGTTGCAATACATGATAATCTATTCATTATAGCCCAAAGAATACATAAAACAACTCAATTCATATAATCAAATTCGAAATTGGATGAAACCCATATGAAACTCAACTTTTTAGAAAATCTTTGAAGGAGCCCTTTGAGGAAAGAATCTCAAAGGTGAATTATATCCCATACCTTAAGGTTTGATGACGTTTTGATGGTGCTAAAACTAGCACCCAATGATCTTCCCAAGCTATTCTCCAATGGAGTCTTCCAATAAAGAGAGAAAGTAGAGAGAAGGAAGAGAGTTTTGTTTTGAGATAAAATGATTAGGCTAATGAGGGTTGGGGTATTTATAGTGGGGTCTTAAGTCACTTAATTAGTCTTCCCTTCATCCCCTAATTACCCCTAAGACACTCAATAAAATATTTAACTAAAACTTAAATCCCTGAAAACACTACAGGCCCTCCACGACGACTCCACGTCGATGGGCCGTCGTAGGCGTGACGGATTGGCCTCCCTCCGTCCTGCACGTCCGTCACACTGGTCAGAGACTGTCCAGGCGAGGGTTTCTTCCCAGAAACTAAGGCTGGCACGACGGTGGCCTCGACGCCCCTTCATGCCCATGACGCCCTGTCATGGGATCTGTCGTGGCACACTGTGTCAAGGGTCCTCCTCGAGGGCCCTTAGTTGGTCCTCGAGGAGTCGTACCCTGACCTTTCCGGCATGGAACCATCCCGCACTATGTGCTTCACCTATTGCTACCAATGTTTACTCCATTCCGACTCATTAACTTGGCCAAACTACAAGGGACACTCTAGCCCTTTCATGAACCAACTTTCCGGACGTTATGGACGATTTGGTTCTAAAACACTTCAACAACTCCATCTATGCCTAATTTGGCCAGGAACAATGGTTTAGACCTTAAGGATCCTGTTTAAGTCTTATCACATGACTTTGGATTTTGAAATGTTACATTATCCCCCCCTTAGACCCCGAATGACACCAAACACTCTTTAAATGAGGGAATAGACTCAAGACTAGCAGCTCAACCAATTCACAATATTCAATTAACATGAATCATATAATTTCAATAAAACACTTCAAAACATCAATTTATCATACATAAACTCAAAGTTTCCTCATGAGACACTTTCTACTCACAACACACATGAGCTCAATCATTTGATACACAAGTCGATTAGCACAAAGTTCATCTTGTCAATATGCTTAATATAACATCCACAAGGATTCACTATATCACAATACACGACTTGACTCAAATATGCAAGAAGCAAAACAAATTTCAAATTTATTTAAGATCACCTTACAGTGACTTCATTGTGAAGTCAAACTAGGATTTTTGAAGAAACTTCACTAAAACATCAAGGATACACAATGTCTATCATATTTATATCATTAGAGAGAATGACTAACCTTAAACATCAAAAAGATGAGGATAACGGGTTTTCATGTCGGCCTCGGCCTCCCATGTTGCACCCTCAACTAGGTGGTTCTTCCATAATACTTTTACAGAAACCACCTCCTTGTTCCTCAACCTTTTTACTTGTCTATCAAGGATTTGAATCGGAACCTCCTCATAAGAGAGGTTATCCTTAAATCCAAGATCTTCAACAGGAAGGATAGACTCGGGATCCCCGATACACTTCTTTAACATAGAGATATGGAAAACCGGATGAACCGAAGCTAAATCGTTAGATAGTTTTAAGCGATAGGAAACTTTACCAATCCTTTCCAAAACCTTATAGGGACCCACGTAACGAGGTCTCAACTTCCCTTTCTTGCCAAATCTTACCACTCCTTTCATAGGTGAAATCTTCAAATACACTTTTTCACCCTTTTCAAACTCCAAATCCCTCCTTCTATTATCGGCATAGGACTTTTGTCGACTATAGGCTGTTTGTAACCTATTTCTAATGATATGCACATTCTCCAATGTCTTATAAATCAAGTCGGGACCAAAGATCGATGGTTCACCAACTTCAAACCATCCTATAGGAGACCTACACCTCCTACCATACAAGGCTTCATAGGAAGCCATGGAGATGGACGAATGAAAACTATTATTATACGCGAACTCCATCAACGGCAAATGCTTATCCCAACTTTCTTTAAAATCAATAATGCAAGCTCTAAGCATGTCCTCAAGGTTTTGAATCGTGCGTTCCGCTTGACCATCCGTTTGAGGATAAAAGGCGGTACTCAATTTCACTTTAGCACCCAAACCTTTTTGAAAAGACTTCCAAAATCTAGATGTGAATTGTGCACCCGATCTGAAATGATGGATAACGGAATACCTTGGTGACACACAATCTCATCTATGAAGATCTTCGCATAATCCTCCGCCGAATACGTGGACTTGACGAGAATAAAATGAGCGGACTTAGTCAATCTATCAACAATCACCCATATAGAATCATATGACTTTTGAGTCCGATGCAAACCTACCACAAAGTCCATATTAATGTCTTCCCACTTCCAAGTAGGAATTTGGATCTCTTGTAGTAAGTCACCCGACTTTTGATGTTTCGCCTTCACTTGTTGGCAATTTGGACACTGAACAAATTCCGCTATGTCCTTCTTCAAACCTTCCCACCAATATATTTCTCGAAGGTCATGATACATCTTAGTAGAACCAGGATGGATGGAATAGTGGGATCCATGGGCTTCTTCAAGGATCTGATCCCTCAATCCATCAATATCAGGAATACATAACCTCCCTTGGTACCTCAACACACCATCTCCTCCTAAGGAGAAAGACTCATTCATCTTGCCAAGAACAAATTCCTTCAACTCCATCAACAGTTGATCAAGGTGTTGTTTGGACTTTACCTCAACTACCAATGTGATTCAGAGCTATGATGAACCGTGGCACCTCCATTTAGAGAACTCTCCAACCGCACCCCTAATCTAGCCAAATCATGAACATCCTTCACTAGATCTTTCTTGTCTCCATCTATATGAGACACACTACCTATAGTCATACGGCTTAGAGCATCCGCCACCACATTGGCCTTGCCAGGATGATATAGGACACTCATATCATAATCTTTCAACAATTCTAACCACCTTCTTTGTCGGAGATTTAACTCTTTTTGAGTGAACACATATTGAAGACTCTTATGATCGGTGAAAACATCTACATTAACACCATACAAGTAATGTCTCCATATTTTCAAAGCAAACACTATGGCCGCCAACTCAAGGTCATGGGTAGGGTAATTTTTCTCATGCACCTTGAGTTGCCGTGAAGCATAGGCAATCACCTTCCCATTTTGCATAAGCACACACCCAAACCTATGCGGGATGCATCACAATACACAACGAACCCTTTAGAACCTTCCGATAAGGTTAACACCGTAGCGGAAGTAAGCCTATCTTTCAATAATTGGAAACTCTTCTCACAGGCCTCCGACCACTCAAACTTTTTACCCTTTTGAGTTAATAAAGTCAATGGAGATGCAATGGATGAAAAACCTTCTACAAACCTTTGATAATAGCCCGCTAGGCCCAAGAAACTCCTAATGTCTGTCGGGGTCAAGGGTCTAGGCCAATTTCTCACTGCATCAGTTTTCCTTGGGTCAACCTCAACTCCCTCACTAGAGATGATGTGCCCAAGAAACGCCACTGACCTCAGCCAAAACTCACACTTGCTATACTTGGCGAACAACTTATGCTCTTTAAGGGTTTGTAATACTACCCTTAGATGACCCATGTGATCAACCTCATTCTTCGAATACACCAAGATATCATCGATAAATACAATAACAAACGAATCAAGGTAACTTGGAAACACCCTATTCATTAGGTCCATAAACGTCGTCGGAGCATTTATGAGACCAAAGGACATAACCACGAACTCATAATGCCCATACCGAGTCCGAAAGGCTGTCTTTGGAATATCTTCATTTCTCACCCTAAGCTGGTGATACCCTGACCTCAAGTTAATTTTGGAGAAGTAACTCGCTCCTTGGAGTTGATCAAATAAATCATCAATCCGAGGAAGAGGATACTTGTTCTTGATGGTAACCTTGTTGAGTTGACGGTAGTCAATACACATTTTCAAGGACCCATCCTTCTTTTTCACAAATAAGACCGGAGCACCCCACGAAAAATGCTAGGCCTTATAAAGCCCTTGTCTAGCAAATCTTTATGTTGTGCCTTCAACTCCTTTAGTTCGGCCAGAGCCATTATATAAGGAGGAATAGAGATAGGGTTTGTTTCCGGTAACAAATCAATACCGAAATCGATTTCCCATTCGGGAGGAATGCCAGGAAGGTCATCAGGAAAGACCTCCGTAAATTCACTCACCACGGGGACTGACTCAATAGGAGGAACTTCAGAATCAACTTCTTGGACTCTCACAATATGATAAAGACACCCCTTTGAGATCATTTTACACGCTTTTAGACATGATATGAAACGACCTCTAGGAAGAGAATTTCCACCCTTCAACTCAAAAATGGGTTCATTTGGGAAACTAAACCTCACAACTCTAGTTCTACAATCAATAGAAGCGAAGCTAGCATGGAACCAATCGATACCTAGAATAACATCAAAATCAAGCATGTCTAGTTCAACCAGATCTATATGAGAAACTCTATGGGGCATAGAAATAGGACAATTTTGATAGACTCTTTTTGCTACAACTGACTCACCCATCGGAGTAGACACCAAAATAGGTTCATGCAAAATATCAGGTAAAGTAACAAACTTTTTAGCTACTAAGGTAGTAACGAAAGACAAAGTAGCTCCCGGATCTATCAAAGCATATACATCAATAGCAAAAATTTGTAACATACCGGTCACCACATAGGGAGAGGCCTCTTGGTCATCTCTCGATTGAAGAGCATAGAAACGGTTCTTTTTGGGAATATCATTAGAACCACTCCCTTAGCATTAGGACAATCTCGCACTCTATGACCACTTTTTCCACAACCAAAGCAAATCCCCGTTCCTACCAAACATTCTCCAAAGTGACCTTTACCACACTTAGAACACGTAGGCTTCTCATTCAGCGAGTTTCCACCCTTTCCTTTTTCAACTCTTGGCCTAGGGGCTTTAGAATCCCTAGTCTTGGGAAATTTGGATGGAACTTGATTTGAGAACCTCTTCTTAAATCTAGGCTTGTCTTGAATTCCAAACCTATCTTTAGTATTTCCACTCTCAAAAGACCTTGTTCTTCTTAAGTTCTTATCCTTATCCTTCCTTTTTGCTCTAGCCTCCTCAATCCTTTTTGCATGCATCATGAGACAACCAATATTCATGTTATCATGAAGCATAGCCAATTGACATTCTTCTTGCAAATCATCCGACACACCTATCACGAATTGACTCATCTCGTCTCTAGGATCGTAGACAAAGGAAGGAGGACTCTTAGCCAATTGAATGAACTTCAAAGAGTACTCATGAACACTCATTTCTCCTTTGCGGAGATTGATGAACTCCACCATCTTAGTTTCTCTCATCTCTCTAGGGAAGAACCGATCAAGGAAAGCCCTTTTGAACAACTCCCAAGTCACTGGCCCACTTTGAAGTGGCCTATTGTCTTTCCATTGCAAATGCCATATCTGAGCCACATCCTTGAGTTGGTATGAGGCCAACTCGTCATTCTCACTAGAAGACAACCTCATAGCACACAAAATCTTATAAACCTCATTAATGAATTCTTGAGGGTCTTCATCAACCTTAGACCCATAGAAGATAGAAGGATTTATTCGGGTGAAGTCTCTAAGTCGGGCAGCCATAGTTTGCTCACGAACTCTAGGTGCAATATTCCTATTAGCTTGGGCAGTCATGGTCTGGGCTTGCACCGTTGCGGCTTGAGATTGCGTAGTCATGACTTGAGCCATTTGAGCAAAAATAGCCCTCATCTGAGCCTCTGCCATAGGTGGAGGATCAACGGGAACCTAATCATCAACAGCATTCTCTTCAAGAGGAGGAACTGGATCACCACGGGGAGGGATTCCCGCAGCAGCAATCTCCTCCTCAAGTCTTCTGGATGCATTCCTTCTAGTATTCATCTCCTATAACCAAAACACAAGGTTTAGGAGAAAGCATACACGACGCACATTATAGAGGCACAATATGGATTTCCAACAATGAGAGTGATTCCTAAGCATCAAATAAGTTCCCATTCATAAATGTGGCGCGCTTCATAATTATGAATACAAACCTATATAACGTGGTTGAGAGAGAGACGTTAACATCAAGAATATTCAACCTCATGCTCTCATACCAAGTTTGTCACATCCGGGTTTACCCCAGACGTAACCGGCGTCGTCTTCCTCTTTGAGGACTAAGACAAGCCTCTTAGCTTCGTCATAGCACATCGATTAAAAATGTTAAAGAATTTAAAAAATTTTATCTATAACTACTCGGAGGTTTACATAGACCTCTACATACACATAATCATATTTATATCAAGTATACATAAACTTGTTCATATACGAAGATTTACATAGTCTCCTACTTTTATTTCATACACTTATACATTTAGGAAATAATAGTTATAAAAGCCGTCTTATCTCATAAACCATCTATCAAAGATAACAAATCTTGGGCATAGCCCTACATCAATACAAGAAGCCACTTATAGGCTATATACAACATCGTCTCAAATGAGTAATAGAGTCAATACAGAATTATAGTAACTAAGTAACATAAGAGTAAGATGTCGGCAACGCCCTCGGGAGGATGAGGACCTACCACTTGGATGGTAAGAGATCCAAGTCTTCCTTTCCAGCAATTCGGAGCAAGTTCAACGACCCGAACCTAAAATGTTTGGGAAAAAGGGAAAGAAATGGGGTTAGTACTCCATATGTACTAAGTATGGAACCACATATACAATTACCAAATCAAATATAATTAGGAAAGGACATTTAATAAAAAAAATCATTATAAAACATGTATACGAGTGAAGCATAGCAAAGCAAAGCATACTAACTATAATCTTCATAAAGTCACAAGTACAAAGATCAAGTAAATTCCCATGACTCTTACTTAATCAAGCAACCTATCAAGACTACAATTAGCAATTAACCTTACCTAACATACTCTCCCATTTCATGAAAACATTCTTCTTCAACCAAAGGCAACAACCTTATACTCATAAACATGTTATTCAATGTACAAAGTCATTTACATTACATCACTACTTTACATACATAATATTGACCTCTCAAAGCTCCTATCAAGGCAAACTAGTGCAAGGCTTAAGTAGAGTCCCATACCCCTACCTAAGCTATAGCCAAACCCTTTCAAGTTACTTCGATTAGTCTATATCTTATTCATTCATTTTAGTTTAGGGAAACCTTGCCTTAACCGACATAGACCAAATGAGAAAATGTGGAATCCGGTGTCATGAAACCTTACACCGATGGAAGGTGGTCTACCGGCCAAGGAAACCTAACATAAACATAGCTATCTAGGTGGATCCACTAGCTAGTATCCTATGGTGGCAACATAGTTCAAGAACTAGGAGATAGGTATTCCTTCTATATACCATTTGGTAATGGGGCCTCACCTCATGAGAAATCGTGAGTGAATATTCCGCAAGGAAAGTCAACACTTCACGTGGGTCCATAGGTGAGTATTCCTCTAAGGGAAGTCAACACTCTATATTGGTTCATAGGTGAGTATTCCTCTAAGGAAAGTCAACACCTCTCAATATCAAGTTCACTCGGTGCTAGGCTAAGTTCCCTTAATATCAAAGTCTTTAACTTTATTAACCATCTCAACCTAGTTTGATAGTAGGGTCAAGCCCTTGTATATTCATCATCATAGCTCAATTAGAATTGTATGAGAAATAATCCTTTCATTAACAATTCATATAGGTGAAGTTAGCCCTTACACATCTCATCACAATAGGGTACATCTTTACATAACAACTTCCCTATATCATGTACTCCTAGGCAGCCTCACAACCAACCTAAACATTTCAATTCAATCATCATACCAACCTATCACCTTAAGAAAGGTATAATTCAACACAACATTATTACTTGATGACAATTAATCACAATTTAAAGTAACGATTAGGATAATCAAGACTTACCCATACTTCTCCATAGTTCACCAATAAGGGCCTTACCATCAACCCATAGATCAACCCAATTAGGGTCATCACACCAATGTAATTCAATAGTCAACATAAGAACTAATTTAAGAGAAGTACTATACCATAATGCAATACTACATCAAAGTTTGGTAACATGATATCAAAGTCTATCTTCTTACCCTATATTCAATACTCAAGAAATAGGCATGTAGAACTTCAATTCACCACAATATATTCATGATCGATGAAATAACAATCATTAAAGATGATTTAAACAATAACTAGATCAATTACTTCAATCCAACCCAAATTCATATCAATCTCATACCTAGGGTTAAGGGTTAGGGGTCATCACCCACAATCTAGATCAAACTACATCAATTCATCATAATCAAGTTGCAATACATGATAATCTTTTCATTATAACCCAAACAATACATAAAACAACTCAATTCATATAATCAAATTCGAAATTGGATGAAACCCATATGAAACTCAACTTTTTAGAAATTCTTTGGAGGAGCCCTTTGAGGAAAGAATCTCAAAGGTGAATTAGATCCCATACCTTAACGTTTGATGACATTTTGATGGTGATTTCGTGCTAAAACCAGCCCCCAATGATCTTCCCAAGATATTCTCCAATGGAGTCTTCCAATAGAGAGAGAAAGTAGAGAGAAGGAAGAGAGTTTTGTTTTGAGATAAAATGATTAGGCTAATGAGGGTTGGGGTATTTATAGTGGGGTCTTAAGTCACTTAATTAGTCTTCCCTTAATCCCCTAATTACCCCTAAGATACTTAATAAAATAATTAACTAAAACTTAAATCCCTGAAAACACTACCGGCCCTCCACGATGACTCCACGTCGACGGGCTGTCGTGGGCGTGACGGATTGGCCTCCCTCCGTCCTGCACGTCCGTCACACTGGTCAGATACTGTGCAGACAAGGGATTCTTCCCAAAAACTAAGGCTGGCATAACGGTGGCCTCGACGCCCCGTCGTGCCCATGACGCCCCGTCATGGGATCCGTCGTGGCACACTGTGTCAAGGGTCCTCCTCGAGGGCCCTTGGTTGGTCCTCGGGGAGTCGTACCCTGACCTTTCCGGCATGGAACCATCCCGCACTATGTGCTACACCTATTGCTACCAACGTTTACTCCATTCTGACTCTTTAACTTGGCCAAACTACAAGGGACAGTCTAGCCCTTTCATGAACCAACTTTCCGGACGTTATGGACGTTTTGGTTCTAAAACACTTCAACGACTCCATCTACGCCTAATTTGGCCAGGAACAATGGTTTAGACCTTAAGGATCCTGTTTAAGTCTTATCACATGACTTTGGATTTCGAAATATTACAATCATAATCGATATTTGACTAAGTTATTACTTCGTACCAACCTATACTAGCTTATTAGATAGTATACACTAAATCTATGTTGATAATTCTTTTCCTATTATCTACCTCCTTTGTCTGGCAAGTAGCATTAAGGCGAGTTCTAACGTTGGCCATCCGTTAAAAAGACTTCTACACGAAAGAATTATCAATACATGCAAGACACTATTCTAGAATTGCTATTTTAGTTAGATTTTACCTTGTTATTTACCCATGGTTCCCACAACCCTAGTAATGGAGTTTAGTTACCCATGGTCATAATCACACAATTCATATTTGTAATGTAAGAATTCATGCACTTACTTTAAGGAGAACGAATAAATTCCAGAAATTCACTTGATTAATCCACAAAAACACCAACAATCGATTCCGTAAAAAGTATATCAATTACCAAAACCAATAGTTCAACACTAAAACAAGAGTACTAAAAAAATATCCAAGAGTCTAACCCAAAAAACGAGGTTTTTTGAACTATTTATATAAAACAAAACGAATAAAAGAAGGAATCTAATTAATGAAAATCTGTCCAAAACGCGTCTGAGTCGACGGCCCATGTGATGGACCGTTGTGGGCATGACGGACCGTCGTGGCCTCCGTCATCCCATACTTGACAAAATCTTCTGCTGCTTTCTTCATCACTTCTCTGTAACCCTCGACGGACAGGTCTGACGGACCGTTGAAAGCACGACGGTCCGTCGCGGATCTCCGTTTCACAACAGTTAGAAACTTCTTGGAATTGGGTACTGGGACTACTCTCTGACAACCACAACGAACAAGCAGGATGGACCATCGTGACTATGACGGTCCGTCATAAACTTCCATAGTTCCACACTTGGTCAGACTTCCCCATCTTCCTTCAGCAGCTACTCTTCTCACTACGATGCCAACTATGGAACGTCACAGCACGACGGACCATCATGGGCTCCGTAGGTGGTCATTTCTGCAATTTTCTGCTCAAAACCTCTGCATTATCATTTGGACAGATTTCCTGCAAATAAAGAGAAACCTACATCAAAAATCAATACAAAAAGGCTTTGGACACCCACTAAACTTAAGGAAAAAGCATTAAAAGTACCGTGAAACCACGGTACATCAACCACCCTATCAAACCTAATCAAGGTACACTCTAATACAACATCATGGCTTAATCACAGTTCACCATAAATTGAAGTAAAGTATAGGTATCATAAGACTTACCAAGTCTCCTTCACAATTCATGACCAAGGTCTTACCATCAACCCTTAGTTCAACTCAATTAGGTCATCAAGTCATCATAATTCAATAACCAACATGTTATAATTCTAAAAGAATCTCTACATCACAATTCAATACTAGGTCAAAGCTTAAGATTAGATTTATTCATTATAACCTAGATTACTTCTCAAGAACTAGCATGAAAGACTACAAATCATTCTAATTTGTTCATGATCAATGTAACAACATCATCTAATAGCAATTCAACCTATAACCAAGTCAATTGAACCAATTACAACCTAATTCATATCAAGATCAAACCTAGGGTTAAAGGTATACGGTCATGTTCTACAATTTAGACTAAACTATCAACAATTATCATGATCAAGTTAAAATACACGTTAATCTATCCATTATAACCTAAAGAAACCACCAACAACTCAATTCATAACTTCCATTTCGAGATTAATGAAACCCACTTGAAAACTCAAGTTTTTGAAATACTTCGAAGGAACCCTTTGAGGAAAGAGGTCTCAAAGGTGAATAGATCCCATACCTTAACGTTTTGATGAAGATTAGGAGATGAAATCTTCCCTTTCCATCCCCCAAAACCCTTACTTAGCTTTGTCTTCAATGGTGTCTTCCAATACAGAGAGAAAGAAGAGAGAAGGAAGAGTGTTTATTTTGTGAGTTGTGTTAAGATTAATGGGGGTTGGGGTCTTTATATGGAGGGTTAATTAACCTAATTAGACTCCCCTAATCCCCTAATTAACCACCTAACCCCTTAAATAATTAAATGAACCAACTTAGAAACATGCAGGAAAACTTGACCCTCACAGACGGAACCCCGATCGATGGGCCGTCTTTGAGTCGATGACTTGGCCCCCCTCCGTCCTGCACACTCGTCGTTTTGGTCAGAGACTTATGCAGGCGTTGGATTCACTATTTTTTCTAAGTGTGAGACGATGGTTGGCAATGAGGCCTCATCGATCCACACACGGATCGTGGCTTGCATCTCGTCGATGCACACTGCCCAGGCAGTGTTGACATCAACTTGCAAGGGTCATCCTCAAGGGCCCTTGGTTGGTCCTTGGGGATTCGTACCCGGATGTTTCAACCATGACACAACGTAAATACATGTTATACACCTTTTACTAAATTTCATGAATTTCCGACTCTTAAAAACTAGTCAAATAGGCTTAGGCACGCTACTACCTCTTTGAACCAACTTCCGGACGTCATGGACGTTCTTGGACGTTTTGGTTTCTAAACATACTAAATGACCTATATTCATTAAAATAGACTTAAAAACAGTGTCATGACACCTATGTTAGGATTTATGACACGTCTTGGATTTTTGAAGTGTTACGAAAGACACCATATACAAAGCTCTTAGGCACGATTAGATGAATGAAGAAGTGACACTTTTCCTAGAACCCAATATCCTCCCATTCATAATGTGGCGCGCTTCACATTATGAACGAGACTCTACTAGATGTGGTTCATGAGACAACTAAGACACTCCCAAACCTTATGCTCTGATACCAACTTTGTAACAACCCACAAGTAAACCCTAGAAGTTAGAGCATCCTTGAGTCGCCACACAGAAAATGAGTGTAACAATCCTAAAAATGGATATGATAAGTAATGCTTAATGTGTCTAGAATGCCTACGATTAGACCGGGTTCACACTGACTGATGCGCGTAGAACCAGACCTCGGAACCCTTGCTACAGCCAAGCCAACTAACTTGGGGAGTTAGTTGAGCTAGGAAAGGTTGGGTCCAGCCATGTAGGGCTCTCGAATACGAATATTTACTCGAATAAGTCTTTACCGGACTTAAAAAGGGAAAATCTTAGGTTTGGAGGGTCTAGGGGTAAAATGGTCTTTTTCCAGGCTAAGGGTAGTATCGTATGTCACGACCCAAAAGCACCCTCTAGAAGTTAGGGAAAACCTTCGAATCGTGACCGGGCGTACTTGACCCCTTTGGGGTCTCGTACAAGCCATCTAACTAGCATTCATAACATAAAGCATGAAAAGTAGTGCGGAATTAAAACTTTTCACGATAATAATAATAAAAAGAGTCTTTTCATAAATACTAGGAAATCTTATCGTCACAAGCCAACTTAAAGACACAACTTAGAATCTTAGGGACACGGCCCTTTACAATAGAATAAATACATTTTTAAGTCTTAATAAGGAAACTAAGAAACATAAAAACTATGTCCTCGAATATATGAGGACATACTCAAGTCTTGAGAGATAGAATTCCCAAGCTTCAACTTCCATCCTCCAAAGGCTTCCAACCTATACTCATAAGGAATAAAAAGTATGGGGTTAGTACAACAATGTACTAAGTATGGCATATGCAAAAACATGCAAAAAGGGACATTTTAGTAAAGATAGCTTTTTATGCAATTCAAATATAACCTTCATGAATCTAGAAGCAAACCCACATAAGAATCAACGATTTAACACTTTATGGCTATCTTACCAAATTTAAAGTAAACAAAAGGAACATTTCAATTAACTTTGCTAAACCTGCAATAAAATTGAATAAAGCATCATAGTGAACATTTTGAATTCTTACCATGAAGACTTTACAGTGAAAGGCACGGTCCAAGTCATATGAACCCTTTTTCTTTGAAGTTGCCCTAACCTAAGGTTATTCTAAGACTCCCTAAGGTGAGCTAAGAAGGGACTCTCATTACACCTCCCTTCAAAGCACACCAAAGCGACCCTTAAAACTACCTAATCTTAGGCTTACTTCGTTAAAAATCAAATCCACGCCCTTGGCTAACATAAGCAAAACACTCATGGAAATATAGGTCATACCAAGTGCAATGTGAGAGTAGCATCCCATACTACCACTCCCACTTAGTACTCCTAATGGATTCCATTTACTCAAGTACTCCACAATAATCCTCCATAACACTACACCATAGTACTCATTCACACGGATTTCATGAAGGTACTCTTATCCCATAGTAGGTATAGGTCACACCGAGTGCAATGTGAGAATAGCATCCCATACTACTACTCCCACTCAATGCTCCTACTTGGTAACTAATGTGGATTGAGCACTTCACGACATACATACACAATTTCAACAATACACAAGATAATTAGTTTCAAATCCATTCTTTTGTGGGAGTTAGCTTAACCGACAAAGACCATGAGAGCTAGACATGGAATCCCGATATTAACCCCTATCGGATGAGGGATCCTTACTTGCCTAGATTAAGGTCATGCTTCTTAGCGTTTACATGGCTTTTCCAATAGCTACACCTATGCGGGCACATAGTTAAGGGATAAGGAGATTGCTCAATTAACTTCACTCTCTACTAACGAGGTGGTACTCCTCTCAAGACGGTACTTTGGATTACACCATCTCAACTAACGAAGGCCATCCACCTCCCCTTCATAGCCTCTCGGTGTATGCATAAACTCCACACGGATTTCCAACAGAAAAGGCTGAGCATAGGTAAGCCACGAGGAATGGAGGGGGGGGATCGACCACGAAGCGCAACGCACGAAGGGGGGCTCAGCGCAAGAGGGCCCCGGGGGGCTCAACGGGACCGCTACAAATCTTAGAAGAGTGTGTGTGTACATGTGCACACCTTGCATATAAGCATCATTTCATTTTCATCAAGTTCTACTCATACTTTAACCTTGATTCATCAAGCTACACACTCTACATACTTCTCATAATCATATACTTCATTTAGACATAAACTAGGTCAAACATGCAATTCAATCTACATCAAACACAACATAAGACCCATTTCCAATATATCTTCATTTCACATATTAGACCTTCAAGGTCACATACTCAAACCATACTAAGTAACATCAAGTTCATCAATTAGCACCGCCACCCATAAGGTGGACCATACCACTCAAATAGCAATTCATAATAAGAACTATACAATAAGAGCAACTCATCCACAATTCAAACCATCATTACCCATAAGCAATTTATCAATATTTCACCATATGAAGGCCCTTAGGGCAGTAGCTACACCAACATGACATACACAAGAAGACCCAAGTTCATACCTTACTCAAATCAAGCTCACATAACCCTTTTTCATGCCAAAAGTTGAAGTATGCATATACAAGAGTTTCATGGAGTTTTAACATCAAAACCATCTATTCAAACCAAGATAAATACATTTAAACCATTAGAACTTAGTTACAAGAAGACCCATAATAGAAATCAAAGTTTAGAAGAAGTTGAGTTTAAAACCCCTTTTGAAAACCATTTTGGAAGTTGGCTTCTTGAATGGAAAGGTATTCAAGAATGGATACCATACCTTTAGGAGAAATAAACCCACGAATTTGATGAAGAAACAATTCCCAATCCGTCCTCCTATCCTTCCTTGACTTCTAGCTTCCAAGAGAGTTGAGAGAGTTTTCTTGAGAGAAAGAGAGAGTTGGATCTTGAAGAGAAAAGGGGGCTCTTCTCTAAGTTTAGGGTGTAAGAGAGTCTTATAAGGCTTGGGGTGTATTTACATAAAACACCCTAAGCTGGCAGCTTTTAAATCATGCACTGGCAGGCTTCGTCGACGAGACCTCCTCGACGGACCGTCACGTCCACCACGGACCGTCACGGGGTTCCGTCGAGGAACACTTGGCTTCTAAATGGAGCCTGTCCCAATTTCACTCTCTGTCACCCACGACGCCCTGGCTCGAAGGACCGTCCTGAGTACGACGGACCGTCGCCATGGCCGTCGTGAGCTACTGATGGGCAGACTTGCCCAAGTCCTGGGGCCCTTCATCTAGAGTCCTTGGGGTCCTAGGTGAGGTCGTGCCCAGATGTCAAACCCCTAAACTAAGTCGTCTAGGTCTAGGGAACATCCGACGCATGTTTCAAGTAAACCGAACACATAAAACTCATCCAAACTTGCCAAGACATACTAGTACATTCTAAGGCATACCATCCGAACGTCATGGACGTTTTTGGTTGATTGAACTCCAAACTTAACCAAACTTTGCACACTGCCTAGGACACCAAACTAACTCCGTTTAACTTAAAATTAACTCAAGAAACAACCATGAGGCTCTAGTTCACCTTAGTTCATTTTGGGGCGTTATATTCTCCCCCACTTGGAATAACATTCGTCCTCGAATGACACTTAAATTTTAAGAACAGCAAGGACTTCACTTAGCATCATATAATACACTTAGATCATGATCAAAACATCAACAATCAAAGCATCCATTAGCAAGGAGCATCATTTCACACTTTCAACACTTATCAACACATACTACTTTTGCCAAACTTCACAAAGTCAAAACTCAACCTTAAACTTCTTTTATGGAGGAACTACCTTCTCCAACATTAAACATGCTCATATACAACAATTTTGCACATATTGAAACTAAAATTCAAGACATAACAATTTTTCTCAAAATCCACAAAACTTACAGTGAATTCAAAACTTCGATGTGCGACATGCCTTAAAATTTCCATAATGCACCTTTCAAGAAACTTTAACAAGATGACATGACAATATGAGAGACAAGACTATCTTAACTTACTCCAAAGAGACTTGACAAGTTTCACTAAGTGCAATGTGAGAGTAGCATCCCATACTACCACTCCCACTTAGTGACCCTTGAGGATTCTCTTGGACTAAGTACATTACATGCTATTTTAGTCAACTCATTCTCCCCCACTTAGGGTAAATCCATCTTCAAGGACTCATACTTCAAAGCGCCATTAGGTCCCTCACAAGGTAGGAACTCTTACTACTTCTAACTCATGCACATCAAGTCTAAACATCAACCTTGCAAGTTAAGCATAACACTTCCCTTTTTGGATTCAAGCCTATACAAACTCTCTTAATCATCACCTCATTTAACACTTAGGCACCACTTAACTCAACCTCATGGAACAAAACTTGCTCACTAGATATTCATACCACATTTTTCCATCTTAGTGTAAGCCTACACCATAACATCTACCAATCACAAGAACAACTATGAAACATTAGTCACACAAGAGAGTTGCCTTTAACTTCTATAAAATCCCCTCATTCTTTCAACTTCCTCAAATTTACCCCTTAAAGCATTTCTACCATCATTGAACATAATCACAAAATAACTCATTTGTCCTCAAAGGCACTTTATTCAATCCTTATAATTCTTACCATGCTTAGAACTAAATCCCCATAAAGTTTCTCACCTCTACACTTCTAATCTCATAAATCACACCTAGCCATAAATGACATCACATCACAATTCTTAAATCTTACCTTCATATTTACTCTTCTAGCCACAAAACCATCATATAATCAAAACTCACTCTCCCTCAACTTAGAAACATCTCCCTTCCAAGCAATCACATCTAGAGAACCACCGGCAAAGGAGAGAAGAGAGAGATCTTATCGAATTAAGTTCTATGGCACGATTCAAGAGTAATGAAGAAAGTGAAACTTCTAGCAACCTATAGCCTCTTGTCCATGGATGTGTCGCGACTCACACCAATGACCAAGATACTACTAGATGTGGCTTGTGAGACTTTCAGACCTTAAACTATTTCCCAAAACCTTATGCTCTGATACCAAGTCTTGTCACAACCCGAAAGCACCCTCTAGAAGTTAGGGAAAACCTTCGAATCGTGACCGGGCGTACTTGACCCCTTTGGGGTCTCGTACAAGCCCTCTAACTAGCATTCATAACATAAAGCATGAAAAGTAGTGCGGAATTAAAACTTTTCACGATAATAATAATAAAAAGAGTCTTTTCATAAATACTAGGAAATCTTATCGTCACAAGCCAACTTAAAGACACAACTTAGAATCTTAGGGACACGGCCCTTTACAATAGAATAAATACATTTTTAAGTCTTAATAAGGAAACTAAGAAACATAAAAACTATGTCCTCGAATATATGAGGACATACTCAAGTCTTGAGAGATAGAATTCCCAAGCTTCAACTTCGATCCTCCAAAGTCTTCCAACCTATACTCATAAGGTATAAAAAGTATGGGGTTAGTACAACAATGTACTAAGTATGGCATATGCAAAAACATGCAAAAAGGGACATTTTAGTAAAGATAGCTTTTTATGCAATTCAAATATAACCTTCATGAATCTAGAAGCAAACCCCATAAGAATCAACGATTTAACACTTTATGGCTATCTTACCAAACTTAAAGTAAACAAAACGAACATTTCAATTAACTTTGCTAAACTTGCAATAAAATTGAATAAAGAATCACAGTGAACATTTTGAATTCTTACCATGAAGACCTTACAGTGAAAGGCACGGTCCAAGTCATATGAACCCTTTTTATTTGAAGTTGCCCTAACCTAAGGTTATTCTAAGACTCCCTAAGGTGAGCCAAGAAGGGACTCTCATTACACCTTCCTTCAAAGCACACCAAAGCGACCCTTAAAACTACCTAATCTTAGGCTTACTTCGTTAGAAATCAAATCCACGCCCTTGGCTAACATATGCAAAACACTCATGGAAATATAGGTCATACCAAGTGCAATGTGAGAGTAGCATCCCATACTACCACTCCCACTTAGTACTCCTAATGGATTCCATTTACTCAAGTACTCCACAATAATCCTCCATAACACTACACTATAGTACTCATTCACACGGATTTCATGAAGGTACTCTTCTCCCATAGTAGGTATAGGTCACACCGAGTGCAATGTGAGAATAGCATCCCATACTACTACTCCCACTCAATGCTCCTACTTGGTAACTAATGTGGATTAAGCACTTCACGACATACACACACAATTTCAACAATACACAAGATAATTAGTTTCTAATCAATTCTTTTGTGGGAGTTAGCTTAACCGACAAAGACCATGAGAGCTAGACATGGAATCCCGATATTAACCCCTATCGGATGAGGGATCCTTACTTACCTAGAGTAAGGTCATGCTTCTTAGCGTTTACATGGCTTTTCCAATAGCTACACCTATGCGGGCACATAGTTAAGGGATAAGGAGATTGCTACTAAGTAACTCACTCTCTACTAACGAGGAGTACTCATCTCAAGAGGTACTTTGGATTACAACATCTCAACTAACGAAGTGCAATCCACCTCCCCTTCATATCCTCTCGGTGCTAGGCATAACTCCACACGGATTTCTCAACATAAAAGTCTATCATAGGAAGCTCACTAGGAAATGGAGAGGTTGTTACTAGACACTACATCTCAACTCACGAAGTGTGTCCACCTCAAGATTTCCCCTTTTTGCTCAACTTGACATAATACAAATCTTAGAAGAGTGTGTGTGTACATGTGCACACCTTGCATATAAGCATCATTTCATTTTCATCAAGTTCTACTCATACTTTAACTTTGATTCATCAAGCTACACACTCTACATACTTCTCATAATCATATACTTCATTTAGACATAAACTGGGTCAAACATGCAATTCAATCTACATCAAAAGCAACATAAGACCCATTTCCAATATATCTTCATTTCACATATTAGACCTTCAAGGTCACATACTCAAACCATACTAAGTAACATCAAGTTCATCAATTAGCACCGCCACCCATAAGGTGGACCATACCACTCAAATAGCAATTCATAATAAGAACTATACAATAAGAGCAACTCATCCACAATTCAAACCATCATTACCCATAAGCAATTTATCAATATTTCACCATATGAAGGCCCTTAGGGCAGTAGCTACACCAACATGACATACACAAGAAGACCCAAGTTCATACCTTACTCAAATCAAGCTCACATAACCCATTTTCATGCCAAAAGTTGAAGTATGCATATACAAGAGTTTCATGGAGTTTTAACATCAAAACCATCTATTCAAACCAAGATAAATACATTTAAACCATTAGAACTTAGTTACAAGAAGACCCATAATAGAAATCAAAGTTTAGAAGAAGTTGAGTTTAAAACCCCTTTTGAAAACCATTTTGGAAGTTGGCTTCTTGAATGGAAAGGTATTCAAGAATGGATACCATACCTTTAGGAGAAATAAACCCACGAATTTGATGAAGAAACAATTCCCAATCCGTCCTCCTATCCTTCCTTGACTTCTAGCTTCCAAGAGAGTTGAGAGAGTTTTCTTGAGAGAAAGAGAGAGTTGGATCTTGAAGAGAAAAGGGGGCTCTTCTCTAAGTTTAGGGTGTAAGAGAGTCTTATAAGGCTTGGGGTGTATTTACATAAAACACCCTAAGCTGGCAGCTTTTAAATCATGCACTGGCAGGCTTCGTCGACGAGACCTCCTCGACGGACCGTCACGTCCACCACGGATCGTCACGGGGTTCCGTCGAGGAACACTTGGCTTCTAAATGGAGCCTGTCCCAATTTCACTCTCTGTCACCCACGACGCCCTGGCTCGACGGACCGTCCTGAGTACGACGGACCGTCGCCATGGCCGTCGTGAGCTACTGATGGGCAGACTTGCCCAAGTCCTGGGGCCCTTCATCTAGAGTCCTTGGGGTCCTAGGTGAGGTCGTGCCCAGACGTCAAACCCCTAAACTAAGTCGTCTAGGTCTAGGGAACATCCGACGCATGTTTCAAGTAAACCGAACACATAAAACTCATCCAAACTCGCCAAGACATACTAGTACATTCTAAGGCATACCATCCGAACATCATGGACGTTTTTGGTTGATTGAACTCCAAACTTAACCAAACTTTGCACACTGCCTAAGGACACCAAACTAACTCCGTTTAACTTAAAATTAACTCAAGAAACAACCATGAGGCTCTAGTTCACCTTAGTTCATTTTGGGGCGTTATATCGTAATTACCCTAAATATATAATTAATTATTTAATTAATAAGGTGGAGTGGCATTTTGGGGAGAGAGGGCCAAAAATTGGCTCTTAGAGTGAAGTGTTGCTCCACCCGGGTTCGAACCTAGGTGGAAGCAATGAATTAAATTTGTTTTTATTTAAGTTGGTAAATTAATGAAATTAATTAATATTTAATATTTATTGGCTGATTTAAAATAAAAGGGAAATCAGATTTTTTTTTTAATATTTAACTAAACCTTATTTGACTAAGTCCTAAACTAGACTCCTAAGCCTAATATAACTCTCTCCTCTCATGCCTATCTCTCAACGCACGATCATTCTCTCTTCTCATTCATGTTTCTCTCTGCCAAATAACATTCAAGAACAGAAAATTTACCAAGGTTCTTCACACTTGAAGAACTCACACGAAAATATAAGAAAAACAAACGTTAATCAATCACGTAGGAAAAGAGAAGGTTTTCCGTCGAGTGGGGTGTTGAACTTTCGGTGTTGGACGTGTGTTTGGAGAAGTTTTTGGGCAGAAAGTCAAGGTTTGAACGTCAAAAAGGTATAAGTTCTCTTCTCTCTTGGTCCCTTTCCCAAGAGACCCTTAAGGTTCAGACGAATCTATTCCGAAAACTAGGGTTGATCCCCGTTGCATGTCCCTGTCACTAGATCCCAATGATTCGTAGGTTGGGTATGTTTGCTGGTAGATATTAGGCGTGTGTTGTGTTTTCGTGATGAATATGTTCATGAATGTGTGTTTGAAATCGTATGGAGGAGCACCTATGTGATCCGAAACTATGTGTACGTGTGTGTAATATGAATCGTAACTATATGCCTCAGGTTAAGGCTCTAAAATGTGAAGTTGTGGTTGTATTTCATGTACAAATGTTTATGTAAATCGTGATGTTCATATGAGTTGAAATGTGTCTGATTTGAGTGAAAATCTCTTGGCTAAATGAATCCATGAAAAATGCACCTAAGAACGTACTAAATGATCTACGAATTACCCTATGAGTTTACGTATAAATGTTGATGAAAGTATGCTGAAAAATTTCAAAAAGAATTCCAGCTTCAAATGATGAATTTCGGTCAAGTTAAGAGGGTTCAAAATGTTGTGAAAAATGAATTAAAACAAGTGAGTTCATGGAGGATTGAACCTGTGACCTCACCATGTTAAAAACCATAAAAATAAAGAAGTAAAAAGGAATGTGGTGAAGGGGATTCGAAGCATGGTCTTGGAAGGAAAATGGATTATGAAAATAAGAATGAGAGGAGTGGGATTCGAACCCACAAGCTCTCGGTCAAGCTTAAGGAAAAATGAAAAGAAAAGAAACGTGAGGCGTGGGAATCGAACCCACGACCTCTAGGCAGTAAAGGAGAATTACAAGAAAAATAAAGTGAGGTTGTGGGGGTTTGATCCCACAACCTCATGGTCAACTCAAGATAGTCAAGGAAAAATAAATAAATAAATAAAAGGGTATGTGGGGGTTCGATCCCACAACCCCTCGGCCAAGGAAGAGAATTTCAAAGGGAAGAAATAAAAAGGAAATGTTGATGTTGGGGCTCGATCTAGGGTCCCAATGTCATGTGGGCCAAAATTAAATAAAAAGAAAAATGTAAAGTGTTGTCCAAGGGATTCGACACCGGGTTCCCTTGCCCAAATTCCTTATTGATACATAAGTCATACGTGAATTAAATATTCAAGAATAATGCTGCCTACTTAGATCAAAATCGAGATCTTGGCATACATACAAGATGCATAAGTCTTGTACCACATAATCTTAGGAAGATATGAATCACTTAAAAGAACTAAATGAAGCCTCATGGCTTGTATGTATAGACCCATAAGTCTAACATACGTTTAAAAATAAGTGCACCTAAGATGTATGTAATGAAATGATGTAAACCTAGAAGGGTTAAGTAAGAGTGTGAAACACACAAATGGCCAAGTGCATTGGCATATAATGAAATAAACATTCACGTAAAAAGGGGTGAGTAATTATGAAGAGCAAATATGCTAATGTTAATGAATGTGGTGACAACATGATAAGAGGCTAATGTGAAAGATGAGAGCAATCTCAAATGAGCCTAAGTAAATGTTACCAAAACGTACTCACCTATGAGAGTGTAAAGTTAATGAAGAGACCAGTCTCTATGAACACTCTAATGAAAGTGTTGAGAATAATGTAAGCTTAATACTAATGATCAGATGAGAAATCATCTATTGAGCTATGATGTCCTCATACTAGAAGCCAGCTTCCATGACGTATGAGTTGAATGAAATGGAACTTTATATTGAGCACCGATGGACTAGCTATGAGTGGTGATGCCTTATTTCAGGAAGGGCGGAGTTTCACGTAACTCTCATGAGATGAGACTGTCCGACCATGCCGGGTATGGGTCTCCTTATATATCCTAGTCTTCAAACCTATACTGCCAATATAGGGATCTGGCGGGGTTCAATTCCCATATACGCTAGCATGTTTTGGGTCACTTTGTCCGGTGATTCCACCTCTTTTCGGTGTGGGGGAGACACTGGATATCATGATGCTCACATGATCTATGTCGGTTAAAGATAAAGTTCCCAATGAATGAATGAGGCCAGCCTCAAATGATACACATAATGAAATGAACGATACCAAAGGTGTTAGGATAGGATAATCAAGAGGTGAGCTAGACTCAAATAATAACACTAGGTTATTCTTGATCATTGCACAGCAAACCCGATGAGAGTCTTAAACTACATCCTAGGTATAGCTGGTATTTACACTAGCTTATGAATGAATTAAATGAAGTACATATGAATGAATGAAGCAGACTCTGTGTTTACTAAAGAAGGCTTCCTAGTTGAGGTCCCATATGTTGAGCCCTGATTTTGGGAAGTCTTGATGTTAAGTCCATGATTCCAAGGTCTCATGGCATATGAATAAATGATATGAAAGATGTTATGTGCTATATGCAATATGATATGTGCTATGTGTAAGATGTTATGTGTTGTGTGCAATATGATAAGTATGATGATGCATGTTACTCTCATGGCATAACTTTTCTAATTCAAATTTGGAAAGCTCACTAACTTTCCTAATCCAAATTTTGAAAGCTCAATAACTTTCCTATTCCAAATTTGGAAAGCTCACTCACATTCCTAATCCCAATTTGGCAAGTCCACTGACTTGACTTTCCATAATCATGTTGTTAAGAAAGAGCTATTCTTACTCATGCATGTCCTTGGTGTGTGCTTGCATATACCATACTTAGTACAATTGTGTACTAATCCCATACAACTCTATATTTTTAGGTGCAGGCACAGGTGGACGCTAGAGCTTACAGGTTGACGTTGCAGCTATCCGGACGTGGAGCTTTCATCCGGAATTTGTAGGCCCTCATGCTTTCGAGGTTGTCTACCGTTTCTATGTAGCTTAGATGCAGGCTTTAGCTAGTGGAGTATGTTCCACTAGTGTTTCTTTCCGTTTTTATTTCAGACATTGTATTGGTGCCATTTTGGCAATTATACATTTAATGCAACTATTTCTTTCAGTTGATAATCTTAATGTTAGATGGTTGATTGTGAACATTATGAATGTAAGTAGAATGACCTTTATGCATGATAAGAAACAAAAGTTTCAAATTTTCCGCTAAAATTAACCTAGATGAAGTAAGAATGACATAAGTAGGCTTGTCTACGACCTCTGAGAGGTCAACGACGCCGGTCTCGTCTAGGGTCTAAACTCCGATCATGACAATGAGACTTCGAGAAGTCTCACTAAGCCCATACAAGACATAAAATAAAGATTAAGACATAAAGGAACATGTGGATATTGTCCTTGAATCGATGAGGACTCTCCAATACTTCATATTCAACCCTTAGAAACCTATCCATCCTCCATGGCATATCAAGAATTCAATTCCCTACAATTTAGTCAAACAGGGAAAAGAAAGGGTTAGCACATTAGATGCACTAAGTATGGAAGTTATGCGAAAACCATGGAAAAGGGATATTTAGTAAATAACATGTTCTTCACGAGTTTTGATTAAAACATCATACTATAAGCATAAGAACAACATTTAATACCTTAGAAACATATAAGATAAAACTTTTGCAATTTATCACATTTTAAAGGAGTCTTTACAGTAAGTTAATTCACTGTTACAGTGAATTCCTTCACTGTTACACTGAAGTCCTTCAACTTCATATTGAGTATTTTCTAGCATGTAGTCTCCTCACTAAAAGTTATCCTATGACTCACTTAAGTAAGACAAAGAGAGACCTCTCATACACCCTCTCTAGGCACACCTAACTGATCCTTAAGACTACTTATAGTGAGATATATACACATACAATATACCAAACGACATAACATATATGATATGACATTCACCTCGCCAAGGTTATCAAAAGACTTACTTAAGTAATTCTAGAAGAGAACGCTCATACACATTCTTCAAGATTACCTTAATAATCCTTGAGACCTCCTAAGATTATATCATGCCTAACTTATCAACCAACTTTCCTAACTAGATTCATTCTCAAGACTTTACTAGATAAGACATGAAGAGATCATCCTTTATGTCCCCTTCATACTTTAACTAGGAAATCCTTAGAGTCACTCTAGATTAGGTACTCATTCATTTACATACTTTCTAACATGAGTCATTACTTCATTAATACATTAAGAGACATTCATCACATAAGGACATTCAAGTAATGGTCTTAGAGAAGACCTAGGGACTCTCACTAACATCTTCAAAGCCTATTGTGCAATGTCTAGATAGAGTCTCATACCACCACCTAAACTTCATAGGACTTCTCAAATACTAGTAGGTATCACATATGATGAGAATAGACAATAACCGACATAGACCATGGTAGCAAAGAATGGAATCCGGAGTTATAACCTACTCCGATGGAGGGTGTACTACTTGCCAATGGTATAACTTGGACACATCCCATGTAGGCACATGGTTAAGGAATATGAAGGGTTTCTTTGCACTCTAACCTCATCCTTTAACTAGAGCTACTTTCCTTACCATACTCACTCAATGCTAGCCTTTGTTCTCATAGAGTAATTCACATTAAAGGATCACATGAAGGGGTTCCATATCTATTTCATAACCCAATAAAATTAACCCTACCAAAGATGTCCCCTAGGGCTGCCTTTCAATGGCGACGAAGATAGCTTAATGAATTTCCTAAGGATGATATGATGTTTTGTAACACCCCGGAAAACCATGACCTATAATAGAGCCTAATATGTTGAGTAATAATGATTCAACTTGTTTGATAAGTATTGGAGCCATAGGATTAAAGAAAAGCCTTAACGTCCGGAAACTAGCTACATTCAACTAGTTGACGTCCCTATGTTTGGTAAAGCTTCCGGAGGGTCAAATGAAGTCTAAAACTTGTAATAAGACTTTTTTAGGTAGAGTGTAGTATAGATAATCTAATCGTCAAAAAACGACATCCCAAGGATTCTGGTGGTTGTTGCGCGTCGCGCACACATCATGTGGGAATCTAAAGTTGGCCTCACGACACGGGGCTGACATGGACCATACTGCCTCATCTCAAAATTCAAAAATAAATTAGGGAATTATCCTTGCGATGCGCACTTTCTTCCCATATATTGTAAAAGTTATATTTTGGGTGTTTGACTTCACAAATAAACTCATTTAAGTGAGGGGTATTTTGGGTAATTTAATGGGTGACTATATAATGTATTAGGGTCAGTTTTAGGTCCATGCTAACACACAAATAAAGTCCCACAAGTTGAAATCAAAAATCACTCTCTCTCTCTCTCTCTCCCAAATTCTCTCTTCCTCCGAAACTCCATTGAAGACCAATAGAGCTCAAAGAAGAAGATAAAGCCTTCAAGTTTTTATAAAGCCCCAAAATGAACTAAGGTGAACTAGAGCCTCGTGGTTGTTTCTTGACTTGATTTTAAGTTAAACTGAGTTAGTTTATTGTCCTTAGGCAGTGTGTGAAGTTTGGTTAAGTTTGGAGTTCAATCGACCAAGAACGTCCATGACGTTTAGAAGGTATGCCTTAGAATGTACTTGTATGTCTTGTTGTGTTTGGATGAGTTTTTACGTGTTCGTTTTCCTTCAAAACTAAGGTGGGATGTTCCTAAGACCTAGACGACTTAGTTTAGGGGTTTAAGGTCTGGGCACGACCTCACCTAGGACCCACAAGGGGCCCTAGATGAAAGGCCCAAGATTTGGGCTAAACTGCCAAAATGCAGTGACCATCGACGACCCTAAGGACGGTCCGTTGGTCCATCAACGGTCTGTCGACCTAGGGCGTCGATTGGACCAAAAGTTCTTGGTGTCCAGGCTCTATGTTGGAGCTAAGTATCCACCCACGAGACCCTACCAACGGTCCGTTGATGTACAGATGGTCTATTGGTGAAGGTCTCGTCTGTGAGGGCCTGCGAGTCTGTGAAGTTGCTGCCTACTTGGGGTGTTTCATGTAAATACACCCCAAGTATTTTAAGACCCTAGGTGGATAATTTTTGTGTTTTTAGGTTATATTAAAATAGTTTTAAACCATAGACCTAGACAAGACCCTCACTTCAACATTCAAACTCTCTCTCTAAAAAGAAAACTCTCTCAAAGTCACTATTGAAGCCAAGACTCAAGGAGGGAAAGGAGGCATGCTTTGGACGTGTTTCTTCACCAAAATTAGTGGGTTTCCTTCTCTAAAAGGTATGGTATCCATTCTTCAATATCATTTCATTCAAGAAGCCAACTCCAAAAAGGTTTTCAAAAGGGTTTCTAAACTCAAACTTCTTCTAACTTTGATTTCTAGTATGTGTCTTCTTGTATTTAAGTTCTAATGGTTTAAATGTATTTATTTTGGTTTGAATTGATGATTTGGATGTCAAAACTCCATGAAACTCTTGTTTATGCATACTTCAACTTTTGGCTTGAAAATGGGTTATGAGAGCATGATTTGAGTAGGGTATTAACTTGGGTCTTCTTGTATTTGTCATGTTGGTGTAGCTACTGTCCTAAGGGCCTTAATATGGTGAAATATTGATAAATTGATTGTGAGTGATGATGGTTTGATTTGATGTTGAGTTGCTTTCATTATATAGTTCTTATTATGAATTGATATTGAGTGGTATGGTCCATCTTATGGATGGCGGTGCTAATTGATGAACTTGATGTTATTTAGTATGTTTTGAATATGTAATCTTGAAGTTCTAATATGTAAAATGAAGAGATATTGTAAATGGGTCTTGTATTGTGTTTGTTGTAGCTTGAATTGCAGGTTTAACCTAGTTTATGTCTAAATGAAGAATATGATTATGAGAAGCATGTAGAATGTGTAACTTGATGAATCAAGGTTGAATCATGTGTAGAACTTGATAAGAATGAAATGATGTTTATATGCAAGGTGTGCTCACGTGTACACACACACACTTTAAGGAATGTATTATGCCAAGTTGAGTAAAAAGGGGAATCTTGAGGTGGACACTCTTTGTGAGATGAGATTTAGTATCTAGTAGCAACCTCTCCATTCCTAGTGAGCTTTCTATGATAGACTATTATGTTGAGAAATCCGTGGGGAGTTATGCCTAGCACCGAGAGGATATGAAGGGGAGGTGGATTACACTTCGTGAGTTGAGATGTTGTAGTCCAAAGTACCTCTTGAGATGAGTACTCCTCGTTAGTGGAGAGTGAGTTACCTAGTAGCAATCTCCTTATCCCTTAACTATGTGCCCGCATAGGTTTAACTATTGGAAAAGCCATGTAAACGCTAAGAAGCATGACCTTACACTAGGCAAGTAAGGATCCCTCATCCGATAGGGGTTAATATCGGGATTCCATGTCTAGCTCTCATGGTCTTTGTCAGTTAAGCTAACTCCCACAAAAGAATTGATTTGAAACTAGTTAACTTGTATATTGTTGATTTTGTGTATGTATGTCGGAAGTGATCAATCCACATTAGTTACCTAGTAGGAGCACTAAGTGGGAGTAGTAGTATGGAATGCTATTCTCACATTGCACTTGGTGTGACCTATACCTACTATGGGAGAAGAGTACTTTCATGAAATCCGTGTGAATGAGTATTATGGTGTGGTGTTATGGATGATTATTGTGGAGTACTTGAGTAAATGGAATCCATTAGGAGAACTAAGTGGGATTGGTAGTATGGGAATCTACTCACACATTGCACTTAGTATGACATATATTTCCATGAGTGTTTTGCATATGTTAGCCAAGGGCTTGGATTTGGTTTCCGACGATGTAAGCCTAAGATTTGGTGGTTTTAAGGGTCGCTTTGGTGTGCTTGGAAGGGAGGTGTAATGAAGATCCCTTCTTGGCTCACCTTAGGGAGTCTTAGGATAACCTTGGGTTAGGGAAACTTCAAAGGAAAAAGAGTTCATATGAATTGGACCGTGCCATTCACTGTAAGGTCTTCATTGTAAGAATTCAAAATGTTCACTGTAATGCCTATTCAATTTTACTTTAAGTTTTAATAAGTTCATTGTAATGCCCTTTTTAGTTTACTGTAAGTTTTGGTAAAGTTATTGTAAAGTGTTCTTTTGGTTCAAAATATGTGAGTTATTCCTTAAGTGCTAAATGATGGTTCTTATGTTGATTTGCTTCTAAATTCATGAATGTTATATTTAAATTGCATGAAAGTTTATTTTAGAAAAATATCCCTTTTTGCATATTTTTGCATATGTCATACTTAGTACATTGTTGTACTAACTCCATACTTTTATATACCTTATGAGTATAGGTTGGAAGCCTTTTGGAGGATCGGAGTTGAAACTTGGGAATTGTATCTCTCAAGAATTGGGTATGTCCTCATATATTCGAGGACATAGTTTATGTCTCTTAGTTTCATTATTAAGACTTAATTTGTATTTTCCTTTTTATTGTAAAGGGACGTGTCCCTAAGATTCTAAGTTGTGTCTTTAAGTTGACTTGTGACGATAAGATTTCCTAGCATTTATGAAATACTTCTTTTATTTAATTATCGTGAAAAGTTTTAATTCCGCACTACTTTTCATACTTTATGTTATGAATGCTAGTTAGAGGGCTTGTACAAGGCCCCAAAGGGTCAAGTACGCCCGGTCACAATTCGAAGGTTTTCCCTAACTTCTAAAGGGTGCTTTCGGGTCGTGACAGACTTGGAATCAGAGCATAAGGTTTTGGGAAATAGTTTAAGGTCTAAAAGTCTCACAAGCCACATCTAGTAGTATCTTGGTCATTGGTGTGAGTCGCGAAACATCCATGGACAAGAGGTTATAGGATGCTAGAAGTTTCACTTTCTTCTCTATCCTAGTATCGTGTCTTAGAGTTGAGTTTATAAGGTGTCTTTTCTTAATCTCTTCTCTTTGTGTTTTTAGCATATGAATACGAGGAGATAGACCGCTAGAAGGGAGGAGGGTGGTGTAGCTAATGAGAGGATCCCTCTCCGTGACCAAGTTCCTATTGTTGGCCTAAAGGAGGAAGAAAATGTAGAGGTTCCTCTTCAAGAACCTCAAGTGCCTCCGGAACCTCAAGGACCTCAAGTGCCTCTTATGCCTCAAGCTCCTTTTGTTGAGCGTGATATGACTAATGTGGAGTTGAGGGCTGCCCTAATGAACTTGACCCAACTCATGATGGCTCAAGCTCATGTTGTCAACAATCACTTTGTGGGCCAAGCTAACCAAGGAGATAGGCCCCAACCAAATGCTAGTACACCCGCCTCTAGAATTCGGGATTTCATGAGGATGAACCCACCTACCTTTCATGTCACTAAGGTGGATGAAGATCCACAAGGCTTCATAGATGAGGTTTTCAAGGTGGTAGATGTTATGGGTGTGACCCTAGGGAAAAAGCGTAGTTAGCCGCTTACAAACTTAAGGAGGTGGCTCAAGTGTGGTATGAGTAATGGAGGGGTGAGAGACCCTTAGAAAGAGGTCCGGTTGATTGGGAGGAATTCAAAGAGGCTTTCCTAGATACGTTCTTTCCTTTAGAGTGGAGGGAGAAGAAGATGGTTGAATTCATGAACCTTCGTCAAGGGGGAATGAGTGTGCAAGAGTATTCTCTCAAATTCACCCAGCTCTCTAAGTATTCCCCAACCATGGTAGCCAACCCTAGGGCTAGGATGAACAAGTTTGTGATGGGAGTGTCTAGCTTGGTGGAAAAAGAGTGTCGTACGACAATGCTTCTTAATGATATGGATATCTCTAGGCTCAAGGTTAATGCACAACAAATTGAGGAGTCCAAAATTAGGGAGATAAGGCAACAGGGTAAGAGACCTAGGTCGGATGATTCTAGTCACCAAAAGCCTAAGAAGAGGTTTTATCCCCAATATTCTTCCATGGGAAACAAGGATAGGGCTCCAAATCAGAATTCTCAAGGTGGTGGTCATTCCTATGAAAGGGCTAGGTGCCCTACTTGTGGCAAGCAACATGGGGGTAAGTGTATTGCCGGTACGGATGGTTGTTTTGCATGTGGTAATAAAGGCCACAATATGAGGGAATACCCAAACCTCAAATCAAGGGGGAAGTATGTCAATCAAGCTTCCCTAGATCCTAATGCTCCCAAGAAGAACCCTTCATATGGGATGAGGGCTAGGAAGAATAATTAATCCGGATTGACGGTTTTGGTATGTCTTAACTCTTTGTTATTGTTGATTTTGTGTTATGAAATGAGTTTATGTGGTTTAATAGTTCATATGATCATTTCATCTTGATGAATTACTTAAAGAATTAATTTTCGAAAAAATTTGGTAACTTGGTAGTGAACACAGTGAACTTCACTGTAGGATTTTGATTTTTTGAAGAAAAGTGTTTTGTCTTGAATTGAAGTTTAAATGTGTGTAAAAGTATGGTATATGAGCAACTTTAATGTTGGAGAAGGTAGTTCCTCTATAAAAGAAGTTTATGGTTGAGTTTTGAATTTGTGAAGTTTGGCAAAAGTTGCCTATGTTGCTAAGTGTTGAAAGTGTGAAATGATGTTCCTTGCTAGTTGATGCTTTGAATTTTTATGTGTTGATCATGATCTAAGTGTATTATGTGAGTCTAAGTGAGTCCTTGTTTTCGAGGGTGAATGTTATTCCAAGTGGGGGAGAATATAACGCCCCAAAATGAACTAAGATGAACTAGAGCCTCGTGGTTGTTTCTTGAGTTGATTTTAAGTTAAATTGAGTTAGTTTAGTCCTTGGGTAGTGTGTGAAGTTTGGTTAAGTTTGGAGTTCAATCGACCAAGAACGTCCATGACGTTCGGAAGGTATGCCTTAGAATGTACTTGTGTGTCTTATTGTGTTTGGATGAGTTTTTACGTGTTCGTTTTCCTTGAAACTAAGGTGGGATGTTCCTAAGACCTAGACGACTTAGTTTAGGGGTTTAACGTCTGGGTACGACCCCACCTAGGACCCATAAGGGTCCCTAGATGAAGGGCCCAAGACTTGGGCAAAACTGCTAAAAAGCAGTGGCCATCGACGACCCTAAGGATGGTCTGTTGGTCCATCAACGGTCCGTCGACCTAGGGCGTCGATTGTACCAGAATGTATTGGTCGCCATGATCCATTTTGTAGCTAAGTATCCACCCATGAGACCCTACCAACGGTCCGTTGATGCACAGACGGTCCGTTGGTGAAGGTCTCGTCTGTGAGGGCCTGCGAGTCTGTGAAGTTGCTGCCAACTTGGGGTATTATATGTAAATACACCCCAAGTCTTTTAAGACCCTAGGTGGATAATTTTAGTGTTTTTAGGTTATATTAAAGTAGTTTTAAACCCTAGACCTAGACAAGACCCTCACTTCAACATTCAAACTCTCTCTCTAAAATGAAAACTCTCTCGAAGTCACTATTGAAGCCAAGACTCAAAGAGGGAAAGGAGGGATGCTTTGGACGTGTTTCTTCACCAAAATTAGTGGGTTTCCATCTCTAAAAAGTATGGTATACATTCTTGAATATCTTTTCATTCAAGAAGCCAACTCCAAAAAAGTTTTCAAAAGGGTTTCTAAACTCAAACTTCTTCTATCTTTGATTTCTAGTATGGGTCTTCTTATATTTAAGTTCTAATAGTTTAAATGTATTTATCTTGGTTTGAATTGATGATTTGGATGTTAAAACTCCATGAAACTCTTGTTTATGCATACTTCAACTTTTGGCTTGAAAATGGGTTATGAGAGCATGATTTGAGTAGGGTATGAACTTGGGTCTTCTTGTATTTGTCATGTTGGTGTAGCTACTTCCCTAAGGTCCTTAATATGGTTAAATATTGATAAATTGCTTATGAGTGATGATTGTTTGATTTGATGTTGAGTTGCTTTCATTATATAGTTCTTATTATGAATTGATATTGAGTGGTATGATCTATCTTATGGATGGCGGTGATAATTGATGAACTTGATGTTATTTAGTACGTTTTGAATATGTAATCTTGAAAGTCTAATATGTGAAATGAAGAGATATTGGAAATGGGTCTTGTATTGTGTTTGGTGTAGCTTGAATTGCAGGTTTGACCTAGTTTATGTCTAAATAAAGAATATCATTATGAGAAACATGTAGAATGTGTAACTTGATGAATCAAGGTTGAAGCATGTGTAGAACTTGATAAGAATGAAATGATGCTTATATGCAAGGTGTGCTCATGTGTACACACACACTTTAAGGAATGTATTATGCCAAGTTGAGTAAAAAGGGGAATCTTGAGGTGGACACTCTTCGTGAGATGAGATGTAGTGTCTAGTAGCAACCTCTCCATTCCTAGTGAGTTTTCTATGATAGACTATTATGTTGAGAAATCCGTGGGGAGTTATGCCTAGCACCGAGAGGATATGAAGGGGAGGTGGATTACACTTCGTGAGTTGAGATGTTGTAGTCCAAAGTAAATCTTGAGATGAGTACTCCTCGTTAGTAGAGAGTGAGTTACCTAGTAGCAGTCTCCTTATCCCTTAACTATGTGCCCGCATAGGTGTAGCTATTGGAAAAGCCATGTAAACGCTAAGAAGCATGACCTTACACTAGGCAAGTAAGGATCCCTCATCCGATAAGGGTTAATATCGGGATTCCATGTCTAGCTCTCATGGTCTTTGTCGGTTAAGCTAACTCCCACAAAAGAATTGATTTGAAACTAGTAAACTTGTATATTGTTGATATTGTGTATGTATGTCGTGAAGTTCTCGATCCACATTAGTCACCTAGTAGGAGCACTAAGTGGGAGTAGTAGTATGGGATGCTATTCTCACATGGCACTTGGTGTGACCTATACCTACTATGGGAGAAGAGTACTTCCATGAAATCCGTGTGAATGATTATTATGGTGTGGTGTTATGGATGATTATTGTGGAGTACTTGAGTAAATGGAATCCATTAGGAGCACTAAGTGGTAGTGGTAGTATGGGATGCTACTCTCACATTGCACTTAGTGTGACCTATATTTCCATGAGTGTTTTGCATATGTTAGCCAAGGGCGTGGATTTGATTTCCAATGAAGTAAGCCTAAGATTTGATGGTTTTAAGGGTCGTTTTGGTGTGCTTTGAAGGGAGGTGTAATGAAGATCCCTTCTTGGATCACCTTAGGGAGTCTTAGGATAATCTTGGGTTAGGGAAACTTCAAAGGAAAAAGAGTTCATATGAATTGGACCGTGCCATTCATTGTAAGGTCTTCATTGTAAGAATTCAAAATGTTCACTGTAATGCCTATTCAATTTTACTTTAAATTTTAGTAAGTTCACTGTAATGCCCTTTTTAGTTTAGTGTAAGTTTTTGTAAAGTTATTCTAAAGTGTTCTTTTGGTTCAAAATTATGTGAGTTATTCCTTAAGTGCTAAATGATGGTTCTTATGTTGATTTGCTTCTAAATTCATGAATGTTATATTTAAATTGCATGAAAGGTTATTTTACAAAAATGTTCCTTTTTGCATATGCCATACTTAGTACATTGTTGTAATAACCCCATACTTTTAAATACCTTATGAGTATAGGTTGGAAGCCTTTTGGAGGATCGGAGTTGAAGCTTGGGAAATTCTATCTCTCAAGAATTGGGTATGTCCTCGTATATTCGAGGACATAGTTTATGTCTCTTAGTTTCATTATTAAGACTTAATTTGTATTTTCCTTTTTATTGTAAAGGGTCATGTCCCTAAGATTCTAAGTTGTGTATTTAAGTTGGCTTGTGACGATAAGATTTCCTAGTATTTATGAAAGACTTCTTTTATTTAATTATCGTGAAAAGTTTTAATTCCGCACTACTTTTCATGCTTTATGTTATGAATGCTAGTTAGAGGGCTTGTACGAGGCCCCAAAGGGTCAAGTACGCCCGGTCACGATTCGAAGGTTTTCCCTAACTTCTAGGGGGTGCTTTCGGGTCGTGACAGTTTTTCAACCCAATTTCGTGGCTCTCTCATCAATAAGGTATGATTTCTTTCACTCTTGGTATTCTTTTCCCCAAGAGGTTCTTCAAAAGATGATTTCTAGATCCCCCAAAACAAGGTTTTTTTCCTCACATGGGTCTTCTTTCTAAAACGAAATTGTGAGTTATTTGTGATGCGTAATTATGAATTAATGTTGTTTAAGTATGAATTGATGGTCAATTGATGAATTTCTATGAGTTTCCCTTGACCCATGTCTTTCCCCCAAATCCCTAATTTCTTGGATTAATTAGGGTGAATTGTTGAGGGTGATGAACATGTTCCTTGTTTACTTTGATTTTAGTTATGTTAATACTTCACATATTGCCCAATTTCATATGTTTGTTTTGAGTTATTGGGTATTGGATTATGAAGTCCCATGAAGGGTAATGAGGTATGATCTTGATTCTCCTTTTATCGCAATTATGCAAGGTGAAATTTACTTATGTGATAATGATGCTATAGCTAATTGTGTTGTTGTGATGTTGGTGACAAGGATCCCTCATCCCTAACCGTAGATCTATGAATTGGCTATGAAGTATGTAATTATGTTTTGATGTTGTAAGATCCCGAAAATTACTTAAGTGAAGCTAGATCCTAACATGGTTGTTATGATGGTATAAGGTCCTAAAATGGTTTATAACGTGGGTTTGAGGCAGTGTCTAAGAGTTTAGGTGCATTGGAAGTCAAACGTCAAGGGACAACCAAAACGTTCGATGACTAAGTCACATATATGCCTCATATGTGGTTTTATGTGTTTATGTGTGATTCATGAGGTTATAAGGTTATTAAATGATTTATTCTGGTGTATATAGGAAGTGTGTCAAGTTTTGTGAAGTTTGGAGGTCAAACGTCAAAGAACGTCCATGACGTTTGAAAGGTTTGCCTTGAAACGACCTTGCGTGTCTATGTATGTTTCATCGAGTTTTACGTGTTCATTTTGGATGAAATTGTGATACGTCCTAAATTTATATACGATCATATTTGGGTTGGAAACGTCTGGGTACAACTCCACATAGGACCACAAGGGGCCCTAAAGGAGGACCCCAATTTATAGCTCAACAATGCAAGGCAGTGGCAATCGACTGACCCAAACGACGTCTAGTTGACCAGGCGACGGCCCATCGATGGGTGGAGTTGATGGATCCACTTGGACTGAAGGTTGAGGAGTTGCAGGAGCAACCAACGAGACCCCATCGATGGGGTGTGGTCTCACCCACGGACCGTCGATGGTAGGGCGTCGATGGTGCTGTGAAACTGCCTGCAAATTTCGGTTAAGGCTTGGGGGTTTTGGGAAATTCACCCCAAGTATTATAAAATAGGAGGACGGCTGTTTTGAGTGTTTATGGGTATTTTAAGAGTATATAAGTCATTAAACTCTCAATTAAACCCTAACACCTAAATCAAAACACATTCCCTCCCAAAGTATCTTCAAAAACCTCCATGAGAGTCAAGGTGAAGATGGAGCTTGAAGATGGTTCTTCAATGGAGTTTCTTATTCAATTATCATTGGGTTCTTCTAATAAGGTATGGAGTTCTTCATCTAAGGCTTTATATCACCTTAGATCCAATTTCAAAGATGATTTTCAAAGATTTCAAAAAGATGAAAAGTCCAATTTCTACTCTTAGTCTTGGGTTCTTGCATGAAAGGTTTTCAAACATTAAGATATGATGTTATTGATGTATAATTGATGTTTTCCAATGAAATTTTCCATGAACCCTTGACCTTCACAAATCTCTCAATTTGACTAAAATATGGATTATGTGATCATGCTTTGATATTGATGAATTCAAGTGTAGATTGTTATGGGCTTTTGATTCATGTATAGATTATGATTAATTGGTTTATAGGCTGTTTCAATTCGATCAATTGAGTATTGTTTATTCTTATATCTATTGAATATTAGGCTTATTGAATTCATATTGACTTAAGGCTTATGAATTCTAATGTGGTTTTCTATGGGCTATTTAATGATGTGATAATTGTATTCAATTGATATCTAGGTTGTATTAGATTTATGAATATGTAGTAAATTGACCTAGTTTCATTGAGTATTGTTATAATTGCATTGAATTATTGTTCATGGACATTGGTAAGGGCCTTATGATATTGAATTGGATGATTTAGCTTTGGAATCGAAGTGGTAAGATGGAGTGGGGGTGGGATGCCCTAATTCCCTTTATTTCATGTTAATTAGACTTCAAATATGTTGTAATTGGTATGGTCCACTTATGGTGGCGGTGCTATGTGAATTGATGTGGCCTTGTCGACGTTACTTTATGCAATATGATGATCATGGCCTTGTAGGCACTACTTGAAGTATTATGATTATTTGTGTAGTTGATTTATGTGAAGTATGAGCATATCTACCTATATGTGAAGTAATGTGAAAGTATGTGTTCTTTCTATGTATGTTAGGAAATCATGTAGACTATGACTATGTGCTTGTACGTGTAGTCTTATAGTTGATACATGGTTATTCCTACTTGACTATATGAGTCTATGATGGTTATATTGATGATGATATGGGAGTGTATAGAATGACATAAAGATGATAATGGTTATTCCTAAGTGGCTTAAAGAATGACATGTAAAATGTGTTAAGGTGAAATATGTGGTGACTTGTCTTGGTTGACTTGTGTCCCTTACTTGATGCATGTATGAAAGTGAATATGAGATGTCTTGACCTAGGATGCTAAAGCCTCTTAGTCTTGAATGTATGAATGACATGTGACCTTGAATGATGTTAAGAGGGTCTTTATGTGAAACCTTGAACCTAGTGGTAAGGTTATGAATGTTGAAGTCAAAAGCCATAATGGTATCCTTCAAAGTAAAGGAATGATAGACTTAAGGTTGATTGGCTGGAACGGCATCATATCAAACCTTAGGAAAGTCATAATGAGCTTCTTGTTGCCATTGGAAGGTAGCCCTAAGAGGACCTCTTTGGTAGGGTAAATGTGATTGGGTTATGAACTAGATATGGAACCCAATTGTATGAACTTAAATGTGAATTACTCTATGAGAACAAAGGCTAGCACCGAGTGAGTATGGTAAGGGAAGTAGTTCTAGTTAAAGGATGAGACTAGAATACAAAGCACGCCCTTCATATTCCTTAGCCATGTGCCTACATGGGATGTGTCCAAGTTCTACCATTGGCAAGTAGAACACCCTCACCGGATTCCATGCTTTGCTACCATGGTCTATGTCGGTTATTGCATATTCTCATCATATGGGATACTTACTAGCATTAGAGAAGTTCTATGAAGTTTAGGTGGTGGTATGGGACGTTATCTAGACATTGCACAATAGGCTTTGAAGGTGTTAGTTGGAGTCCCTAGGTCTTGTCCAAGACCATTACTTGTATGTCGTTTTGTTATGAATGAGTCTTAAATGAACTAATGAATGTAATGACTTAAGTTAATAAAGTATCTTAAATTAATAAGTACTTATCTAGAGTAGTTAAGGGTTTTCTAGTTAAGGTGTGAAGGGGGCATAGGTATGGTCACTTCTTATCTTACCTAGATAAGTCTTAAGAATGACTCTAGTTAGGGAAGTTGGTTGATTATGTAGACATGATCCAAACTTAGGATTCTTAAGGATTACTTAGGTAATCTTGAAGAGGTCAATCATGGAGTTTATCTTCTTGATTTACTTAAGTAAATCTTTTGATAGCCCTTGGAAGGAGAATGTCATATTATCTATGTGTTGATGTTTTGTAAATGTATGTTGATCTCATTATGGGTGGTCTTAAGGATCATTAAGTGTGCCTAGAGAGGGTGTATGGGGCGGTCTCTCTTTGTCTTACTTAAGTGAGTCTTAGGATAGCTTTTAGTGAGGGAATTATATTCTAAAAGGTGTGCAAAGTGAAGCTAAAGAACTTCATTGTACAGTGAACTTTCACTGTAATATTTCCTAAAAATGTGACTATTTGCTTAAATGATTTCTTATGTGTTTATAAGTTTTTAAATGTTGTTCTTATGCTTATAGTATGATGTTTTAATCAAGATTCATGAAAAGCATGTTGTTTACTAAATGTCCCTTTTTCATGGTTTTTGCATGGCTTCCATACTTAGTGCATCTAATGTGCTAAACCCTTCTTTTCCCTTTTTGACTAAGGTGTAGGGAATTGGAAGTCTTGATGTGCCATGGAGGATGGATAGGTTTCTAAGGGTTGAATATGAAGTATTGGTGAGTCCTCATCGATTCGAGGACAATATCCATTCATTTATGTCTTAGTCTTTATTTTCTGTCTTGTATGGGTTTAGTCCCAAGTGTTGTATACTCTAGATACTTCAAAGAGATGTTGTAAAGGTTTAATGTTTTAAATAAAAGTCTTACACTTGTGTAATGATTATGAAAAGAGTTCTTCGTGTGTGAAGAAAGTTTTAAATTTTTACTCATTTTAGTATGTTTATTATGCAATAGAAAGAGAGACCTTGAATTCGAAGTAGGAGATTGGGTCTATTTGAAAATTTCACCTATGAAAGGGGTGATGAGGTTCAAAAAGAAGGGGAAGCTTAGTCCTCGTTATGTGGGCCCGCATGAAATTGTGAAGCGAGTTGGGAGTGTTGCCTATTAGTTGAGCTTGCCAAATGAGTTGGCCATGATTCATCCGGTGTTCTATGTTTCTATGCTTAAGAAGTGTTTAGGTGATCAGGTTTCCATTCTTCCTCTAGAAGGTTTAGGGGTAAAGGAGGACTTATCTTATGAAGAGGTCCCCGTTGAGATGTTGGATCACCAAATTAAGAAATTGAGGAATAAGGAGGTTGCACCGTAAAGTTTCTATGGAGGAACCACCTTGTTGAGGGCGAAACATGGGAGGCCGAGGCCGACATGAAGTCCCACTATCCTCATCTTTTTCGCCTTACTCCTATCCAAGATTGAGGTTAGTAGTTCCCTATATGACTATCATGAATAGTATTAATCTTATCATGTTTTTCTAAACATATGTGCATATTATATTAGAAATTCATGCCTAAGTTGAGTTCCTTGTTTTTCTTTCCACGAAATATGCTTATTATTTTGGCTTTCACTTGAGTGTGTTATGTGCTATAAGTGTTCATGGAAGATTATAATGAGCATGTTTGATGTAGTTTTGATAAGAAATCAGCATGTCAACTTTTAATGTTCATATTGAGCTCATATTGAAATGGAGAAGGTAGTACCTCCTTAAGCGATACGAAAAGTTGAGCTTTTGTTCTGGTATGTGTGGATTAAGTTCCTATTTGTTTATGCTATGTTTTTATGTTGAAGGGATTTAAAATTTCCTCCTATGATATGTGACTCATTATGATTTTGGCTGTGGTTGGCTGCTAGTCTTGAGTCCTTTTTCTTTTTCCCAATAGAAGGTTTAAGGTGTCATTCGGGGACGAATGTTCCTAAGGGGAGGATATTGTAACACACCGGAAATCCATGACCTATAATAGAGCCTAATATGTTTATTAATAATGATTTTTGACTTAAATACGCATAAACAACTTGTTTGAGAAGTATTGGAGCCATAGGATTAAACAAAAGCCTTAATGTCCGGAAACTAGCGAATTCAACTAGTTGACGTCCCTATGTTTGGTGAAGGTTTTGGAGGGTCAAATGAAGTCTAAAACTTGTAAAAAGACTTTTGTTAGGTAAAGTGTAGTATACAGAGTCTAAACATCAGAAAACAACACCCCAAGGACCACCGGAAGGGTCCTTGGGGAGGACCCGAAGTTGGGCGAGCAAGCTGCCAAGGCAGCTTGCGCGCACGCAGATTCTGGTGTCTGCTGCGCGTCGCGCAGCCATCACGTGGGAATCTGAAGTTGGCCTCGCGATGCTGGGATGACATGGACCCTACTGCCTCAGCTCAAAATTCAAAAATAAATTGGGGAATTAGCCTCGCGACGCGCACCTACTTCCTAGATATCGTAAAAGTAATATTTTGGGTGTTTTGACTTCACAAATAAACCCATTTAAGTGAGGGTTATTTTGGGTAATTTAATGGGTAACTATATAATGTATTAGGGTCAGTTTTAGTCCCATGTTAACACAATAATCAAGTCCCACAAGTTGAAATCCAAAATCACTCTCTCTCTCTCTCTCCCAAATTCTCTCATCCTCCAAAACTCCATTGAAGACCAATAGAGATCCAATAAGAAGATCAAGCCTTCAAGTTTTTCAACCCAATTTCGTGTCTCTCTCATCAATAAGGTATGGTTTATTTCACTACTGGGATTCCTTTCCCCAAGAGGTCCTTCAAAAGATAATTTCTAGATCCCCCAAAACAAGGGTTTTTCTCCTCACATGGGTCTTCTTTCTAAAATGAAATTGTGAGTTATTTGTGATGCATTATGATGAATTAATGTTGTTTAAGTATGAATTGATGGTCAATTGATGAATTCCTATAAATTTTCCCTTGACCCATGTCTTTCACCCAAATCCCTAATTTCTTGGATTGATTAGGGTGAATTGTTGAGGGTGATGAACATGTCCCTTGTTTACATTGATTTTAGTTATGTTAATACTTCACGAATTGTCATATTTCATATGTTGGTTGTGAGTTCTTGGGTATTGATGTATGAAGTCCCATGAACGGTAATGAGGTATGATCTTGATTCTCCTTTGATCGCAATTATGCAAGGTGAAATCTACTTATGTGATAATGATGCTATAGCTAATTGTGTTGTTGTGATGTTGGTGACAAGGATCCCTGATCCCTAACCCTAGATCTATGAATTGGCTATGAATTATGTAATTATGTTATGATGTGATCATTATATGATTGAATTTAGTTTCTCATAATTATAATGTTGTGTCTAAAGTGAAAGGATAGTTCTCACTTGTGATCACCTATGAGCTATTATGATAAGATGTTTACTTAAAGGTCTAAAAGAGACTAATGTGTACTTGTATAATGTTATATGATGATTACTAAAGGGAATAATTTCTTAGCACCAAAAAGGGCATGTAAATAAGATGGAGGTCTCACGTTAGTAAGTCCGATCTCCCACATGGGTTTCGTCACGTTAGTAAGTCCTGATTCCCTAATTATGTGTTGTCTCATGAGATGGAAACCTCCACATTAGTAAGTCAAGGTTTATAGCAACAATCTCCTTGACCCTTAACTATGTGCCCCCATAGGACTCTAGCTTAGTGGATCCATTTAGATAGCTACGTACGAATGGTTACACCTTAGGCTAGTTTTAACCTCTCTTTTGGGTGTGGGGGTAGTGTCACATCCCGAGACCACACCATAGAAGTTAGGGCACAATATCATATTGTGGCACGGTGTACTCGACCTCTCGGAGGTCTCATACAAGCCTCTCATATCAATCATCGCATAAACAAAATGAAAAGTGGTGCGGAATTAAAAATTTTCATAAAATAATATTATAGTCTTTAAAAACTCTTTCATATAGAAGTAATAGAAAATACTAAGTTTCAATCTCATCATCTTAAGACACAAGAGTACTTGGGACACGGCCCATATGAAATAGAAAACATACTACTATATAGTCTATTACAATACTTCAATACGAAACATAAAAGACATATATGCCCTCGAGTCAAGTGAGGACACACCTCAACTTCTCTTGAACGAATCTTCTAAATCCAAGTCTTCTTCTCAAAAGCTCTTCACCTACCAAGAACTATATGGATAGATAAAAGCATGGAATTAGTACAACCAGATGTACTAAGTATGGCTTATGCATAAAAATCATGAAAACGGACATTTATTGGAAATATGCATCTTTTCATTTAAATATCATAATATCATCATAAGAATAACATTTAGCAACTTAGAATCACATAAGAAAACATTTAAACCAAATACCACAAATTAAGGAGACACTTTCCTGTGAACTCACTTCACTGTACAGTGAATTACTTCACTGTTACACTGAAGTTACCTTACTTCCTTTTTAACACACTTTAACATGTAGTCTTCTCACTAAAGTTATCCTAAGATTCACTTAAGTCACACAATGAGAGACCGTCCATACACCCTCTCTAGATGTGCCTAAACGATCCTTAAGATTACTCATAATGAGACACTTACACACCTATAATATATCAACATACAAGACATACATAATATGACAATCTCCCCTACCAAGGCTATCAAAAGACTTACTTAAGTATTCCTAGAAGAGAATGCCCATACACCCTCTTCAAGGCTACCTAAATATTCCATAAGACGTCCTAAGTTAGATCATGTCAAACATAACAAGCAACTTCCCTAACTAGAGTCATTCTCAAGACTTCCATAGATAATACATGAAGAAATCATCCTTTATGCCCTCTTCACACTTTAACTAAGGAATCCTTAAGTCACTTTAGATTCGGTACTTATTCATTTACATACTTTCTATCCATTAAATCATTAGTTCATTAGTTCATTTAAGACACATACATCACATAAAGGACATTCAAATAATGGTCTTGGAGAAGACCTAGGGACTCTTACTAACATCTTCAAAGCCTATTGTGCAATATCTAGATAGCGTCCCATACCACCACCTAAATCTCATAGAACTTCTCTAATGCTAATATGTATCTCATATGATGAGAATAGGCAATAACCGACATAGACCATGGAAGGAAAGCATGGAATCCGGAGTCTTATCATACTCCGATGAGGTTGTTCTACTTGCCAATGGTAGAACATAGACACATCCCATGTAGGCACATGGTTAAGGAAATATGAAGGGCATTTTTTGTAATATAGTCTCATACTTTAACTAGAACTACTTCCCTTACCATACACACTCGATGCTAGCCTTCGTTCTCATAGATTTAATTACACTGAGGCTCATACAAATGGGTCCCATATCATGTTCATGACCCAATTACATTTACCCTACCAAACCAAGGTCCACTGGGGCTATCTCACTATAGCGACAAGAAGCTCATCATGACTTTTCTAAGGATTGATATGATGCTGTTCCAGCAAATCAACCTTAAGTCCATCATTCATTACATGAAGGATACCATTACGGCTTTCGACTTCAAGTTTCATAACCTTACCACTTGGTTCAAGGTTTCACATAAAGGATCCTATTATCATCATTCAAGGACTCACCTAACATTCATTCATTCAAGACTAAGACTCTTTATATTCCTAAGTCAAGACATCACATATTCATATTCATACAAGCATCAAGTAAGGGACACAAGTCAACCTAAATAAGACACCACATACTTCACTTTACCAAATATAACTTACATTCTTTAGACACTTAATAATGACCCTTAACATCATTTAGTCAACATATTCATTACCTTAACATCATCAACATAATCATTATAGACTCATATAACCAAGTTAGGAACAACCATGTATCAACTCTAAGACTACACACTTAACACATAGCCATAGCATAACATGATCACCTAGATAGCATCAATAGACTATCACATACTTTCACATATAGGTATATATTATCATACTTCACATAATCAACTACACAAATAGCCATATAACTTCAAGTAGTGCCAATAAGGCCATGATAATCAATATACTTAAAATAACGCCGACAAGGCCACATCAATTCACATAACACCGTCACCATAAGTGGACCATACCAATCACAACATAATTGAAATCTAAAATAACATTATATAAGAAGATATAGATCAGCATACCACCTCTTCATCCTCAACACTTCAAGCCAATACCAAATCATCCAATTCAACCTCATAAGGCCCTTACCCATGGCCATGAACATCAATTCAATAAATAAACTATAATAGTCAATGAAATCTAAATCAATTCAATATATATTCAACAATCTAAGACCAATTAGACATCAATTGAATAAATTTCTTATATCATTAGGAAGCTCATAAGAAACTACACATAAATTCATAAACATTAGACCAAAATCAAGTAACCCATAAATTAGTCAAAAACTAGGGTTCATCAAATTACATGGGTTCATAGGTAGATTGAGTTAAAATCATATAAATAACAATAATTCAATCACTATTCAATGATTAAAAACCTTTAATGCAACAACCCTTGGTAGAATCATGAAATTGGACAATTCATCTGTGAAAACTTTAGAAAACATCTTTGAAGTTGGGATCCTTGATGAAACGAGTTTCAAGGATAAAAAACCATACCTCAATGAAGGTAATTCTTCACTTTGATGAAGAATCTCCACTCAATTCGTAACACCAAGCTTTTCCTTAACTTCGGACTTCAATGGAGTCTTTGGTAATTCTTAAGGGATTTTGGGGTTTTGATTATTGAAGAATGAAATCTTCTAAGTGTTTAAGACTTATATACACACTTAAAATACCCAAAAGACCCTTATAGAACCGCCAATACTCTTATTTGGAAGTGGGGTGAAATTACAACTTCACCCTTCAACTTACAGTGAAGCTGCATGCAATCCACAGTGACCATCGACGGTTACCCATTGACGGGGCGTAGGTCCACTTACGGGCCGTCCTGGCCTCCGTCGATGGGTTCAGAGACTTGTTAATGGGAGATTAGCTCCCCAGTCTAAGTCCCAAATGAATCCCACCACCTACGGGGCATCGACCAGGCCACTGGCCGTCGATTGCCATCCGTAGGTGGACTGCCTTGGGCAGTTTTGGCCACTAGTTTGTGTCCTTTCTCAAGGACCCTTGGATGGTCCTTGGGTATGTTTGCCCGGAATTTTCCAACCCAAACATGACCGTATATGAGTTTAAGACCTCTGACATGAATTGCATCCAAAACGAACACATAAAACTCGACGAAACATGCCTAGACACACAAGGTCATTTTAAGGCACATCTTTCGAGTGCTATGGACGTTCTTGAGTGTTTGACCTCCAAACTTCTTGAAACTTGACACACTACCTATATACATCATTTAAACTCATTTAAGGACTTCACAACATCATGAATCACACATAAACACATAGGACCACATATGAGGCACTTAGGTGACTTAGTCGTCGAACGTCTTAGTCGTCCCTTGACGTTTAACTTCCAATGCACCTAATACCTTAGACACCACCTCAATACCACATAATAGACCATATTAGTACCTTAGACCATCTTGACCACAATTTTAGGCTCTAGTTCACCTGTGTCATTTTAGGATCTTACATTATCTCCCACTTGGACAACATTCGTCCTCGAATGACACTTGCCACTCTCCAAACACTTCCAAGAATAGAGAATATTCTACCAGCACATAACCAAACCATATAACTCACAATCAAGGATAAAACATCAATTTCACATAGTTAAGAGATCTACAACACAACAAGAATTAGAATACAATTCTATAACTTATTATCCTACAAACTCACATGCTTCATTTCAAATTGCAAAAACTTGTTTTATATTCAATATTATACCCATATACATCAGTTCTAACCACATTACAACAATTTTAGACCAAAGAATCAATTAGTCAATTTCGCAAAAATATTACAGTGAGCAGTTTCCAAGCTACAGTGATTGTAACAAACTTTTCAATAATGCAACTTTTATGAAATTCATGATATAGACTTCCTAATATGCAACGTAAAATCATATAAACAACTTTTACCACATGATCATGGCTTCATAAAGCACACAATGCAAGAAGTTAATAAAATTCAATTTCAAACAAACTCCTAAACAACATGCACATGCACAACTTCTAGGACACCCATCTAGCCATACTCCCCCACTTAGAAGGAACTCATATCACAACAAGAGAAATAAGGACTTACCAATATCATCATCACTCTCATCCGGCTTCTCACCTCTAGTCCGGAGTGCATATAAACGCCTCTTGATTGGAGCTTCTTCCTTTGGAACAATAGGATCAACTTTCTTACCCTCTTTTCCTCTAGAAGCAATGTTAGGACAATCTCTAACTTTGTGTCCATCTTTTCCACATCCAAAGCAACTACCGGTACCCAATATACACTCACCATAATGTTTCTTACCACAAGTGGCACATGTAGGTTTGACATCTTTTGAACTACCTCCTTTCTCAACCTTGAACTTAGCACTCCTAGATTCTTCTTGAGTTTGAGCCCTCTTTTTGAACCTAGGCTGCACTTGATCACTAGCAACACTCCTTTTCAAGTTTGTAGCATCCTCTTGAAGTTTAGACTCTTCAATTTATTGTGCATACACCATGACTCTAGCTAAAGTCATATCATCATGTAGCATAGCCGTACGGCATTCTTCCCTCACTAAGTCGGCTACACCCGTCACAAAGCGACTTATTTCATCCCTTGGATTTTACACTAGGGATGGTGCATATCTAGACAAAGTTGAGAATTTCAAAGTGTACTCCTCAACACTCATATTTCCTTGCTTGATATTGATAAACTCCTCTACTTTTACCTCCCTCCTCTCACGGGGAAAGTACTTACCAAGAAAAGCTTCCTTAAATTCTTCCCACTCAATAGGATCCGACTCCACCGTCCTATTATCCTTCCATTGAGTGTACCAAATTTGTGACACATCTCTCAATTGATATGAAGCCAACTCCGCCTTCTCCCTATATGTAACCCCCATAGCACTCAATATCTTATACCCACCATCAAGGAACTCTTGAGGATCCTCATCTACCTTGGAGCCAAGAAAGATCGAAGGATTCATACTCACAAAGTCTCTCAACCTAGATGTCATAGTGCTCTCCACAACCCTAGGGAACATACTCAAATTAACTTGAGTAGTTACGGTTCGAGCGATAGGAAGCAAAGCATCTCTAATCTCTTGATTAGTCAATTCCGGGGGAACCACCAGAACCTCATTACCTCCTTCCACATTAGGGGCATGATCACCTTGGGGAGGCACTTGAGCACCTTGGACTACTTGCCCATCTTGAAGAACTTGCACAACTTGCTCAACTTCCTCAACTTGAGGAAGAATCTCCTCATTCACCTATCCTCTTCCAACCTTCTAGCGGTCATCCTTCTAGTATTCATCTCCTAGAAACACAAGGAAACACATTTAGAAGGATACTCATAACATTTACTCTACCGCACGACATAGGAGTAGAAAAGAAGGGAAACTCTATTGTCCTATAGCCTCTCGCCCATAGATGTGTCGTGACTCACACTGATGGTCAAGACTCTACTAGACGTAACTTGATGAGAATTTTTGATTCCTAAGACTACTTTCATCAACCTATGCTCAGATACCAAGCTTTGTCACGACCCGACACACCACCCTAGAAGATAGGGCACAATCTCGAATTCTGACGCTGCGTACTCGACCTCTCAGAGGTCTCATACAAGCCTCTCATATCATTCATTGCATAAACATAATGAAAAGTAGTGCGGAATTAAAACTTTTCATAAAACAATATCATAGTCTTTAAAAACTCTTTCATATAGAAGTAATACGAAATACTAAGTCTCAATCTCATCATCTTAACACACAAGAGTGCTTGGAACACAGCCCATATGAAATAGAAAACATACTACTATATAGTCTATTACAATACTTCAATACAAAACATAAAAGACATATATGCCCCCGAGTCAAGTGAGGACATACTTCAACTTCTCTTGAACGAATCTTCTAAATCCAAGTCTTCTTCTCAAAAGCTCTTCACCTACCAAGAACTATATGGATAGATAAAAGCATGGAATTAGTACAACCACATGTACTAAGTATGGCTTATGCATAAAAATCATGAAAATGGACATTTCATGGAAATATGCATCTTTTCATTTAAATATCATAATATCATCATAAGAATAACATTTTGAACTTAGAATCACATATGAAAACATTTAAACCAAATACCACAAATTAAGGAGACACTTTCCAGTGAACTCACTTAACTGTACAATGAATTACTCCACTGTAACAGTGAAGTTACCTTACTTCCTTTTTAACACATTCTTACATGTAGTCTTCTCACTAAAGTTATCCTAACATTCACTTAAGTCACACAAAGAGAGACCGTCCATACACCCTCTCTAGATGTGCCTAAACGATCCTTAAGATTACTCATAATGAGACACCTACACACCTACAATACATCAACATACAAGACATACATAATATGAAAATCTCCCCTACCAAGTCTATCAAAATACTTACTTAAGTATTCCTAGAAGAGAACGCCCATACACCCTCTTCAAGGCTACCTAAGTAGTCCTTAAGACGTCCTGAGTTAGATCATGTCAAACATAACAAGCAACTTCCCTAACTAGAGTCATTCTCAAAACTTCCATAGATAAGACATGAAGAGATCATCCTTTATGCCCTCTTCACACTTTAACTAAGGAATCCTTAAGTCACTTTAGATTAGGTACTTATTCATTTACATACTTTCTATCATTAAATCATTAGTTCATTATTTCATTTAATACACATACATCACATAAAGGACATTCAAATAATGGTCTTGGAGAAGACCTAGGGACGCTTACTAACATCTTCAAAGTCTATTGTGAAAATGTCTAGATAGCGTCACATACCACCACCTAAACCTCATAGAACTTCTCTAGTGCTAATATGTATCCCATATGAATAGAATAGGCAATAACAGACATGACCATGGTAGCAAAGCATAAAATCCGGAGTTCTATCCTACTCTGATGAGGTCGTTCTACTTGCCAATAGTAGAACATAGACATATCCCATGTAGGCACATGGTTAAGGAAATATGAAGGGCATGCTTTGTAATCTTGTCTCATACTTTAACTACAACTACTTCCCTTTCCATACTCACTCAGTGCTAGACTTCGTTCTCATAGAATTAATCACACTAAGGCTCATACAAATGGGTCCCATATCATGTTCATGACCCAATTACATTTACCCTACCAAAGCAAGGTCCACTAGGACTATCTTACTATGGCGACAAGAAGCTCATCATGACTTCATAAGGATTGATATTATGTCATTCCATCCAATCAACCTTAAGTCCATCATTCATTACATGAAGGATATCATTACGGCTTTCGACTTCAAGTTTCATAACCTTACCACTTGGTTCAAGGTTTCACATAAAGGACCCTCTTATCATTATTCAAGGTCTCACCTAACATTCATTCATTCAAGACTACTCTTTATATTCCTAACTCAAGACATCACATATTGATATTCATACAAGCATCAAGTAAGGGACACAAGTCTACCTAAACAAGACACCACATACTTAACTTTAGCACATATAACATATATTCTTTAGACACTTAATAATGACCCTTAACATCATTTAGTCAACATATTCATTACCTTAACATCATCAACATAATCATTATAGACTCATATAACCAAGTTAGGAAAAACCATGTATCAACTCTAAGACTACACACTTAACACATAGCCATAGCATAACATGATCACCTAGATAGCATCAATAGACTATGACATACTTTTATATATAGGTTTATATGATCATACTTAACATAATCAACTACACAAATAACCATATAACTTCAAGTAGTGCCGACAAGGCCATGATCATCAATATACTAAAAATAACGCCGACAAGGCCACATCAATTCACATAACACCGCCACCATAAGTGGACCATACCAATCAAAACATAATTGAAATCTAAAATAACATTAATTAAGAAGAAATAGGTCTGTATACCACCTCTTCATCATTAACACTTAAAGCCAATACCAAATCATCCAATTCAACCTCATAAGGCCCTTACCCTTGACCATGAACATCAATTCATAAACTATAATAGTCAATGAAATCTAAATCAATTCAATATAGATTCAACAATCTAAGACCAATTAGACATCAATTGAATACAATTCTTATATCATTAGGAAGCCCATAAGAAACTACACATTAATTCATAAACATTAGACCAATATCAAGTAACCCATAAATTCGTCAAATACTAGGGTTCATCAAATTACATGGGTTCATAGGTAGATTGAGCTAAAATAATCTAAATAACAACAATTCAATCACTATTCAATGATTAAAAACCTTTAATGCAAGAACCCATGGTAGAATCATGAAATTGGACAATTCATCTTTGAAAACTTTAGAAAACATCTTTGAAGTTGGGCTCCTTGATGAAACGAGTTTTTAGGATAAAAACTCATACCTCAATGAATCTAATTCTACACTTTTATGAAGAATCTCCACTCAATTCGTCACACCAAGCTTTTCCTTGACTTTGGACTTCAATGGAGTCTTTGGGAATTCTTAAGAGATTTTCGGGTTTTGATTTTAGAAGAATGAAATCTTCTAAGTGTTTAAGACTTATATACACACTTAAAATACCCAAACGACCCTTAGAGAACCACCAATACTCTTATTTGGAAGTGGGGTGAAATTACAACTTCACCCCTCAACTTACAGTGAAGCTGCGTGCAGGCCACAGTGACCATCGACGGTTGCCCATCGACAGGGTGTAGGTCCACTTACGGGCCGTCCTAGCCTCTGTCGATGGGTTAAGAGACTTTGTAAGGGGATATTAGCTCCCCAGTCTAAGTCCCAAAGGACGCTCACCACCTACGGGGCGTCGACCAGGCAACTGGCCGTCGATTGCCATCCGTAGGTGGACTGCCTTGGGCAGTTTTGGCCACTAGTTTGTGTCCTTCCTCAAGGACCCTTGGATGGTCCTTGGGGATGTTTTCCCAGACGTTTCCAACCAAAACATGACCGTATATGAGTGTAAGTCCTCTCACATGAATTTCAGCCAAAACGAACACGTAAAACTCGACGAAACATGCCTAGACACACAAGGTCATTTCAAGGCACATCTTTCGAGTGCCATGGACGTTCTTGAGTGTTTGACCTACAAACTTCTCAAAACTTGACACACTAACTATATACATCATTTAAACTCATTTAAGGACTTTACAACATCATGAATCACATATAAACACATAGGACCACATATGAGGCACTTAGGTGACTTAGTCGTCGAACGTCATAGTCGTCCCTTGACGTTTACTTCTAATGCACCTAATACCTTAGACACTGCCTCAATACCAACTAATAGACCATATTAGGACCTTAGACCATATTGACCACAATGTTAGGCTCTAGTTCACCTATGTCATTTTCAGGATCTTACATTCTCCCCAACTTGGACAACATTCGTCCTCGAATGACACTTGCCACTCTCCGAACACTTCCAAGAATAGAGAATATACTAGCATCACATAACCAAACCATATAACTCACAATCAAGGAGAAAACATCAATTTCACATAGTTAAGAGATATACTACACAACAAGAATTAGAATACCATTCTATAACTCATTATGCTACAAAACTCACATACTTCATTCCAAATTGCAAAACCTTGTTTTATATTCAGTATTATACTCATATACATCAGTTCTAACCACATTACAACAATTTTAGACCAAAGAATCAATTAGTCAATTTTGCAAAAATACTACAGTGAGCAGTTTCCAAGGTACAATGATTTTAACAAACTTTTCAATAATGTAACTTTTATGCAATTCATGATATAGACTTGCTAATATGCAAGGTAAAAGCATATAAACAACTTTTACCACATGATCATGGCTTCATAAAACACACAATGCAAGAAGTTAATGAAATTCAATTTCAAACAAACTCCTAAACACCATGCACATGCAACAACTTCTAGGACACCCATCTAGCCATACTCCCCCACTTAGAAGGAACTCATATCACAACAAGAGAAATAAGGGCTACCAATATCATCATCACTCTCATCCGGCTTCTCACCTCTAGTCCGGAGTGCATAGAAACGCCTCTTGATTGGATCATCTTCCTTTGGAACAATAGGATCAAATTTCTTACCCACTTTTCCTCTAGAAGCAATGTTAGGACAATCTTTAACTTTCTGTCCATCTTTTCCACATCCAAAGCAACTACCGGTACCCAATAGACACTCACCATAATGTTTCTTACCACAAGTGGCACATGTAGGTTTGCCATCTTTGGAAGTACCTCCTTTATCAACCTTGAAGTTAGCACTCCTAGATTCTTCTTGAGTTTGAGCCCTCTTTTTGAACCTAGGTTGCACTTGATCACTAGCAACACTCCTTTTCAAGTTTCTAGCCATCCTCCTAAGTTTAGACTCTTCAATTGATTGTGCATACACCATGAGTCTAGCTAAAGTCATATCATCATGTAGCATAGCCGTACGGCATTCTTCCCTCACTAAGTCGGCTACACCCGTCACAAAGCAACTCATTTCATCCCTTGGATTTTGTACTAGGGATGGTGCATATCTAGACAAAGTTGAGAATTTCAATGAGTACTCCTCAACACTCATATTTCCTTGCTTAATATTGATAAACTCCTCTATTTTTACCTCCCTCCTCTCACGGGGAAAGCACTTACCAAGAAAAGCTTCCTTAAATTCTTCCCACTCAATAGGCTCCGACTCCACCGGCCTATTATCCTTCCATTGAGTGTACCAAATTTGAGACACATCTCTCAATTGATACGAAGAAAACTCCGCCTTCTCCCTATATGTAACCCCCATAGCACTTAATATCTTACACACACCATCAAGGAACTCTTGGGGATCCTCATCTACCTTAGATCCAAGAAAGATCGGAGTATTCATCCTCACAAAGTCTCTCAACCTAGATATCATAGTGCTATCTACAACCCTAGGCACATAATCAAATTAACTTGAGTAGTTACGGCGATAGCAAGCAAAGCATCTCTAATCGCTTGATTAGTCAATTCCGAGGGAACCACCGGAACCTCATTACCTCCTTCCACATTAGGGGCATGGTCACCTTGGGGAGGCACTTGAGCACCTTGGACTCCTTGCCAATCTTGAAGAACTAGCTCAACCTGCTCAACTTCCTCAACTTGAGGAAGAATCTCCTCATTCAACCTCTCCTCTTCCAACCTTCTAGCGGTCATCCTTCTAATATTCATCTCCTAGAAAACACAAGGAAACACATTTAGAAGGATACTCATAACATTTACTCCACCGCATGACATAGGAGAAGAAAAGAAGGGAATCTCTATTGTCCTATAGCCTCTCGCCCAAAGATGTGTCGTGACTCACACTGATGGTCAAGACTCTACTAGACGTAACTTGATGAGACTTTTTGATTCCTAAGACTACTTTCATCAACCTATGCTCTGATACCAAGCTTTGTCACGACTCGAGACCCCACCCTAGAAGTTAGGGCACAATCTCGGATTGTGACGCTGCGTACTCGACCTCTCGGAGGTCTCATACAAGCCTCTCATATCATTCATCGCATAAACATAATGAAAAGTAGTGCGGAATTAAAACTTTTCATAAAACAATATCATAGTCTTTTAAAACTCTTTCATATAGAAGTAATTGGAAATATTAAGTCTTAATCTCATCATCTTAAGACACAAGAGTACTTGGGACACGGCCCATACGAAATAGAAAACATACTACTATGTAGTCTATTACAATACTTCAATACGAAACATTAAAGACATATATGCCCTCGAGTCAAGTGAGGAAATACTTCAACTTCTCTTGAACGAATCTTCTAAATCCAAGTCTTCTTCTCAAAAGATCTTCACCTACCAAGAACTATATGGATAGATAAAAGCATGGAATTAGTAGAACCACATGTACTAAGTAAGGCTTATGCATAAAAATCACGAAAATGGACATTTCATGGAAATATGCATCTTTTCATTTAAATATCATAATATCATCATAAGAATAACATTTTGAACTTAGAATCACATATGAAAACATTTAAACCAAATACCACAAATTAAGGAGACACTTTCCAGTGAACTCACTTAACTGTACAATGAATTACTCCACTGTTACAGTGAAGTTACCTTACTTCCTTTTTAACACATTCTAACATGTAGTCTTCCCAATAAAGTTATCTTAACATTCACTTAAGTCACACAAAGAGAGACCGCCCATACACCCTCTCTAGATGTGCCTAAAAGATCCTTAAGATTACTCATAATGAGACACCTACACACCTACAATACATCAACATACAAGACATACATAATATGACAATCTCCCCTACCAAGGCTATCAAAAGACTTACTTAAGTATTCCTAGAAGAGAACACCCATACACCCTCTTCAAGGCTACCTAAATAGTCCTTAAGACGTCCTAAGTTAGATCATGTCAAACATAACAAGCAACTTCTTTAACTAGAGTCATTTCAAGACTTCCATAGATAATACATGAAGAGATCATCATTTATGCCCTCTTCACACTTTAACTAAGGAATCCTTAAGTCATTTAGATTAGGTACTTATTCATTTACATACTTTCTATCATTAAATCATTAGTTCATTAGTTCATTTAAGACACATACATCACATAAAGGACATTCAAATAATGGTCTTGGAGAAGACCTAGGGACTCTTACTAACATCTTCAAAGTCTATTGTGCAATGTCCAGATAGCGTCCCATACCACCACCCTAAACCTCATAGAACTTCTCTAATGCTAATATGTATCCCATATGATGAGAATAGGCAATAATTGACATAGATCGTGGTAGCAAAGCATGGAATCCGGAGTTCTATCCTACTCTGATGAGGTCGTTCTACTTGCCAATAGTAGAACATAGACACATCCCATGTAGGCACATGGTTAAGGAAATATGAAGGGCATGCTTTGTAATCTAGTCTCATACTTTAACTAGAACTACTTCCCTTACGATACTCACTCGGTGATAGCCTTCGTTCTCATAGAATTAATCACACTAAGGCTCATACAAATGGGTCCCATATCATGTTTCATGACCCAATTACATTTACCCTACCAAAGCAAGTCCACTAGGGCTATCTCACTATGGCGACAAAAAGCTCATCATGACTTTCCTAAGGATTGATATGATGTCGTTCCAGCCAATCAACCTTAAGTCCATCATTCATTACATGAAGGATATTATTACGGCTTTCGACTTCAAGTTTCATAACCTTACCACTTGGTTCAAGGTTTCACATAAAGGACCCTCTTATCATCATTCAAGGTCTCACCTAACATTCATTCATTCAAGACTAAGACTCTTTATATTCCTATGTCAAGACATCACATATTGATATTCATACAAGCATCAAGTAAGGGACACAAGTCTACCTAAACAAGACACCACATAATTAACTTTAGCACATATAACATACATTCTTTAGACACTTAATAATGACCCGTAACATCATTTAGTAAACCTATTCATTACCTTAAAATCATCAACATAATCATTATAGACTCATATAACCAAGTTAGGAAAAACCATGTATCAACTCTAAGACTACACACTTAACACATAGCCATAGCATAACATGATCACCTAGATAGCATCAATAGACTATCACATACTTTCACATATCGGTAGATATGATCATACTTTACATAATCAACTAAACAAATATCCATATAACTTTAAGTAGTGCCGACAAGGCCATGATCATCAATATACTTAAAATAACGCCGACAAGGCCACATCAATTCACATAACACCGCCACCATAAGTGGATCATACCAATCACAACATAATTGAAATCTAAAATAACATCAATTAAGAAGAAATAGGGCAGCATACCACCTCTTCATCCTCAACACTTCAAGACAATACCAAATCATCCAATTCAACCTCATAAGGCCCTTACCCATGACCATGAACATCAATTCATAAACTATAATAGTCAATGAAATCTAAATCAATTCAAAATAGATTCAACAATCTAAGACCAATTAGACATCAATTGAAATTCTTATATCATTAGGAAGCCCATAAGAAACTACACATTAATTAATAAACATTAGACCAATATCAAGTAACCCATAAATTAGTCAAATACTAGGGTTCATCAAATTACATGGGTTCATAGGTAGATTGAGTTAAAATCATTTAAATAACAACAATTCAATCACTATTCAATGATTAAAACTCTTTAATGCAAGAACCCATGGTAGAATCATGAAATTGGACAATTCATCTTTGAAAACTTTAGAAAACATCTTTGAAGTTGGGCTCCTTGATGAAACGAGTTTTGAGGATAAAAAATCATACCTCAATGAAGCTAATTCTTCACTTTGATGAAGAATCTCCACTTAATTCGTTACACCAAGCTTTTCCTTGACTTTGGACTTCAATGGAATCTTTGGGAATTCTTAAGGGATTTTCGGGTTTTGATTTTAGAAGAATGAAATCTTCTAAGTGTTTAAGACTTATATACACACTTAATATACCCAAACGACCCTTAGAGAACCACCAATACTCTTATTTGGAAGTGGGGTGAAATTACAACTTCACCCCTCAACTTACAGTGAAGCTGCGTGCAGGCCACAGTGACCATCGACGGTTGCCCATCAACAGGGTGTAGGTCCACTTACGGGCCGTCCTGGCCTCTGTTGATGGGTTAAGAGACTTTGGAATGGGATATTATCTCCCCAGTATAAGTCCCAAAGGACGCCCACCACCTACGGGGCGTCGACCAGGCAACTGGCCGTCGATTGCCATCCGTAGGTGGACTGCCTTGGGCAGTTTTGGCCACTAGTTTGTGTCCTTCCTCAAGGACCCTTGGATGGTCCTTGGGGATGTTTTAACGGACGTTTCCAACCCAAACATGACCGTATATGAGTTTAAGACCTCTCACATGAATTTCATCCAAAACGAACACGTAAAACCCGACGAAACATGCCTAGACACACAAGGTCATTTCAAGGCACATCTTTCGAGTGCCATGGACGTTCTTGAGTGTTTGACCTACAAACTTCTCGAAACTTGACACACTACCTATATACATCATTTAAAATCATTTAAGGACTTCACAACATCATGAATCACATATAAACACATAGGACCACATATGAGGCACTTAGGTGACTTAGTCGTCGAACGTCTTAGTCGTCCCTTGACGTTTGACTTCCAATGCACCTAATACCTTAGACACTGTCTCAATACCACCTAACAGACCATATTAGGACCTTAGACCATATTTACCACAATGTTAGGCTCTATTTCACCTATGTCATTTTCAAGATCTTACATTCTCCCCAACTTGGACAACATTCGTCCTCGAATGTCATTTGCCACTCTCCGAACACTTCCAAGAATAGAGAATATACTAGCAGCACATAACCAAACCATATAACTCACAATCAAGGATAAAACATCAATTTCACATAGTTAAGAGATATACAACACAACAAGAATTAGAATACAATTCTATAACTCATTATGCTACAAAACTCACATACTTCATTCCAAATTGCAAAAACTTGTTTTATATTCAATATTATACTCATATACATCAGTTATAACCACATTACAACAATTTTAGACCAAAGAATCAATTAGTCAATTTCGTAAAAATACTACAGTGAGCAGTTTCCAAGGTACAGTGATTTTAACAAACTTTTCAATAATGTAACTTTTATGCAATTCATGATATAGACTTGCTAATATGCAAGGTAAAATCATATAAACTACTTTTACCACATGATCATGGCTTCATAAAACACACAATGCAAAAAGTTAATGAAATTCAATTTCAAACAAACTCCTAAACACCTTGCACATGCAACAACTTCTAGGACACCCATCTAGCCATACTCCCCCTCTTAGAAGGAACTCATATCACAACAAGAGAAATAAGGACTTACCAATATCATCATCACTCTCATTCGGCTTCTCACCTCTAGTCCGGAGTGCATAGAAATGCCTCTTGATTGGAGCATCTTCCTTTGGAACAATAGGATCAACTTTCTTACCCACTTTTACTCTAGAAGCAATGTTAGGACAATCTCTAACTTTTTGTCCATCTTTTCCACATCCAAAGCAACTACCGGTACCCAATAGACACTCACCATAATGTTTCTTACCACAAGTGGCACACGTAGGTTTGCCATCTTTGGAAGTACCTCCTTTATCAACCTTGAAGTTAGCACTCCTAGATTCTTCTTGAGTTTGAGCCCTCTTTTTGAACCTAGGTTGCACTTGATCACTAGCAACACTCCTTTTCAAGTTTCTAGCCATCCTCCTAAGTTTAGACTCTTCAATTGATTGTGCATACACCATGAGTCTAGCTAAAGTCATATCATCATGTAGCATAGCCGTACGGCATTCTTCCCTCACTAAGTCGGCTACACCCGTCACAAAGTGACTCATTTCATCCCTTGGATTTTGCACTAGGGATGGTGCATATCTAGACAAAGTTGAGAATTTCAAAGAGTACTCCTCAACACTCATATTGCCTTGCTTGATATTAATAAACTCCTCTACTTTTACCTCCCTCCTCTCACGGGGAAAGTACTTACCAAGAAAAGCTTCCTTAAATTCTTCCCACTCAATAGGATCCGACTCCACCGGCCTATTATCCTTCCATTGAGTGTACCAAATTTGAGACACATCTCTCAATTGATACGAAGCAAACTCCGCCTTCTCCCTAGACGTAACCCCCATAACACTCAATATCTTGTACACACCATCAAGGAACTCTTGGGGAGCCTCATCTACCTTAGAGCCATGAAAGATCAGAGTATTCATCCTCACAAAGTCTCTCAACCTAGATGTCGTAGTGCTCTCCACAACCCTAGGTAACATAATTAAATTAACTTGAGTAGTTACGGCGATAGCAAGCAAAGCATCTCTAATTTCTTGATTAGTCAATTCCGAGGGAACCACCGGAACCTCATTACCTCCTTCCACATTAGGGGCATGATCACCTTGGGGAGGCACTTGAGCACCTTGGACTCCTTGCCAATCTTTAAGAACTTGCTCAACTTGATCAACTTCCTCAACTTGAGGAAGAATCTCCTCATTCAACCTCTCCTCTTCCAACCTTCTAGCGGTCATCCTTCTAGTATTCTTCTCCTAGAAACACAAGGAAACACATTTAGAAGGATACTCATAACATTTACTCTACCGCACGACATAGGAGTAGAAAAGAAGGGAAACTCTATTGTCCTATAGCCTCTAACTCATAGATGTGTCGTGACTCACAGTGATGGTCAAAACTCTACTAGACGTAACTTGATGAGACTTTTAGATTCCTAAGACTTCTTTCATCAACCTATGCTCTGATACCAAGCTTTGTCACGACCCAAAACCCCACCCTAGAAGCTAGGACACAATCTCGGATTGCGACGTTGTGTACTCGACCTCTCGGAGGTCTCATACAAGCCACTCATATCATTCATCGCATAAACATAATGAAAAGTAGTGCGAAATTAAAACTTTTCATAAAACAATATCATAGTCTTTAAAAACTCTTCCATATAGAAGTAATAGAAAATACTAAGTCTCAATCTCATCATCTTATGACACAAGAGTACTTGGGACACGGCCCATACGAAATAGAAAACATACTACTATATAGTCTATTACAATACTTCAATACGAAACATAAAAGACATATATGCCCTCGAGTCAAATGAGGACATACTTCAACTTCTCTTGAACGAATCTTCTAAATTCAAGTCTTCTTCTCAAAAGATCTTCACCTACCAAGAACTATATGGATAGATAAAAGCATGGAATTAGTACAACCACATGTACTAAGTAAGGCTTATGCATAAAAATCACGAAAATGGACATTTCATGGAAATATGCATCTTTTCATTTAAATATCATAATATCATCATAAGAATAACATTTTGAACTTAGAATCACATATGAAAACATTTAAATCAAATACCACAAATTAAGGAGACACTTTTCAGTGAACTCACTTAACTGTACAATGAATTACTCCACTGTTACAGTGAAGGTACCTTACTTCATTTTTAACACATTCTAACATGTAGTCTTCCCAATAAAGTTATCTTAACATTCACTTAAGTCACACAAAGAGAGAACACCCATACACCCTCTCTAGATGTGCCTAAAAGATCCTTAAGATTACTCATAATGAGACACCTACACACCTACAATACATCAACATACAAGACATACATAATATGACAATCTCCCCTACCAAGGCTATCAAAAGACTTACTTAAGTATTCCTAGAAGAGAACACCCATACACCCTCTTCAAGGCTACCTAAATAGTCCTTAAGACGTCCTAAGTTATATCATGTCAAACATAACAAGCAACTTCTTTAACTAGAGTCATTTCAAGACTTCCATAGATAATACATGAAGAGATCATCATTTATGCCCTCTTCACACTTTAACTAAGGAATCCTTAAGTCATTTAGATTAGGTACTTATTCATTTACATACTTTCTATCATTAAATCATTAGTTCATTAGTTCATTTAAGACACATACATCACATAAAGGACATTCAAATAATGGTCTTGGAGAAGACCTAGGGACTCTTACTAACATCTTCAAAGTCTATTGTGCAATGTCCAGATAGCGTCCCATACCACCACCCTAAACCTCATAGAACTTCTCTAATGCTAATATGTATCCCATATGATGAGAATAGGCAATAACAGACATAGACCGTGGTAGCAAAGCATAAAATCCGGAGTTCTATCCTACTCTGATGAGGTCGTTCTACTTGCCAATAGTAGAACATAGACACATCCCATGTAGGCACATGGTTAAGGAAATATGAAGGACATGCTTTGTAATCTAGTCTCATACTTTAACTAGAACTACTTCCGTTACCATACTCACTGGGTACTAGACTTCGTTCTCATAGAATTAATCACACTAAGGCTCATACAAATGGGTCACATATCATGTTCATGACCCAATTACATTTACCCTACCAAAGAAAGTCCACTAGGGCTATCTCACTATGGCGACAAAAAGCTCATCATGACTTTCCTAAGGATTGATATTATGTCGTTCCATCCAATCAACCTTAAGTCCATCATTCATTACATGAAGGATATCATTACGGCTTTCGACGTCAAGTTTCATAACCTTACCACTTGATTCAAGGTTTCACATAAAGGACCCTCTTATCATCATTCAAGGTCTCACCTAACATTCATTCATTCAAGACTAAGACTCTTTATATTCTTATGTCAAGACATCACATATTGATATTCATACAAGCATCAAGTAAGGGACACAAGTCTACCTAAACAAGACACCACATACTTAACTTTAGCACATATAACATACATTCTTTAGACACTTAATAATGACCCTTAACATCATTTAGTCAATCTATTCATTACCTTAACAGCATCAACATAATCATTATAGACTCATATAACCAAGTTAGGAACAACCATGTATCAACTCTAAGACTACACACTTAACACATAGCCATAGCATAACATGATCACCTAGATAGCATCAATAGACTATCACATACTTTCATATATTGGTAGATATGATCATACTTCACATAATCAACTAAACAAATATCCATATAACTTTAAGTAGTGCCGACAAGGCGATGATCATCAATATACTTAAAATAACGCCGACAAGGCCATATCAATTCACATAACACCACCACCATAAGTGGATCATACCAATCACAACATAATTGAAATCTAAAATAACATTAAATAAGAAGAAATAGGGCAGCATACCACCTCTTCATCCTCAACACTTCAAGCCAATACCAAATTATCCAATTCAACCTCATAAGGCCCTTACCCATGACCATGAACATCAATTCATAAACTATAATAGTCAATGAAATATAAATCAATTCAATATAGATTCAACAATCTAAGACCAATTAGACATCAATTGAAATTCTTATATCAATAGGAAGCCCATAAGAAACTACACATTAATTCATAAACATTCGACCAATATCAAGTAACCCATAAATTAGTCAAATACTAGGGTTCATCAAATTACATGGGTTCATAGGTAGATTGAGTTAAAATCATCTAAATAGCAACAATTCAATCACCATTCAATGATTAAAACCCTTTAATGCAAGAACCCATGGTAGAATCATGAAATTGGACAATTCATCTTTGAAAACTTTAGAAAACATCTTTGAAGTTGGGCTCCTTGATGAAACGAGTTTTGAGGATAAAAAATCATACCTCAATGAAGCTAATTCTTCACTTTGATGAATAATCTCCACTCAATTCGTCACACCAAGCTTTTCCTTGACTTTGGACTTCAATGGAGTCTTTGGTAATTCTTAAGGGATTTTGGGGTTTTGATTTTTGAAGAATGAAATCCTTTTAAGTGTTTGACTTATATACACACTTAAAATACCCAAAATACCCTTAGGGAACCACCAATACTCTTATTTGAAAGTGGGGTCAAATTACAACTTCACCCCTCAACTTACAATGAAGGTGCGTGCAGGCCACAGTGACCATCGACGGTTGCCCATCAACAGGGCATAGGTCCACTTCCGGGCCGTCCTGGCCTCCGTCGATGGGTTCAGAGACTTGGTAATGGGATCTTATCTCCCCAGGCTAATTCCCAAACGACTCCCACCACCTACGGGGCGTCGACCAGGCCACTAGCAGTCGATTGCCATCCGTAGGTGGACTGCCTTGGGCAGTTCTGGCCACTAGTTTGTGTCCTTCCTCAGGGACCCTTGGATGGTCCTTGAGGATGTTTTCACGGACGTTTCCAACCCAAACATGACCGTATATGATTTTAAGACCTCTCACATGAATTTCATCCAAAACGAACATGTAAAATTTGACGAAACATGCCTAGACACACAAGATTATTTCAAGGCACATCTTTCGAGTGCCATGGACGTTCTTGAGTGTTTGACCTACAAACTTCTCGAAACTTGACACACTACCTATATACATCATTTAAACTCATTTAAGGACTTCACAACATCATGAATGTCACAACCCAAAACCATACCCTAGAAGATAGGGTGCAATCTCGGATTGCGACCGGCGTCGTCGAACTCTCAGAGTTCTAAGACAAGCCTCATTCATACCATTCATTGCATATACATAGTGAAAAGTATTGCGGAATTAAAACTTTTCACAAAACATAATATAGTCTTTAAAAATCTCTTTCATATAAAAGTAATAGAAATGCTAAGTCTCAATCTCATCATCTTAAGACACAAGAGTACTTTGGGACATGGCCCATACTTCAATACGAAAATAGAAAGACATAGTCTATTACAATACTTCAAAGAAAACAATAAAACACATATGCCCTCGAGTCAATTGAGGACATACTTCAACTTCTTCTTGAATGATCTTCTAAGTCCAAGTCTTCACTTCATAAGCTCTTCACCTACCAAGAACTATAGATAGAAAATAAGGCATGGAATTAGTACAACCACATATACTAAGTATGGCTATATGCATAAAATCATGAAAACGGACTTTATTGGAAATATGCATCTTTTCATTTAGAAATCATAGTTTAAACATAAGAACATCATTTAGCAATTAGGATACACATAAGATAACAATTAACCAAAGATAACATTTAAAGAACTCACTTTACAGTGAGCTATATTCACTGTACAGTGAATTAATTCACTGTTACAGTGAAGCGCTTCATCCCTCACTTTAAGTCATCATAGCATGTAATTCCCTCACTTAAAGTCATCCTAAGATTCACTTAAGTCACATAAAGAGAGACTGCCCATACACCCTCTCTAGATATGCCTAAACGACCCTTAAGATTACCTACAATGAGTCACATACATACTTAGAAAACAATCATAAACATCTATGTAAGATTCTTCTACCAAAGGTCAATTCCAAGGTTCACTTGAGTGAGTGTGGAGCGACCGCCCGTACAATCTCTATCACACACACACAAGAGATCCTATAGACTACCTAAAATAGAATCATTCTCACTAAACACACCAACACTTAGATTAGAAGACATTCTCCTTCCAAAGACTATCAAAAGACCTACTTAAGTAAATCGAGAAGATAATGTCCATAGTGCAGTGACCTCTTCAAGATTACCTAAATAGTCCTTAAGACTTCCTAAGGTTTAGATCATGTCAACAAGATTAACCAACTTCCCTAACTAGAGTCATCCTCAAGACTTCCAAAGTTAAGACATGAAGAGACCATCCTTACATGTCCTCCTCACACTTTAGCTAAGGAATGCTTAAGTCACTTTAGATTAGGTACTTATTCATTTACATAGTTACTAACATAGGTCATTAGTTCATTAGTTCATTAAGACTCATACATCACATAAGACACTCACATAAAGTATCACATAAGACACTCACATAATGGTCTTGGACAAGACCTAGGAACTCCACATAACACCTTCAAAGTCTATTGTGCAATGTCTAGATAGCGTCCCATACCACCACCTAAACCTCATAAATTAATCTAATGCTAATAGGTATTCCACATGATGAGAATAGGCAATAACCGACATAGACCATGATAGCAAGACATGGAATCCGAAGTTCTATTTTACTTCGATGAGGTTGTTCTACTTGCCAATGGTAGAACTTGGACACATCCCATGTAGGCACATGGTTAAGGAATATGAAGGGTGTAATAAGCATTCAGTCTCTTCTTCAACTGAATCCACTTCCTCCTTTCTCATACTCACTCGGTGCTAGCCTTAGTTCTCATAGATTAATTCATATTAAGGTTCATATAAATAGGTCTCTTATCTAGTTCATGACCCCATTACATTCACCCTACCAAATCAAGGTCCAATAGGGCATAACTCACTTTGGCGACAAGAAACTCATAGAGACTTCCCTAAGGTATCATATGATGCCATTCCAGCCAATCAACCTTAAGTCTATCACTAATCACATGAAGGATACCATTACGGCTAACTACTTCACAATTTATAACCTCGCCACTAAGTTCAAGGTTCCACATAAATGACCCTCTTATCATTAAGGTCTCACCTATATTTATTTATTCAATACTAAGAGTTATAAAACCCTAATTCAATACATCTCATATCCATAATCATATATACATCAAGCAAGAGATACAAGTCAACCAAGACAAGACATCACATACTTCACCTTTAACACATAATACAAGTCATTCTAGAAACACCTCTAAAACAACCTAACATCTTCAAGTCACCCTATACATCATCATAACACCATTAATATACTCCACATAGACTCATAAAGTCAAGTATGAATAACCAAGACTTAACCTAACACTACACTCAAAATGTCAAGTCAAAGTCTAACATTATCACTTATGGCAACATAACTAGAAGAGTACATACATGACTATATAACTTCACATGTAGATAAGTAATGTCATCAAACTACACAAATAGCCACATAACTTCAAGTAATTTCCAATAAGGCCATGCTCATAATATTGCATAAAGTAACGCCGACAAGGCCACATCAATTGCAAGTAAAACACATAACACCACCACCATAAGTGGACCATACCAAACACAATAGAATCGAAGTATAATTAATATCAAATTAAGGAAAATGGGGCAGCATACCTTCATCCCCATATCCACACTTCTATTCAATGCCAAATCAACCAATTCAACATCACAAGGCCCTTACCCATGGCCATGAACAATAATTCAAAGCAATAACCATAAAACTCAATGAATCTACATCAATTCAATCTAGGTTTAACAATCTAAGATCAATTATACATCAATTGAATACAATTTTTATATCATTAGAAAGCCCATAAGAAACTACACAACAATTCATCAACATTAGCTTAATATCAAGTAAACCAAAAAGTAGTCAAAACTAGGGTTCATCAATTCACATGGGTTCATAGGTAATTTATGTTGAAATTATCAATACAATATCAATTACATCATAATTCAATGTTTAGAAATCATTTATGCAAGAACCCATGGTAGAATCCCAAAATTGGACAATTCACTTTAGAAAACTTTGTAAAACACTTTGAGGATTGGGCTCCTCGATTAAATAAGTTTCAAGGATCAAAAGCCATACCTCAAGGATGATAATTCTTCACTTTGATGAAGAATTTCCACACAAGAACCCCTCATCAAGCTGCCTCTTCAATGGAGTTTTCAATGGAGGTTTTGGGATATTTCTAAGAGTTTTGGGTTTTCAATTTGGAAGAATGAAGTCTTTAGGGTGTTAACTACTTATATAGTTAATTAAAATACCCATAAGACCCTTAACAAACCACCTAAACTCTTATTTGGAAGTGGGATGAATTTACCAATTCACCCCTGACTTGGCAGAAAAATCTGCATGCAGGAGACCACTCATGACGACCTGCCCATGATAGGGCGTCACGGGTGAAATGGGGCGTCATGGCCCTCCGTTGCAAGAAACAGTAGCTTGCCAAGGGTACCCTCTACACCCTTGGACAATTCCCCCACGATGATACCCTTGTGACGGGGAGTCACAGTCACTACTGGCCGTTGACAATTCCGTCGCCAAGGCTGCCTGGGACTGCCTGCACATCAGTTTTGGGTCCTTCCTCAAGGACCCTTCGATGGTCCTTGGGGATAATTTCCCGGACGTTTCCAACCCAAATATGATAACCTATAAGTTTAACACCTCTCACATGAATTTCATCCAAAACTAACACATAAAACTCAATGAAACTCATCTAGACGTACAAGGTCGACTCAAGGCATATCTTTCGAATGCCTTGGACGTTCTTGATCGTTTGACCTCCAAACTTCACGAAACTTTAACCACTGACTATAAATGCTATATTAACTCTATTAAGAACCTTAATTCACCATTAAACACACATAAACACATAAAACCACATAAGAGACATTTAGGTGACTTAGTCGTCAAACGTATTAGTCGTCCCTTGACGTTTGACTTCCAACACCTCGAATATTTTAGCACTGCCTCTATACCACATATTAAACATATTTAGAACCTTAGAACACCAAGACCAACATGTTAGGCTCTAGTTAACCTATGTCATTTTCGCGGTCTTACAATGAATCACACATCATAAACACATAGGATCACATATGAGGCACTTAGGTGACTTAGTCGTCGAACGTCTTAGTCGTCCCTTGACGTTTGACTTCCAATGCACCTAATACCTTAGACACTGCCTCAATACCACCTAATATACCATATTAGGACCTTATACCATCTTTACCACAATGTTAGGCTCTAATTCACCTATGTCATTTTCAGGATCTTACAGGTAGACACCGGATTCCATGTAGCTCACACGGTCTCATGTCGGTTATTGCACTTATCTCCATAATGTGAAAGTAATTGAATAAGTGAAGTATGTGAACTTTTTCTTGGGTTATCTTGAAGGCTACTACATAGGGTGAGGGAGGGTATGGGACTTCTCTTACTCATTGCACATGTGGGATCCTAAGGGATGGTTATAGTAGTGTTCTTTTATGATTATGATTATGATTATGTTAATAAGATAAGAGTAAGTATTGATGTATATGCATGTTATGAAAATATGTTGTAAGTATGAAGTGGGTTGCTTAATATGATACTTAGCCTTGGATGGAATTATGGGGTTCTATCTTTGGCATTGCACAAGTATTGATTGGGTGATCTACATGTTGGGTTGCTATTATGTGAATTGACTTATTTTTCTTCTCATATATGCATGTTGAGTTAAATTGATAGAAAGCGTGATTTCTACTAAATTATCCTTTTCTCAAGCATTGATGATTTTGTGCATAACAGCCATACTTAGTACATGTGGTTTGTATAACCCATATTTTCTCCCTTTTTCCCAAACATTTTAGGTTCGGGCCATTGAGGAGATTCGTGGTCATTGAAGAAGAAGACTTGGCTCTTTCCTAAGCCAATTGGTGATTTCTCATGAGTTCCGAGGATAAAGCCACTCATCAAGCCTTATTAGTTTTGTCTATGTTTAGAGACAATTATTCCATTCTCATGTTGAGACTTTCATTGTAGCCGATATGGCATATTGTAATAGACTAAGGGATATGCCCAAACTATGTGATTCACTTTATAGATGGTTTAATGTGAGACAAACTATTAGACTAAATTCCTATATGTTGTATGTTGTTATGCGAGAAGTCTATGTATACTTCCTATGTAGAGGTCCGTGTAAACCCCATCATTATATAGTAAAAGTTTTAATTTTCCGCACATTTTGGACTATGATATGTTATGACGAATACTAAGAGGCTTGTCTTAGTCCTGTTCGAGGACGGCGACGCCGTTAACAACTAGGGTTTACCGTGGGTCGTTACATGTTTTTCCAACCAACCAACCTTAATTCCATCATTCATACAAGAAGGATACCATTACGACTTTCGACTTCAAGGTTCATAACCTTACCACTAGGTTTAAGGTTTCACATAAAGGACCTTCATAGCATCATTGAAGGTCTCATGTCATTCATACATACAAGACTAAGAGGCTTTAGCATCCTAAGTCAAGACATTTCATATTCACATTCATACATGTATCAAGTAAGGGACACAAGTCTACCACACAAGACACTACTTTCTCATTACACATGTAAGAAGTCATCATGGACTACCTTAGTCATACATAGCCATATAAGAGTACAACATGTTAACCTTAACACATCCATATACAACTTCATCACATATCATCGTATAAGAGTAATTATAACATAATCACTCACACAAGATCATTTGACCACTATAAGGCACTTTACTATTAACCTTCACAAATAGCACATATTATTTATCATGCTTCAAACCACATGTTCATAAAATCCATAATATCTTAGACATTATTACATTACTTCACATCAACAACTTCACATTATACCTTCATATAAGTCCTAAACATGGTACTAATACAATTCATAAAGTAATGCCGACGAGGCCACATCTTTTACAAAGGTAACACATAAACACCGCCACCATAAGTGGACCATACCAATCATCATTGTAATACAAAAGCTATACATAATATTAAGAGAGTTAGGACAGCATACCACCCATCCAATCTCACAACTTCCATCCATAGCCAAATCAACCAACACAATACTCAAAGGCCCTTACCTATGGCCATGATCACCAATTCAATTCAATGAGCTTAATATACAATGAATATAAGAATATACAATACTCATGTGATCAATTTGAGACATCCTATAAAACATAAAATCATAATTTATACATAAATCAAAAGCTCATAACAATCTACGCATGAATTCATTACTAGTTAGCCATGATCAATTCACCCATAGCTTTGTCAAATTTAGAGATTTGAGAAGGTCAAGGGTTAATGGATAATTTCATTGGAAAACATCAATTATACATCAATAATATCATATCTTAATGTTTGACAACGTTTCATGCAAGAACCCAAGACTTTTAGTAGAAATTGGACTTTTTCATCTTTTTGAAATCTTTGAAAATCATCTTTGAAATTGACTCTAAGGTGATAGCAAGCCTTAGATGAAGAACTCCCATACCTTATTAGAAGAACCAAATTATAATTGAATAAGAAACTCCATTGAAGATCCATCATCAAGCTCCATCTTCACCTTGAGCTCTCATAGAGGTTTTTGGAAAAACTTTGGGAGGGAATGGGTTTTGATCTAGGTGCTAGGGTCTAAATGAGAGTTTAATGACTTATATACTCTTAAAATACCTATAAACACCTAAAATAACCATCCTCTTATTTTATAATACTTGTGGTGAATTTCCCAAAAAAAACCAACTCTTAATAGAAACTAGCAAAAAAATGCAGCACCATCAACGCCTAGCATCGACGGTCCATTGGTGAGACCACGCCCCGCCGATGGGGTCCGTTGGTTGTGTCTGAAACTCCCCAAAATGCAGGCTACATGGCTCCATCAACGCCAGTATGATCGACTGGCCGTCGTTTTGGGCAGTCGATTGCTAGTGCAATACAGTGTTGAGCTCCAAGTTGGGGTCCTTCTTCTAGGCCCCTTGTGGGTCCTAGTTGGAGTTGTAACCGGACGTTAAACCTCTAAACACTCACGTCTAGGTATTAGGAACATCTCCAAACAATTTTAATATCAAAGAAGCCACACAACATGCTAAAACACATCCAAACTCAGAAGGACGTCCAATGGCTATCTTTCGAACGTCATTGGACGTTCTTGGATGTTTGACCTCCAAACCTTACCAAACTCAACATGATGATTCTAAAAAATATAATTAGCCATATAAGGACCTCATAAACTCATTACACACACATAAGCACATGAAAACACATAAGGCACATAGTCGACTAGTCATCGAACGTCTTGGACGTCCCTTGACGTTTGACTTCAAACTTAACCCAAATCTTTAGACGCTGCCTCAAACATCAATTTAAACCATCATAGGACTTCAATACTTCATGAGACACATATTAGGCCCTAGTTTCATCTAATTCATTTTTGGAGGTGTTACAAAGAGAGGGTAAGCAAGTTCCTCCTAATGTTCCGGAAGGTGATGCTCCAAAGAGGAAGTGTTTCTATGCACTCTGGAATAGAGGAGCAAAGTCGGATGATGATGATGATGATGGTAAGATCTAGTATTCTTCTTTGTTTTATGAGTTCCTTCTAAGTGGGGAGTATGGTTAGTAGAGGAGCTAGATGGTCATTGTAGCATGTTGCATCTTGCATTGTGCATTTCATAAAGTTATGATTATGCTATAAATTGTGTTTATATGATTTTGTATTGTATATTATCATGTTTCTATCATCAATTGCCTAAAAGTTGCATTTTTGAAAAATGTTGCATAATTCACTGTAAGGCTGCCTGTTCACTGTAAGATTTTTGCAAAATTGATTAATTCATTCTTTGGTTGAAAATTGTTGTAATGTGGTTAGAACTGATGTATATGAGTATGATCATGAATGTAAAAGGAATTTTTTCTATTTGGAATGAAGAATGTGAGTCTTATGGCATGATGAGTTGCTTCTAGCTTCTTGTTGTGTTGTGATTCTCTTGATTATGTGAAATTGATGTTTTCTCCTAGATTGTGTATGGTATAACGTGTTATGTGGTATGGTTATGAGTTTTTAACTGAATCATTACTCTTGGAAGTGTTTGGAGAGTGGCAAGTGTCATTCGAGGACGAATGTTTTCAAGTGGGGGAGTATTGTTACACCCTCACTTAGGTAAAACTAGAGCCTAACATGTTTGTCATGAGGGCCTAAGGTTATAAAATGGTTTACAATGTGGTAATGAGGCAGTGCCTAAAGATTTAGGTGAATTGAAAGTCAAACGTCAAGGGACGACCAAGACGTTCGACGACTAAGTCACCTATATGCCTTATGTGTTTTTATGTGTTTTTGTGTGTGTCATGAGATTATGAGGTCCTTATATGGGTAATAATAGTGTTTATAGGCAGTTTGTTGACTTTCATGATGTTTGGAGTTCAAACGTCCAAGAACGTCCGGAAACTAGTCGAAGTTAAACTAGTGTGTCGTAGTGTTTTGTATTGGAGTTTTGGGGTGTTGTTTGTGGGTGAAATTGAGCATCGATGGTTCCTATGCATATTCTGACATGTAAAGGGTCTAAATGTTCGATAACTATGCCTCGAGTACCAGCCAAAGGGTCCTTGAGGAGGACCCAAACATGGGTCGATAAAGCTTCCCAAGGCAGCAGAATTTGTGCACAAAAGGAACATGTCCGCGTCGTGGACTTGTTCCTCCAAAGGACAAATTTTGCACCCGCGTCGCGGACACATGGAGGACTCTACTGGTTCAAGAATTAATTCCAAAAATGATGCGGGAACAGCTCCGCATCGCGGACTTGTTTCCCGACGATGATTCCGAAAATTTAAGTTGAGTTTGAGTTGGTTAAAAGGTCCTATAAGTTCAGGGGTCTTTTGCGTATTTTAGGGGCTAGTTATTGGTGGTTATGTAACACTTAGAAATTCTAAGACGTGTTCTAGAGCCTAACATAAGTGTCATAAGGTTTAGACACTATTTTAAGGTCCATTTTAATGAATATAAATCATTTAGGAAGTCTAGAAACCAAAACGTCCATGACGTCTGGAAACTAGTTCAAGGAGGTACTAGCGTGCCTTAGCCTATTTGATTAACTTTAAGGAGTCAAAAATTCATAAAATTTGGTGGAAGGGTGTCTAACCTGTGTTAGGGTTGATTCATGGTCGAAATGTCCGGGTACGACTCCACAAGGACCAACCAAGGGCCCTTGAGGAGGACCCTTGCATTTTGGTCGAGGTCTCGTCTGTGAGGGCCTGACTTTTCTGTACGTTTTAAGTTAGTTCCAATTAATTAATTAAAGGGTTAGTTAACTATTTGGGGGATTATGGAGGTCTAATTAACTTAGTTAACACCCTATATAAAGTCCTAACCTAATTAAGACTAACTAAAACTCTCATAACTCACAAACCCAAACTCTCTTCCTTCTCTTTTCTTTCTCTCTCTAGTGAAGAACTCCATTGAATACCAAGCTAGGGGAGGGTTTAAGGTCTGGAAAGAGTCAAGTTTCACCATCAATATTCATCAATTATTAAGGTATGGGATCAATTTCACCTGTGAGACATCTTTCCTCAAAGGGTTCCATCAAATTGATTTCAAAAGTTGGGTTTTCAAGTGGGTTTTCATCCAATACGAATTTGATGTTGTGAATTGATTTGTTTATGATTTATTTTGGATATTATGAATAGATTAACATGTATTCTAACTTAATTATGATATATCTTGATGGTTTGGTCTAGTTTGTAGAAGATGACATTTACCCCTTAACCCTAGGTTATGATATTGATATGAATTATGTTATATTGGTTCAATTGACTTGGTTATTGGTTGAATTACTACTAGATGATGTTGTTATACTAATCATGAATGAATTAGGGTGATTTATATTCCTTTCACTCTAGTTCTTGAGAAGTGATATAGGTTATGAAGTATGTTGTAAGTTTGACCTAAGTTTCTTGTCTTAAGCTATGAACTAGTATTTAATTGTGATGTAGTGATTCTTCTAGCCTTGTTATCATGTTGGTCATTGAATTATGGTGATGTTATACCCTAATTGGGTTGAATTAAGGGTTGATGGTAAGACATTGATGATGAATTAATGAAGGAGACTTGGTAAGTCTTATGATCCCTATCCTTTACTTCAAAATTATGGTTAATTGTGATTAAGTCATGATGTTGTATTGGAGTATGCCTTGTATTAGGATTGATAGGGTGGTATGATGTTTAATTGAAATGTCTTGAATATGGTTTGTGAGGTGTTGGCTAAGATGTCATTGTTATAAGGATAATGAATGAATTACCAATGTGCCTTATTATGATATGAAAATGTTAATGTGCTAACCTCACATATATGAATTGTAATGAAAGGACAATACTCATGCAATTCTTATTGAGATATGATGATGATGATGTTTATACAAGGGTTAGACCCTATGACCTACAATAAGTTATAATGATTAATAAATACATTAAAGACATTTCAAAATGGACTCTAGCCTAGCACCGAGTGAACTAGAGTGAGGAGTGTCCCTTGCCACATAGGGAAGGTAGGATCACTAATGTACTCTTGAGATTGGAGACTACAATGCATGTAGCATAAAGAGGGTCCCAACTATATCTCCTAGTTCTTGAACTATGTTGCCCCCATAGGAATACTAGCTAGTGGATCAACGTAGTTGTTATGTTCATGTTTTGGTACTACCTTGGCAAGTAGTTCGCCTTCTTTCGGTGTAGGGTTCCATGACACCGGATTCCACATTAGCTCATGTGGTCTATGTCGGTTAGGGCAAGATGTTCCCTAATGGTAAAATGAATTAAAGGAATGAACTCTAGACTAGGAAAACCTAAGGGGTTTAGCTTAGTCTTGGTAGGGGTATGGGACTGTACCTAAACATTGCACTAGTTAGCCTTGAGGGAAGTCTTAGGAGGATGTTCTTATGTATGAATATGCTTATTATAGTATATGATATGTATATGATGAACTTGCATATTGTTGATACTATATGTTGATTAGTTTCACTTATGAATATGTGTTGGTCTACATTGTTAAAGTAAGATGATATGTACTCTTAAATGCTATGCTATGTGAAGTAGGATGTTAGTGATGATTCTTGTTGGGTTACTTGATTGAGTAAGGTTATGGGTCTTTGCTTGGTCATTGCACTTATTGACTTGATAGGGGTTCATTGGTAATTGTCTTGCTTTGGTTATGTTGAAATGTACTCTTATTCATGTTTGTTGCTATTATGACTTGATGATAGAGTTACTTGACTATGTATTCAATTACATGATATGCACGTTGACTTGACTAGATTTGATGTTGTTGGTATTGTGATGTACATGCCTATGACTTAATAAATATGTTCTATTGATTTGGTATGGTCTTGTTGAATGTGCATAAAGGTTTTCAATGAAAAGTGCGTACTTATTGAAATGTCCATTTTCTTAGCATGATTTCAAAGTATGTGTGCATATGGTCTCATACTTAGTACAAGTAGTGTACTAACCCCATTTCTTCCTTTCCCCCAACATTTTAGGTTTCGATCATTGAAGGGATTTTGGAGATGACATTGAAGAAGACTTGGAATTCTTAATCATCCAAGTTGGGTAGGTCCTCACTTTCCGAGGGCAATGCCAATATCAAGCTATGAAGTTGTTTTAGTATTAAGACTCTTATGTTTCTTTCCTTTCATTTAAGTACTAAACATTGTATGACCTATATGTGGTCTTATTGTATTGATGTATGGGCTAGGCCCAATTTGATATACTCTTGTTAGATGGTTATGAGATGAGAGGACTATTTTGAGACTATGTTATATTCTATATATCTATGTGCAATAAAAGTAGAAGACTAAGTAATCTTCCTATACGAAGGGTCTATGTATACTCGATATATATATACTATGTGTATGTAGAGATCTATGTAAACCTCCGAGTAAAAGTAATGAAAAGTTTCAAATTTTCTGCTAAATTTAACCTATGAATGTAATGATGTAACCTAAGAGGCTAGTCTTAGTCCTCAAAGAGGACGACGAAGCCGGTTACGTCTAGGGGGTATTCCCGGATGTGACAGGTTATTAGACCTTTTTAAACCCCAATTCACACTTCAAATCATAACCCTCAAGTCCAAAACAAAATATCTCTATTGTTTCTCTCCAAAAACCTCCATTGATGAAGTTTTGAAGCTCTAAGGAAGAAGATAGATTTTCCAAGTTTTTCTCCATCAATCTTGTGGGATTTTCTACACAACTAAGGTATGTTTCTTCATCCTTGAAATCTCTTTCTTCAAGGAGTCAATTCAAATGAATTTCAAATATGATTCAAACCATGAAATCTTCTAAATTGAATTCTAGCCATGGGTATTTGCATAAAACGTTTTAGATCATTGATTTATGGTTGAATTGATGTTAATTAGGTGATTCTAACCTAAAATCTTCATGAACCCATGAAAAACATAATCTCTTCAAATTGTCTATATTTTGGATGTTATGATCTTGTCTCAATACTTATGAATTCTAGTGTATTTTTTTATGGGCTATTGAATGATGTAAGAATTGTATTGGATTGATGTATAGGTTGTCTTAGGTTGATAAATCTATATTGAATTAACTTAGATTCATTGAGTATTGTGATTTATGTATTGAGTTGATGATCATGGCCATGGGTAAGGGCCTTTTGGTATTGTATTGGATGATTTAGCTATGGATTCAAGTGGTGAGAAAGGATTGGTGGTACGCTGCCCTAATTCTCTTTATTTTATTTAATGTAGGTCTTGAATTATGTTGTGATTGGTATGTTCCACTTATGGTGGCGGTGTTATGTGCCTTAATTGTGAATTATGTGGCCTCGTCGGCGTTACCTTATGTATTATGATGATCATGGCCTTGTCTGTACTACTTGAAGTATTATGATTGTTTGTGTAGTTGATTATGTGAAGTATGATCATATCTAACTACATGATAGTAATGTGAAAGTATGTGGTTCTTCTATTGATGTTATTAGGTGATCATGTTAGACTTTGACTATGACATTGTGTGTGTAGTCTTAGAGTTGAGGCATGATTCTTCCTATTTGGTTATTGAGTCTTATGATGACTATCTTGATGATGTTATAGTAGTGTACAGGGTGACATATAGATGATTATGGCTATTCCTATGTGCTTTTAGAATGATATGGTATATATGATAAAGTAAAGTATGTGTGTCATGTTTAGTAGACTTGTGTCCCTTACTTGATACCTATGGAATGTATGTATGAGATGTCTTGACTTAGGATGCTAAAGCCTCTAGTCTTGTATAAATGAATGATACGTGGCCTTGAACATAGTGAGAAGGTCAACTTATGTGGAACCTTTAAGAAAGAAGATTAAGATAAGCTTGAAGTCGAAAGCAATAATGATATCCTTCTTGTGTGAGTGATGGACTTAGGAATGGTTGGCTGGAACGGCATGAAATCATTATTAGGATATTCATTAAGCTATCCTCTTCGCCATTGTAAGGCAGCCCTAGGGGACCTCTTTGGTAGGGTGAATGTGATTGGGTTATGAACTAGATATGAAACCCCTTCATGTGATCCTTTATGTGAATTATTCTATGAGAACAAAGGCTAGCACCGTGTGAGTATGGTATGGGAAGTATCTCTATTTGTATTATGAGAATAGAGGACAAAGAAACTCATCCTATTCCTTAACCATGTGCCTACATTGGATGTGTCCAAGTTCTATCATTGGCAAGTAGAACACCCTCCATCGGAGTAGGTTACAACGCCGGATTCCATGCTTTGCTACCATGGTCTATGTCGGTTATTGCCTATTCCCATCATATGGGATACCTACTAGTATTTGAGAAGTCCTATGAATTTTAGGTGGTGGTATGGGATGCTACCTAGACATTACACAATAGGCTTTGAAGATATTAGTTAATGATTCCCTAGGTCTTCTCCAAGACCATTACTTGAATGTCTTTATGTGATGAATGTCTATTAATGAACTAATGAAGTAATTACTTAAGATTAGAAAGCATGTAAATGAATGATTACCTAGTCTAGAGTAACTTTAAGGATTTCTTAGTTAAAGTGTGAAGGGGGCATAAAGGATGATCTCTTCATGTCTTATCTAGGGAAGTCTTAAGAATGACTCTAGGTAGGGAAATTGGTTGATACCTTAGCCATGATCTAAACTTAGAAAGTCTTAAGGATTATTTAGGTAACCTTGAAGAGGGTGTATGGGCGTTCTCTTCTAGAATTACTGTAATATTCAGGAAAATTTCATGTCTAGCGAAGAGCCCAATAGATCTTTAAGAATGTGTATTGGGGGTACATAGGCATCCCAATGCCCAATATTGAGAAATATTGGGCATAGAATAGAAAATTAGTTAAGGGGTATTACCCAATTTCTATATAATACCCAAATAAGAAAAATATTGGGCATATTAGAAAATATTGGCTTAAAGGGTGTTAGCCAATTTTCTAACATTAATGAGCTTGTCCAAGAAATGTACCTGCAATGAAGACCCTAGGCTAAAATGCTTTTTCCTTTAACTCACAAATTGGGTATGAGGCATCCAAGTGTCAAGCCTAGATACCATAGCACATGACCATTTAAAATGATCATGTAAATTAAGCAGTGTCCAAGGACATAGTGAGGATCCTTGGGACAATAAGTAAGCATTCCCAAATGAACCATAAATAATAGTTATTTAGGAAAGTACAACCAACACATGTGCAAGACATGTGAAGAAGCTGCCAAATGAGGGGACCACCCTAACCGACTTCGGTTAGGGTAGTTAGGGGGGGAAACGTGTACAAGGGACCCCTCCATGTGGAGCATAACTTCCTAACTAATTCTAGACTCTAACCTACTGCCCTAAATAGCTAACTAACCTAGTAGCAAACGAAATAAACTAATTAGTGAACCCGACAACCTAGGACCAAAACCGGGTTGACACTAACCTAGTACTAGTTAAAGAGACAACCTAGTACCTAACCTAGGATGGTCCAAAAGGTTAGTTATGGTCCTAACAACTTATGGGTACTTTATTAATTACCCTAGGTTACCTAATTAATTAATTTAGCAACTTAATTAATTAATTTAAAAGGGCTAAGACCAAAACTACAAAGGAAATTTTCAGATTTCGGTTAAGACAAGAAAGGGACAACCTAGTACATAACCTAGGATGGTCCAAAGAGTTAGTTAAGGTCCTAAAAACCTAGGGATACTTTAGTAATTACCCTAGGCTACTTAATTAATTAATTTAAAGGGGCAAAACCGAAATCACAAAGCAATTTCCAGATTTCGGTTAAAACAAGAAAAAGACAACCTAGTACCTAACCTAGGATGGTTCAAATGATTGGTTATGGTCCTAACGACTTAAGGGTACTTTCGTAATTACCTTAGGTCACCTAATTAATTAAATTAGCAATTTAATTAATTAGTTTAAATGATCAAAATGAAATTCTTACACTAACCTAGTACAACTCAAGAAACATCCTAGTACTTAACCTAGGATGGTCCAAAAGGGTTAATTTTGGTTCCAATGACTTAGGGGTACTTTAGTACTTACCCTAGGTACCTAAATTAATTAAATTAAGGATTTAATTAATTAATATAAAGTTAAAATGTTGACCAAAACCATAGTCAATACCAATTTCCAGATTTGACTAGGTGTTATGTTCTCCTTTGTTTAGTCAACTAAGGAGGGGCGTTTTGGTAATTGGTTAATTAGTTTATTAAATTAACTTATTAAACCTAAGTTTTATAATTCAATATCAGTTCTTAAACATAAAAATCACGTTCAAACTCATAAAAAATGCGACACAAAAACAGCAAGCAACGAACGAAAGAAAAACAGAAAATTTATCGATTTCTCTAGGGCGATTTCAAGGTTTCTTCAAGTTTTCGTTCAATATGGTCTTCGTAGATTAAGTTCTACTCAAGGTATGGGTTTCTCTCCTGGAATTCTTTCTCCAAGAGTATTTTTCTTCGAACAATTCACAAGATCTTGAAAACTAGGGTTGTTCCCGTCGTTCTCGTCGAACTTCCGTTCCCTAGTATCCTTTTCGATATCAATGTTGAATAGGTTAGAGATCATGTTGTTGGTATGTGGTGTTGGCTGTTCTTAACATGTATTTTTCTTGAATGATGAGTATTGAATGGACTTATTAACTTGTAATTGCATAAAGTTAATCTTATCATGATAATTAAGGATCGATAATATACTAAGATAAGTCTGTAATGTGTTAAGTGAATTATGTGCCTTTGGCTGAATGTTGACTTGCTGTTGTTATGATGTTATGAAGATGCTAAAGCCATCAAATGTTAATATGATGCTGTCCAATATGTTCTTAAAACGTGACACTAAAAGCCATAAACTAAGAATTGGCTCAAAGACATCTATGAAATCATATCTTGAATAAATTGACTATCTGATTCCAATAAAGTTGGCTAACTCTATTTGGTCAAAATGAATATATGCTAATGGCTAGGAACTTATGTAAATGATTAAAAGATTGGATAATGGTTCATACATATGGCAATTTAAATATGAACACACGTAAAAATTGGCTTATGCCCAAATGATTGAATTGGTTAGTCTAACATACCCTATCCACAGGAATTGTGAACGTAAAAACATTGAATTGTTCTTGTAAGTTAATCAAAGGTTAAAAGTTCAAGTGTAGTGAAAGTTTGGCTTATGCCAATAAATTGGCCTACAATATTATCTCCAAAAATATGTAATAGAATTGGCTAATGATTCCACGAAATTATATTTGAATGAAAGTTTGGCTTATGCCAATAAATTGGCCTACAATATTATCTCCAAAAATATGTAATAGAATTGGCTAATGATTCCATGTAATATATTTGAATGAATGTTTGGCTTCTGCCAATAAATTGACTATGAAGTTATTTCCAAATTTTCTAGGCCAATACTAATCATATGCCAATCTTGTGTAGCCAAAACAATGAAATGACAACTCAAGTACTTCTAAACTAATTCAATTAATCCATAACCAAAGGCATTCCATTCATTGGGACAACTCCCAAAATGCTCTACAAGAATGAACTATGAACATATGTAACTCATTGAAAGAAGTGCTCATCGTCCATAAACGATGAAATGAAGCTAGTACACTAAAGTAAAGAAGTAACGTGAGTTATAACATAAGTAAAGGGGTCTAATTAAGTAAGTGACCAGAATGAGGTGTTAAAGGAAGTGAGACAAGTCTTACTTACACCAAAGCTAATTTGTTAAAAGAATACTCACGAATGAAGGTGTTAGAATGTGTGAGACTAGTCTCATTAACACCTAAGGATGATATGTATGGACAATTCACATTCATCAATGTAAAATAAGAATGATATGTAAGGACAATTCACATTCATCAATGTAAAGTAAGGATGATATGTAAGGACAATTCACATTCATCAATGTAAAGTAAGGATGATATGTAAGGACAATTCACATTTCATCAATGTAAAGTAAGGATGACAAGTCATCAAAAGAGTAAATAAGTCTCAATCATACTCTATATGTAAGTGTAAGGACAATTCACACTTAATACTAATGATGAGATGAGAAATCATCTAATGAGCTGTGATGTCCTCAAGCTAGAAGCCAGCTTCCATGATGTATGATTTGAATGTAATGGAACTTTATGCTGAGCACCGATAGGCTAGCTATGAGCGGTGATGCCTTCCTTCGGGAAGGGCGGAGGTTCACGTAACTCTCATGAGATGAGACTGTCAGGCATGACGGGTATGGGTCTCCTTATGTCTCCTAGTCTTTGAACCTATACTGCCAATATAGGGATATAGCAAGGTTCAATTCCCTATTTACGCTAGCATGTTTTGGTTTCACCTTGGCAGTCACTCCACCTCTTTTTGGTGTGGGGAAGACACCGGATTTCATGATGCTCACATGATCTATGTCGGTTAAGGTTGGAGTTCCTCAAAGTATGAAAGATAATGAAATGAACGATACTGAAGGTGTTTGTGCAAGACAATCAGGAGGTGAAATCAGATTCAAGCAATGACATTAGGTCATTCTTGGTCATTGCACTTCATAATCCCGATGAGAGTCTTAAAGTTCATCCTAGGTATAGCTGGTGTTTACATCAGCCTACGAATGAATGAAATGAATAATGTGAAGTACGAATGAACGAATGAATCAAACTCTGTGTTTGCTAAAGAAGGTCCTCGGATTGAGGTCCCATATGTTGGGTCCTCACTTGAGATGTCTTAATGCTATATCAACGATTCCAAGGTCTCGTGTATATGAAATGTATAATATATAAAATATGAAAGTAATGAAATCAATGGAATAACCAATAGAGAATGGCTTATGAAATGTAATGAATACTTGATGTAATGAATAACTTGTTATAAGGATAGTCAAATCGTGTCTAATAAAGTTTTCAATAAGTAAAGGGCATAACTAATAATGAATCCTCATGTTATCAAAATGATAAAGCCAAATAAATTGGCTTATAATGATTTTATATAATTGGCAAAAGATATTAGCCAAATAAGATTGGCTTATAATGACTTCTTACATTAGGCCAATAATACAATAATAGGAATAGTCACTAAAGATTGGTTTATAAAGAATTCATGCCCAAAGTAAGCAAGATCATAAGATTTAATGATATGCCCCAAGATCTATGCACATTATGCAATCAATTAAAGAATGAGTATAGTCAATAAGTATTGACTTATAAATATATTCATGCCCCAAATTGTAGTTAAGTCATTTCCTTAATCTCTTGAATTACTTACTTGATTCATTGTGGGTATGGGACCACAATGAATCATTGCACTTGTAAGTAAAACATAGGACCAAAGGAGTTATTGAACTACAAAACAAGAAGAAGAAAAAGACTGAAAAATAATCTAAGTGTACAAAGAGGAGCTTTCGGGTTTGGAGGATCAAAAATTTAAATCTTCTCCCGAGTGGTTCTAAAATTATGTTGATGATACTAATGTATTGTAATCATATAGGAAATGAGTTGTGTGCTTTAAATGCATTAAAATACATCATATTCATACCACAATTCACAACTAAAGAATTAGGAAAGTCTAATGACTAGACTTTCCAGAAATGGCATGTTGCTTAGGAAGAGCTTTCATTGATCATGCATAGCTTTATGTGTATGTGTGCATACACCCATACTTAGTACAAGTGGTGTACTAACCCCCTACTATTTACTATTTTTATAGGTGCAGGTTAGAGGACAGGTTGACGACACTTGCAGCGGTTTGGACTTCAGCGTTTCTCCAAACCATTTGGTAGGTCCTCAAGATTTCGAGGATGCTACAGTTTTAGTCTAGCCTTAGTCTTAGACATAGTTAGTGGATGTTGTCCCTAGCATTTCTTTCGTACTTTCATTTGGAAGATTTGTAATAAGGCCGTGTTTGGCAAACTATTTATGATATATTCATCTTTAGTTTCAAATTGATTCTTTATAATAGATGGTTATTCTATTGATGTTGAGCTTAGTATATAATGTTTTATACGTAATGACTATATGAAGTCTAAGTAAACTTCATACATTTAAAAAGTTTTAATTTTCCGCAAATTTAACTAGATGAATGTGATGAATGCAAGATGAGGCTTGTCTGCGACCTCTGAGAGGTCAACGACGCCGGTGGCGATTCGGATTCAAGAATCCGGGTCGTTACAAACTTGGTATCAGAGCATGAGGTTAAATTACCTAGGATCTAAAGCTCAACACAACCACGTTACGTAGTTTCTAGCTTATGGTTGTGAAGCGCGCCACAATCATAACTTAGAGACTACGCGATGATAGGAAATCTTCCTTTCTTCTACTCTTTATCGTGCTATCTAGAGCTTTGACACTTTGTGTCATTCTAAGTATCTGACTTCCTTCTTGTGTGAACGCGTAGAAGAATACACACAAGAATTAGGATGGCCAAGTGGTCTAAGGCGCCAGACTCAAGATCCAGCCTTCTCAAGAAGGGTCCATAATGGAAATGCCCAACGTGGACAAAAAGATGTGTAGTAAGTATGGTCGTTCGCATGAAAGTGAGTACATGGTAGATTCTAAATGCATGCCACGGGTGTTAATGAAGAGGAGGAGGCTAAGTTGGCTGCATATAAGCTCAAGGATGTGGCTCAGGTATGGATTGGCTCCATAAAGTATTATGCTACTATAGACTGTCGAAACAGGATAGTGAGAATCCAGTTCCCAAATGAGTTAGAGCTGGAATGGGAAGGGCGTGGTTCAAATCCAGTAGGCCAAATCATTTCACATTTAAAAGCCAATAAGATGATAGCTAAGGGGTATTTATACCACTTAGTTAGAGTCAATGACTTAGAGCAAGAAGTCCCTTCCATAGACTCTGTGTCAATAGTGAATGAGTTTCAAGATGTCTTTCCGGAGGATTTACCAGGAATTGCTCCTGAACGTGAGATTGATTTTGGTGTTAACTTAGGTCCCAACACCAAGCCAATTTCTATTCCCCCATATAGGATGGCACCAGCCGAACTCAAAGAGTTGAAGTTGCAGTTAAAAGATCTACTTGATAAGGCTTCATCCAGCCGAGCATATCCCCATGGGGTGCTCCAGTGTTATTCGTAAAGAAAAAGGATGGAACCCTTAGAGTGTTTAGAGTGTGTATCGATTATCGGCAACACAACAAAGTCACTATAAAGAACAAGTATCCTCTTCTCTGAATCGATGATCTCTTTGATCAAGTCTATCTGAAGATATCACCCATGAAAGGGGTGATGAGGTTTGGTAAGAAAGAGAAGTTGAGTCCGAGGTACATAGGTCCTTATGAGATCTTACAGAGGGTAGGAAATGTTGCCTACGAACTGAGGTTACCACAATACTTGGCTTCTGTTCATCCAGTGTTCCACGTGTCAATGCTTAAGAAGTGTTTAGGAGATCCAGAATCCATCCTGCCTGTTGAGGGGTTAGGAGTTGATGAGAACCTTTCTTACGAAGAAGTTCCACTTGAGATCTTAGATCGTCAAGTGAAGCGGCAAAGGAACAAGGAGGTTGCCACCGTGAAGGTACTATGGCAAAACCACCTTGTTGAGGGAGCAACGTGGGAGGCCGAGGCCGATATGAGATCTCATTACCCTCACTTGTTCAGTTCTTGAGGTTAGATATACTCTTCCTAGATGTGATTTTGGTTAAGGAACTCTGAGATTTTAGTGCATTAGTCGATTTGGTATTTTAAGTCCATAATCGTGCGATTTATACTTGCATTAAATGAGTTAAAATAAGTTCATGCGTGCATTATGTTGCTGTTTTTGTATAGCACAGACGTAATTTTATGTGTTGCATGAGTTGTGATGTGCATTAAGTTAAGTGTGATTGAGAAGGAAGTTACTCGATCTCGAATATAAAGCTTCAGATAAGCTTGAGTAAGAATGCATCATCCAGAATATGTGTGAATCAGATGTTCACAAACGATAACGTGTTAAGTATGTTTAAGTGTTTTTGAAGTTCCCTCTTGTTTTAAAATGATGTGTAAGTGTCATTCGGGGACGAATGTTCCTAAGGGGGGGATAATGTAACATTCCAGAAAATTTCATATCTAGTGAAGAGCCCAATAGATCTTTAAGAATGTGTATTGGGGGTACATAGGCATCCCAATGCCCAATATTGAGAAATATTGGGCATAGAATAGAAAATTGGCTAAGGGGTATTAGCCAATTTCTATATAATACCCAAATAAGAAAAATATTGGGCATATTAGAAAATATTGGCTTAAAGGGTGTTAGCCAATTTTCTAACATTAATGAGCTTTTCCAAGAAATGTACCTGCAATGAAGACCCTAGGCTAAAATGCTTTTTCCTTTAACTCACAAATTGGGTATGAGGCATCCAAGTGTCAAGCCTAGATATCATAGCACATGACCATTTAAAATGATCATGTAAATTAAGCAGTACCCAAGGACATAGTGAGGATCCTTGGGACAATGAGTAAACATTTTCAAATGAACCATAAATAATAGTTAGTTAGGAAAGTATAACCAACACATGTGCAAGACATGTGAAGAAGCTGCCAAAGGAGGGGACCACCCTAACCGAATTCGGTTAGGTTAGTTAGGGGGAAAAACGTGTACAAGGGACCCCTCCATGTAGGGCATAACTTCCTAACTAATTCTAGACTCTAACCTACTGCCCTAAATATCTAACTAACCTAGGACCAAATGAAATAAACTAATTAGTGCACCCGACAACCTAGGACCAAAATCGGGTTGACACTAACCTAGTACTAGTTAAAGAGACAACCTAGTACCTAACCTAAGATGGTCCAAAAGGTTAGTTATCGTCCTAACAACTTATGGGTACTTTAGTAATTACCCTAGGTTACCTAATTAATTAATTTAGCAACTTAATTAATTAATTTAAAAGGGCTAAAACCGAAACTACAAAGAAAATTTTCAGATTTCGGTTAAGACAAGAAAGGGACAACCTAGTACCTAACCTAGGATGGTCCAAAGAGTTAGTTAAGGTCCTAAAAACCTAGGGATACTTTAGTAATTACCCTAGGCTACTTAATTAATTAATTTAGCAACTTAATTAATTAATTTAAAGGGGCAAAACCGAAATCATAAAGCAATTTCCAGATTTAGTTAAAACAAGAAAAAGACAACCTAGTACCTAGCCTAGGATGGTTCAAATGATTGGTTATGGTCCTAACGACTTAAGGGTACTTTAGTAATTACCTTAGGTCACCTAATTAATTAAATTAGTAATTTAATTAATTATTTTAAATGATCAAAACGAAATTGTTACACTAACCTAGTACAACTCAAGAAACATCCTAGTACTTAACCTAGGATGGTCCAAAAGGGTTAATTTTGGTTCCAATGACTTAGGGGTACTTTAGTACTTACCCTAGGTACCTAAATTAATTAAATAAAGGATTTAATTAATTAATATAAAGTCAAAATGTTGACCAAAACCATAGTCAATACCAATTTCCAGATTTGACTAGGTGTTATGTTCTCCTTTGTTTAGTCAACTAAGGAGGGGCGTTTTGGTAATTGGTTAATTAGTTTATTAAATTAACTTATTAAACCTAAGTTTTATAATTCAAGATCAGTTCTTAAACATAAAAATCACGTTCAAACTCATAGAAAATGCGACACAAAAACAGCAAGCAACGAACGAAAGAAAAACAGAAAATTTATCGATTTCTCTAGGGCGATTTCAAGGTTTCTTCAAGTTTTCGTTCAAGATGGTCTTCGTAGATTAAGTTCTACTTAAGGTATGGGTTTCTCTCCTGGAATTCTTTCTCCAGGAGTATTTTCCTTCGAACGATTCACAAGATCTTGAAAACTAGGGTTGTTCCCGTCGTTCTCGTCGAACTTCCCTTCCCTAGTATCCTTTTCGATATCAATGTTGAATAGGTTAGAGATCATGTTGTTGGTATGTGGTGCTGACTGTTCATAACATGTATTTTTCTTGAATGATGAGTATTGAATGGACTTATTAACTTGTAATTGCATAAAGTTAATCTTATCATGATAATTAAGGATCGATAATATACTAAGATAAGTCCGTAATATGTTAAGTGAATTATGTGCCTTTGGCTGAATGTTGACTTGCTGTTGTTATGATGTTATGAAGATGCTAAAGCCATCAAATGTTAATATGATGTTGTCCAATATGTTCTTAAAACATGACACTAAAAGCCATAAACTAAGAATTGGCTCAAAGACATCTATGAAATCATATCTTGAATAAATTGACTATCTGATTCCAATAAAGTTGGCTAACTCTATTTGGTCAAAATGAATATATGCTAATGGCTAGGAACTTATGTAAGTGATTAAAAGATTGGCTAATGGTTCATACATATGGCAATTTAAATATGAACATGCGTAAAAATTGGCTTATGCCAAAAAGATTGAATTGGTTAGTCTAACATACCCTATCCACAGGAATTGTGAACGTAAATACATTGAATTGTTCTTGTAAGTTAATCAAAGGTTAAAAGTTCAAGTGTAGTGAAAGTTTCGCTTATGCCAATAAATTGGCCTACAATATTATCTCCAAAAATATGTAATAGAATTGGCTAATGATTCCATGAAATTATATTTGAATGAAAGTTTGGCTTATGCCAATAATTGGCCTACAAATTATCTCCAAAAATATGTAATAGAATTGGCTAATGATTCCATGAAATTATATTTGAATGAATGTTTGGCTTGTGCCAATAAATTGACTATGAAGTTATTTCCAAATTTTCTAGTCCAATACTAATCATATGCCAATCTTGTGTAGCCAAAACAATCAAGGACAACTCAAGTACTTCTAAACTAATTCAATGAATCCATAACCAAGGGCATTCCATTCATTGGGACAACTCCCAACATGCTCTACAAGAATGAACTATGAACATATGTAACTCATTGAAAGAAGTGCTCATCGTCCATAAACGATGAAATGAAGCTACTACACTAAAGTAAAGAAGTAACGTGAGTTATAACATAATTAAAGGGGTCTAAATTAAGTAAGTGACCAGAATGAGGTGTTAAAGGAAGTGAGACAAGTCTTACTTACACCAAAGCTAATTTGTTAAAAGAATACTCACGAATGAAGGTGTTAGAATGAGTGAGACTAGTCTCATTAACACCTAAGGATGATATGTAAGGACAATTCACATTCATAAATGTAAAATAAGGATGATATGTAAGGACAATTCACATTCATCAATGTAAAGTAAGGATGATATGTAAGGACAATTCACATTCATCAATGTAAAGTAAGGATGATATGTAAGGACAATTCACATTTCATCAATGTAAAGTAAGGATGACAAGTCATCAAAAGAGTAAAGAAGTCTCAATCATACTCTATATGTAAGTGTAAGGACAATTCACACTTAATACTAATGATGAGATGAGAAATCATCTAATGAGCTGTGACGTCCTCATGCTAGAAGCCAGCTTCCATGATGTATGAGTTGAATGTAATGGAACTTTATACTGAGCACCGATAGGCTAGCTATGAGCGGTGATGCCTTCATTCGGGAAGGGCGGAGGTTCACGTAACTCTCATGAGATGAGACTGTCAGGCATGACGGGTATGGGTCTCCTTATGTCTCCTAGTCTTTGAACCTATACTGCCAATATAGGGATCTAGCAGGGTTCAATTCCCTATATACGCTAGCATGTTTTGGTTTCACCTTGGCCAGTGACTCCACCTCTTTTCGGTGTGGGGAAGACACCGGATTTCATGATGCTCACATGATCTATGTCGGTTAAGGTTGGAGTTCCTCAAAGTATGAAAGATAATGAAATGAACGATACCGAAGGTGTTTGTGCAAGACAATCAGGAGGTGAAATCAGATTCAAGCAATGACATTAGGTCATTCTTGGTCATTGCACTTCATGATCCCGATGAGAGTATTAAACTTCATCCTAGGTATAGCTGGTGTTTACATCAGCCTACGAATGAATGAAAGGAATAATGTGAAGTACGAATGAACGAATGAAGCAAACTCTGTGTTTGCTAAAGAAGGCCCTCGGGTTGAGGTCCCATATGTTGGGTCCTCACTTGAGATGTCTTAATGCTATATCAACGATTCCAAGGTCTCGTGTATATGAAATGTATAATATATAAAATATGAAAGTAATGAAATCAATGGAATAACCAATAGAGAATGGCTTATGAATATTGTAATGAATACTTGATGTAATGAATAACTTGTTGTAAGGATAGTCAAATCGTGTCTAATAAAGTTTTCAATAAGTAAAGGGCATAACTAATAATGAATCCTCATGTTATCAAAATGATAAAGCCAAATAAATTGGCTTATAATGATTTTATATAATTGGCAAAAGATATTAGCCAAATAAGATTGGCTTATAATGACTTCTTACATTAGGCCAATAATACAATAATATGAATAGTCACTAAAGATTGGTTTATAAAGAATTCATGCCCAAAGTAAGCAAGATCATAAGATTTAATGATATGCCCCAAGATCTATGCACATTATGCAATCAATTAAAGAATGAGTATAGTCAATAAGTATTGACTTATAAATATATTCATGCCCCAAATTGTAGTTAAGTCATTTCCTTAATCTCTTGAATTACTTACTTGATTCATTGTGGGTATGGGACCACAATGAATCATTGCACTTGTAAGTAAAACATAGGACCAAAGGAGTTATTGAACTACAAAACAAGAAGAAGAAAAAGACTGAAAAATAATCTAAGTGTACAAAGAGGAGCTTTCGGGTTTGGAGGATCAAAAATTTAAATCTTCTCCCGAGTGGTTCTAAAATTATGTTGATGATACTAATATCTTGTAATCATATAGAAAATGAGTTGTGTGCTTTGAATGCATTTAAAATACATCATATTCATACCACAATTCACAACTAAAGAATTAGGAAAGTCTAATGACTAGACTTTCCAGAAATGGCATGTTGCTTAGGAAGAGCTTTCATTGATCATGCATAGCTTTATGTGTATGTGTGCATACACCCATACTTAGTTCAAGTGGTGTACTAACCCCCTACTATTTACTATTTTTATAGGTGCAGGTTAGAGGACAGGTTGACGACACTTGCAGCGGTTTGGACTTCAGCGTTTCTCCAAACCATTTGGGTCCTCATGATTTCGAGGATGCTACAGTTTTAGTCTAGCCTTAGTCTTAGACATAGTTAGTGGATGTTGTCCCTAGCATTTCTTTCGTACTTTCATTTGGAAGATTTGTAATAAGGCCGTGTTTGGCAAACTATTTATGATATATTCATCTTCAGTTTCAAATTGATTCTTTATAATAGATGGTTGTTCTATTGATGTTGAGCTTAGTATATAATGTTTAATACGTAATGACTATATGAAGTCTAAGTAAACTTCATACGTTTAAAAAGTTTTAATTTTCCGCAAATTTAACTAGATGAATGTGATGAATGCAAGATGAGGCTTGTCTGCGACCTCTGAGAGGTCAACGACGCCGGTAGCGATTCGGATTCAAGAATCCGGGTCGTTGCAATTACTTAAGTAAGTCTTTTGATAACCTTGGTAAGGAGAATGTAATATTATATATTTTATGTGTTTTGGGTATTGTAAGTGTATTCATCTCATTATGAATAGTCTTGAGGATAATTTAGGTGTGCTTAGAGAGGGTGTATGGAAGGTCTCTCTTTGTCTTACTTAAGTGGGTCTTAGGATAGCTTTTAGTGAGAAGGGTGCATGATCAAAGGGTTCACTGTAATGTTAAAGTAGTTCACTGTAACATTATCTTAGTTCACTGTAATGTTCCTTTAAATATGATAAAATGCTTATGTCATGTCTTATGTATTTCTAAGGTGTTAAATGTTGTTCTTATGCTTATACTATGATGTTTTAATCAAAAAGAGCATATTTCCATTAAATGTCCGTCATCATGATTTTTATGCATTAAGCCATACTTAGTACATGTGTTTGTACTAATTCCATATATTTTTTATCTCTATAGTGATTCATATGTGAAGGTTCTTATTGGGAGAGAAGCTTGGATTATAGGATCTTTCAAGCAAGTTTGAAGTATGTCCTTATTTGACTTGAGGGCATCATTATCTTAGAGTTTCTTTATTGAAGTATTGTAATAGATTTAGTAGTATTGTATTTTGATTGTATGGTTCGTGTCCCAAGTATATTTCGAGTCTAAGATTTGATGACATGAGACTTAGTATTTCCTATGATTTGTAAATGAAAGAGTTTTTAAAAGACTATTCGATTATTGTGAAAAATTTTATTCCGCACTATTTTTCATATATGTATATGCGATAAATGATGTGAAAGGGCTTGTACAAGACCTCCGAGAGGTCAAGTACGCCGGTTGCGACCTAAGAATGGCCTAACTTCTAGGGTATAGGTGTGGGGCGTGACATACGTCTTTCAACTTCAAGGATATCATAACATTCTTTATGTATTTCAAGGTCATACTTACAAGACAAGGGTGCTTTAGCCTACCAAGTCAAGGGATCACATATTCACATAACTTTCATGCATCAAGAATAGGGACTTAGTTCTACGAAATCAAGACACAAAAATCATCATATCAGTTTATTATCATCCAAGTACCAAGTAGGGACACTAGATCGACCACACAAGATACCACATCAACACATATAGAAGCTCATCATAGACTACCATAGCCACATATAGTCATTTAAAGGACAACATGCTTAAACCTCACACATACATATGCAACATCATCATATATCATCACTTAAGAAGGATAATAACAACATCCCTCATACAATACCACATAAGCATCACAAGAGTACCACACTTTATGTCTTCACATAATACCTTCATATAAGCCCTAACATGATACTACTACAATGTACATAATAATAATGCCGACAAGGCCATGTTCATCAATAATCAACACATAAACACCACCAGCATAAGTGGACCATACCAATCAATACAATTCAATACCAATTCTACACAATATAGAGAGATCAAGTCAACTTACCACCTTTCCATCATCATCATCAACAATCCTTAGCCATTTTAATCAATTCCATTCACAGAGGCTCTTAACAATAGCCATCAACACAATTCCAAACGAACAATACAACAATATACAATATGAACATAATCAAATTAAGGCAGTGTATAAACCCTTCAATCATGATCTTTACATAATCAATAGCCCAAAGCAATCTACACATGAATTCACTACTATCAAGCCATAATCAATTCACCCACATTATAGTCAAATTTAGAGATTTGAGAAGGTCAAGGGTTCATGGAGAATTTCATTGTAAAACATCAATTATATATCAATAACATCATATCTTAACATTTGAAAATGTTTCATGCAAGAACCCATGACTTAGAGTAGAAATTGGACTTTTTCATATACTTGAAGATCTTTGAAATCACTTTGAAATTGGCTCTAAGGTGATAGCAAGCCTTTGATAAAGAAATCTCATACCTTATGAGAATAAAGCCCAATAGAATTGAAGAAGAATGCTCCATGAATCGAAACCCTAGCTCCCATCTCCATCTTCATCTTCTTCCTTGAGTTTTTTAGAGGGTTTTGGGAGAAAAGGATTTTTGATTTGGGTCTTTAGAAATAATGAGTTGAAGACTAGTTTTAGGACTTAAAACTATAGATACTAATGATATAAACCTATTAAAATCAACCCCACTAAATAAACAATTAAAACCAAATTACTCAAATGCCCCATTTTTAGGCAGCCCACCTAGGGACCACGCCCACCTTCACGGACCGTGAAGGTGGTTCACGCCCATGTTGATGGGCTGTGGTCCTTGAGGCAGTGGCCAAATTGCCTTGCCAAGCCTCCAAGAGGCTAAGGAAGGTCCACGACCTCCTTCACGGACCGTGGTCATGTCCACTAGCCGTGAAGTGGTCCGTGAACTTGAGGCAGTGAGTTGCCAAACTTGGGATTCGCACGAAAGGTCCTTCTATACCAAAGTTGACATTTTTGAGTTAACAAATCCGTCAAAATTATATTTTGAGGTAGTTTACCTAAAGGTTATACCGAAGTCAACCGTTCAAGATTCAAAAACTCAGAAATGCGAAAACTTGCACAAAAACTAAAAGAACGACCATGTGATTGAGTCATCAATCCCACCAAGTCATAAATGACTTGGAATTGTTATAAGAACAATCTAAATGCGAAAAGGAATGCAATAAAGAGGAAACGACATGAAGGGTCATTAAGTCAATAATAATTTTACTGACATAGTGGGTCATTAAATTAATAATAATTCACTTTGAACAACAATAGAGATGGAATACTTACCCGTAAAGTTGTAGTGCTAACGTAAGTTTCGTGGAGAAGTTTAATGGGATTTATGTATTTACTCTTAGTTCCTTGATATTACCACCCATTAGCTGTCTTATTCTCTCGATATACTATACCAAGTCATATAAACCTCATATAACCATGCTATGCCACATTATGTATATTATGCAAGAAAAAAAAAGGAGGGCCTCACACCTAGTGACCCACATCTATCTAATACTTCTAACCAAACACAAGATAATATCCTAAGATTATTATATCTCATACCTCACACCAATGACTCCTAAGGGTATAAAAGTCGTTTAATATTTAAAGGTTATTTTTGTCAATCAACATTTGTTTTCATATTTGAATTACTCTATATAATATAGAAGGGAATATCAGCAGCTTGGGTCAAGTTCCAAAATTACAAATAGAGGATTTCAAAATTATAGACAGAAACTTGCTTAATTACAAATAAAGGAACTTGTTCCTAATTTGATGGGTGTCTTCATTAAACTACATGTGTATGTAGTGCCTTGTTCGTGCGTTGTTATTCTATATTATTTTATGCTACTCTCTCCATATGATGTTTAATACAAAACAAAAACTAACTTTAAAATTTTATTTATCACATAAATAGGAAGAGTGAAAATAATGCTATAATATATATTATTAGTCATAATAATTAAAAATATACTATATTAAAATATATATTAAAATTTGATTGAATTTCAAATTTTACACGTGCTACATAAATAGAGACAAAAAGAATAACAATATTATTTGACAATTACATTTAAATTAATAAATTACAAGAGTTAACAGTTCAATTTTTTTTTAAAAAAAATATATTAAAAATTTAATTGAATCTTAAAATTTTATGTGCCGGATAAATTGCTACATAAATAGTCATATATATCAATTGAAAATCACTTTTAAAGTATTATAAATCAATAAATAATACATTAATACAAAAAAAAACTTAAAATTTAACTTGAAAATTACTTTAAAAGTATTATAAATCATAATAAATAATATAGTAATTAAATTACTTGAAAATTACTTTAAGGTATTATAAATTTTAATAAATAATACGATAAACTAAATTACTTAAAATTCAACAACTTAAAAATATTTCTTAACTTAAAATTTTGGTTAATTGTCAAGACTTTACACGCGCCACGTAAATTGAGACATAGGGAGTCACATATAATTTTTTAAAAATTACGTTGAAAGTAATATAAAGCATAATAAATAACAATTTAAAATATTTAAAAATTTGATTGATTTTGCCAATTTCATATGTGCCACAAATTAAATTAAATAAAGTAACATATATTGGGCTCGTGCTTGCACGGACAATTATAACTAGTATATAATATATATAGTTATTATATTATATTATATTTATATATAAGAAGATAGATGAACGCAATACTTGGCTTAAACAAATTACTTATGTGGTGTGATTATTTTTTTAGAAAAAAAAATAAAATAACATGGAGAGGATATGTATTTGAGAACAATGTCGTGTTGAGAAATTGGGCGTTTCCGTTTTAAAAAATAAAAAAACTGATGAAATGATGAAGGGCGAAGGCAGCTAGTGTGAGGCGGCCGGCGTGCAAAAGTTGGGGTGGATAGAAGCGTGGGTTAAGGAAAAGGTGCTATATTACGCCTAGTGGCCCTTATAATAAATATATATATATAAAAAAAAAAAAACTAGAAGAGAGAGAGAGAAGTGGAAGGAATTAGGTTTTTGAATTGTGATGGATGATATACCTGAATGGCTTAAAGGGTTGCCCCTCGCACCTGAATTTCGACCTACTGATACTGAATTTGCTGACCCCATTGCCTATATATCAAAAATCGAGAAGGAAGCTAGTGCTTTTGGCATATGTAAGGTCATTCCGCCATTGCCTAAACCTTCAAAGAAGTATGTCCTTCATAACTTGAACAACTCTCTATCAAAGTGCCCTGACCTGAATTCTGCTGGTGCCCCTGTTTTTACCACCCGACATCAGGAATTAGGTCATACTGAAAAGAAGAAATTCCCATTTGGAGCACAGAAGCAAGTCTGGCAAAGTGGACAACTTTATACACTAGACCAGTTCGAAACCAAGTCCAAGAACTTTGCCAGGACTCAATTCGGCATCGTTAAGGACATTTCTCCGTTCCTTGTCGAGGCAATGTTTTGGAAAACCGCTTTTGACCACCCTATCTACGTCGAGTATGCAAATGACGTGCCTGGTTCTGCCTTTGGGGAGCCAGAGGAGAATTTTTGCAGGACAAAAAGACCACGTAACAGGAAAATTCTTGATAGAACAAGTTCGACTACTAGTGTGGACAAAGGTCGGTCTCATCATAGTCTAGACACACCATCCTCTTCTTTGTTAACCCCTTTATCAAATTCATCCCCTTTTAGGCCAAAAGGTTGTAGTAATGCTGCTGAAATGGAAGGTAGTGCTGGTTGGAAGCTTGCAAACAGTCCTTGGAATTTGCAAATAATTGCGCGGTCCCCTGGCTCACTCACTCGCTTCATGCCTGATGATATCCCTGGTGTTACTTCTCCAATGGTCTATATAGGGATGCTGTTTAGCTGGTTTGCTTGGCATGTTGAGGATCATGAGCTTCACAGTCTAAATTTTCTCCATACAGGATCCCCTAAGACTTGGTATGCAGTGCCAGGAGATTATGCATTTAGTTTTGAAGAAGTCATTCGTTGTCATGCTTATGGAGAAACTACTGATCGATTAGGTATGAATACATTCTTTTTTGTCAACAACAATTGATGAAATTTACAAAAGAAAAAAAAGAATGAAAGGCATATTTTATTTTCTTCCACGACATCTTCTTTAGCTTCATGAAATGTTCTAACTCTTATTTTTTATCATCTTACAAAAGACGGAAAGAACTAGTGCTCTTTGGCAGTTATTTCATAATTGGTAATCATCAGGTTATGCTGATACTTCTCTTTTACCTAATGATTGTCCTTTGTCATTACTCTGTTGCTATTGCCAATGGAAAGAAATTGTGAAATGTATGGTGGATAGTCACAGTATAATGTCCGTTGCTCTCAGAATTGGATATTTTTAAGCCATGAAAGCTTATTCTCTGCCGCATTGCACTTCTTTCAGGGATAAGCCTTCGAGATGTTTTTTTTAATATGGTTGATAACTTCGTTTACAAATAACTTAACGTTTAGCTTCCAAACCCCATGCGATTAGCTAGAGAAGTAATTATCCTGTTTATGATGAAGATACAACAAATAGTAGGAAGGTATTCAGAATTAGGACATATTTCTTCCAATTAATTTTTATTTTTTGTTTTGTTTTGTTTTGTTGTTGGTTTTAAATGATGTTTGACATCCAGTGGAGTGTCTCTCCCATCTTTAAGAATACCTCCCGTCTATGTTCATTGACTGAGAAAATTCCAGTCAGCAGCTCCTTAACACCATCACTTATTGTTGAGTATCTTGTCAATTTTAGGTGTATGAGTTGTTTTTCACTACCATATCATCCCTTATTTAGTGTAATTGAAGAAAACCTTGTTGAGTTGTTTCCTTTCTTTTCTTTCGTAGCTTGACATGTCTCTTCTATTTTTCTCCCTTCTTTGGAAACTATGATACAAGAAACTTAATTTAGGATATGATCCTACAAATCAACTTACACTAGTATTTAACTCAAAGCTATTCTGATTGCTACTTAAAATGCTTGTTAATTTATTAAATTATAGTAAATTTGGGACATAAAGCTTTGAAATTCCCAAGTGGAAAAGCCAAAGCCACTTATACTGAACAACATGTCATATACCTGACTTTTTGGTATTCCTTCTTTTAAGGATTTTTAAAGATCCCTTTTAAAAGTTGTGTTTCGTGAATAACTTAAACTAACATAAGAAAAACTTTGATTTCCGCGAAAAACCAAGCAAGTTAACCTATCCAAAGAAAAAACTACTCAACTAATTATCAAGGAACCAATTAGCACTTAATGAGACTTTTCCCAAATCAATACTAGTAATTTACGTGGAAAAGGTGACATTCACATGTAGTCTATGTCGTAAACTGTAGAATATTGAAGTCAAATGGTTTATGCTTGTATCTGACGGTGACATGCTATTGGGTGCAAAGTAAGAGCTGAGAAGAGGAACATAGATAGTGGTTTTGATACTCACTTGGACAATATGAAATAAGAAGAGCATTCTAAAGAGTTGAAACTCTCTTGTTAAATTAGTGGGACTTCCTATTTTTTTATACTTTGGGAGCAAGTGGGACTTCCTATTTTTTTATACTTTGGGAGAAAATGATCTTTGTAACGAATGATGTTTTTATTTGACATTTTGATCTTACATATAGTGTACATTTTGAATGTGAAATTTCCCTTACTGGCTACTGCATCAATATAATGTTTGTTTCTCATGAGCAAAGGTGTAGCAGATTTTGAGGTGGTTTAATGTTCAGTGTAAAGATTGTCCAAGTTATTATATAGATTCAAAATACTGATTATTTGGTGGAATGGATACAGAGGATTCATATAAAAGATGTCTCCTACTGGTTTGAGGTTAGTTTATGACAATGAGGTAGCTATTTTAAAATCCTAATGTAATATCTGTGTTCAAAAGTTAAAAGCACAAAAAAGGCTCTACGATCAGCTGGGGTTTTAAGCGCGAAGCACAAATAAAACGTGAGCTTAAATGAAAAAAGGCCCAAGTGATAGGAAGTATTCAAATATATATGTTTAGTTCAAGAATAACCATAATATGAATAACTAACATATGGAAAAAGAAATTGTATTTTTTTTAGGATAAAGTGAAATATCAATTGTTTAGTGTCGCCTTGTCAGGAAACACTCGTCTCTTTCACACGGAAAAGTTTGTCTTAGAGCCTTGCTGACGCACACATTAAGTGAGGCAAATTGCTCAACATGTCTTGAGTCTCGCTTCAGGGCTTAAGCGCACCTTCGACAACACTGTGTAATATGTGATAAGGTATTCTATTTTAGGAAAATGAATAATGACTTTAGTGTGGCTCTAAATAAGAAGCTGAAAGCATGACATTTTGTTTGAGCCGAGGCAAGAAGATAATGAGCATCCGAAGAATCCAATTGTGGGTTTCCCTTTTTAATTGCGTCAAGAGCTTCTTGCCATAAGCTTTTCGTTTTGGCTGCAATCCAATTGTGCTCGATCTTCTACTCTTTTGTAAATTCAGAAAAAATGGAATTTCACTTTTTCTTTTCTTTGATATTTCCTTTTACTGGTTCTCCTATCTGGGAGGCCAAATACCACCAAACTTTTTCTCTAGTTTGTTGTCTCTGTATATTCACATCTTATTGGTAAGGCAGGAAGACTTTGTTGTAAGATTATGTACCTCCAACCATGAAATTGGATGTCTGGGTGAACAAGGGAGCTGAGTGTGAAGATGTTACCTTTGGGTTCTTGCGTAGTAGGTGGAATTTACCATATCACTTAAGAAAATTACCTCTCATGTTTTGTAAATTGGAGTCACCATTCCATCAGGGATAAGCAAAAGTCATATTGCCTTGAATGATGTACAATTACATCTTGCACTTATTGCTTACAACATTTTATATCGCTTTTTGGCAGTCGTGTTCAATTTGTATATGTTTAGGGGTGGTATGCTGGCAGTTATGAAATATGACCCATGGTAGGAAGTTTACATGCATTTGTAGTGTAACTATCTCTTCATAAGTTAGACAGTAAATATTCTAATGAAGAGTATGAATTTCTTGTGTGGTCTGTTGAAAGAAATCTGATCTGCTTCTTTATGGGGGTTTGGAACCTGTCTTCACTAAGTGAACGGTTGAACCTAAAACCAAAACACCAATTGAAAAATCAGAAGTGTAAATAATGACCCTTGCATGATCTGTATTTATCCCTCTTGTTAAAGTATCAGCAGTTCTTTGTTTGGGTTGGATATATTCCCCCTCCTTATTTATACATATTCCCTTTATCAATGGTGTTGTTTTTTTAATAGAGAAATTAAGAAAATAACAAAGAAAGACTTTGAGAGAAAAAATACTGCAGTTTTATCAAAGGGAATTATCTTATTAATAATCAAAAGACTTACATTTATAGATATAATTTCTAACTTAAAATAGAAAAATATGCTATTAACTTATCAGTAAAATTCAAATAATATATAAAAGAACTAACTCCTAAATTCAAGTCACATAAATAAAATAATTTTAAAATCCTAAAAATTGCTAACTAATTTATTACTCCAATATCCTGAGACATATTCTCAACAATCCTTCTTGGATCAGGAATTGTAGATTGTAGTCTCATCTGAAATTGACCTTGTGAATTAATCTGCCAATTCATCCTTTGTCTTGCAAGACTTGTGTGCATCTTCTGATGGACTAAATGAGAAGCTCTTACCTCTCATTTCAACTTGTAAAATCTCTTGCTCAGTAGAATCAAAGATTCGACAATATTTGTCTCTAAATAACAATTTAAATCCTTTTTCTATTAACTGACCAACACTAAACAAACTTTTATCAATATGAGGCACATAAAGAACATCTGAAATTATTTTTGTACCTGAATTTGTTTTAAGTGAAACAGACCCTTTTCCTTTAGCAAGAATATAATCATCATTCCCAATTCTGACTTTCTTGTTTTTCATAGGAATGAAGTCTTTAAAAAGATTTCTTTCATGTGTCATGTGGTTTGTACAACCACTGTCAAGCATCCAAAAATCAGATTTTCTGGTTGAAAAACAAGTTGCCACAAATAAGTGGTCTTCTTCTTCTTCAGCAGTGACTTGGGCAGCTGTGTTATCTTTTTGAAATTTGCTTTTGCAAATCAGAGCTTCATGACCAAGTTGTTTGCAGATCTTGGACTGTGCATCTGGTATTTTCCAACATTTATATGGAGGATGTCCATTTTTTCCACAGTGCTGAAAAGGTGGGTAGTTTTTCAAAAATTTACCCTTTGAGTTTTGTGGCTGGCTACTAATGCTCCTTCAACCATGTCATCTTACCTCATAAGCCTCCTTTGTTCCTGTGCCTGCAAAGAATTTAACAATTCTGCCAAAGTAATTTTGGACAGATCTTGTGTGTTTTCCAAGGTAGTTATACATGTTTCATATCTTTCGGGCACTGTTACAAGAGCTTTTTCAACAATTCTTGTATCTTTAAATTTAGTGCCTAGTAATCTTACCTTGTTGACAATATCAAGCGATCTGTCAGAGTATTCCTTGACTGTTTCTGACTCTTTCATTCTCAGCAATTCGAATTCCCTCATTAAATTTAATACCTTCATTCCTCGTATTCTTTCATCTCTAGCATATTCTTTCTTCAGATAATTCCAAATATTTTTTGGTGATGTGAGAGTCATGATTTTCGTGAAAACAATTGTCGAAACAGTAACAAACAAAGTTGCTTTTTCCTTCGACTTAATGGTTTTCTTTTCCTTGTGACTATTGATTTGAGCCACGGTGGGATTATTTGGCAACGGATTAATTCATAATCCTCTTCTCACAACCCATAATTGATTGTTCTCACCATCAAAAATAGGAGAAGCCATTCGTGGAAAACTATTTTCAGAATCCATTTTTCTACTCACAGGTCCCTCAAGAATCTCAAGAAGCAGGCTCTGGTACCAATTGTTGGTTTTTTAATAAACAAATTAAGAAAATAACAGTGAAAGACTTCGAGAGAAAAAATACTGCAGTATTATCAAAAGGAATTATCTTATTAATAATCAAAAGACTTACATTTATAGATATAATTTCTAACTAAAAATATAAAAATATGCTACTAACTTATCAGTGAAATTCAAATAATAAATAAAAGAACTAACTCCTAAATTCAAGTCACATAGGACTCTAATAAAATAATTTTAAAATCCTAAAAATAGCTAACTGATTTATTACTTTAATATCCTGAGACATATTCTCAACAAATGGGGTGATGAAAATTTCAGATTTCTCTAAAAAAAACGAAGTCTGTTTAATTTGATCTATTTCTGGGAAGTGTCTTCAGAAGTGATCATGTTCTTGAGTCAAACAATTTCCATAGGCCTGCTCAATTTTCACTTATCAATGTAGATCTTTGGATTCAGTCATCTGGCAACTCGCTTATTGACTTTTAAATGGAGATATTTTGGAGTTTCTGCGCTGAAAAATTTCTTTGTTCTCCGATTCAATAAATATAATATTTGTTCTCCAGCTGCTCTTGCGCTATTGGGCGAGAAGACCACTCTTTTATCACCTGAAGTTCTGGTAGCATCAGGCATCCCCTGCTGCAGGTGGTTTCTGTTTTTCTGATCCCATTGAACTTTGTTTTTCTCTTGGTTATATCCTGATACTAAAATGGAGGTTTCCTTTGCCGTTCCTAACTTATCAAAATTTTTGCAGCCATTCTAATGTATGTGCTCTTTTTAATTTGCTTAGGTTGGTACAGAATCCTGGTGAATTTGTTGTAACTTTCCCGAGGGCCTACCATGTAGGTTTCAGCCATGGTAATTGCTTCTGATCTTCTGTAAAGATGTTGTTATTGTGATGAACTTCAACAATTTATGCAGATATAGCTTCTTTTTATTTTATTTTATTATCATCTTTCTCCGTGATAAGTTGACTAAGTTTTTTCCCCCTTTTGTCTCGGATATGAATATATATATGTTTCTTTCTGTTGTGACATTTAAGTTTTTCCTTCTACGCTACATCAGAGATCTTCAATCCATCATTAGCAGCTTTCTCTATCTATAAATGATGCAGAAACAGAAATCTTCTTAGGCTTAAGAACATACGATTCTCTATGGAGGTCCTAAGGTGATGGTGAGGAGCTGAGGGCCGATAAGCTATTCATGGGAAGGTGATCCTAGTCTTAGACTGGTGAAGGAGCTAAGACTGTTGAATGACGATATAAAGATTTTGAAGTGAGTGGTAGTTGGTGAACAAAACAAATTAAATCGTCTCTCTTAAAGGCTAAGTTGCTCGGATTCGGGTGTGGGTACCGAGACGGATGCGAGTCCGAGAGTCGGATTCGGCGAAATCCAAATTTTAAGATTCGTGGGTGCGAATCCGAGTATGTACTTTTTCAAGAAATATTAAAGGACCATGTACTTTTTCAAGAAAGATAAAAAAAAGGCTCTGTATTTCCTTTACTTGTTTCAAGAAAAAAACTCTTCCTTCTTCTCTTCTCTGTAAATTCTTCCTCCTTCTCTTCTATGTAGTTTTTCAACTTTCTCCTCTTTATGTCGTGTCGCCGGAATTGTTTTTCTCTTCTTCTCTTCTCTGTACTTTTTCAAGCTTTGTCCTCTTTGCGTCGCCGGAAATTGATTTTTTCTTCCCCAATCTTTTCTCGGCTTGGGTCGAAGTGTCCGAATTGTATTGACCGAATCCGACACGCACCCGCACCAGTCGCGTCGTGACGGGTTCGCCTGCATATATGAAGAGTCCGCGCAACATTGCTTAAAGGTACTAGTTGCATTGCAAAAGAAAGAAGATAAGCATGATCCCGATGAAGAAGGTGTGTCACGACCCAAACTACCCCCTAGACGTGAAATGACAAATAGGACACCGAGAGGCCTACACAATCCACTTGACATGAATATGACACTATGATTCACAACAACAGTATGAAAACAACACTAAAATAATGCGGAAAACACAATAAGTCTGACAGTAGGCTCAAATATCCATAATGTGTTTAGGACAAATCTCTGAACCACGAACAACATCTGAAAATTGAAATGACATAAGGAAAGGAAATGATAAAGTGTGATCTCGCCCTCGAACCATGAGGACTCGGCACTAGCAACCAAAGCTGAGCAAACCAATCCAACCACGACGAGATGGAGGAATGTCAAACCCTATATTATGGAACAATATAAGCACAAAAAAATATGCGTCAATACTTTGAATGTATTGAGTAAAATGAAGATGCATAAAACATAAAGTGATAATTGTGAATAGTTCAAAACATGATAATGCATGACTAAGCAAAACATGTCAATGTTTAATAATCTAAATCATAAATCATGGGACAAGATCAATGCAACATTTGAAAATCATGTGGAAAGTTAAATCATAATCCTTGAGGAAGTCATAAAACCTTTGGAGAAAAACATAGTTCTTTGTGGGATGTTTTCCATTAACCAACATAGATCATGTGAGCTATAACATGTAATCCAATGACTTTCCCACACTCAAAAGAGATGTCCTACTTTGTCACGCTAAGGACCATAAACTTCTAGCTTAGGTGGATCCACTAGCTAATGTCTTTCTAAGACAAGTCCTACGAGGGCACGTAGTTATGGGACAAAGAAATTGCTACTAGAGACTCGACCTCTACTAACAGAAAAGTCTCTATCTCAAAGTGTCCTCTTGGTGCTAAATAAAATTCCAATGGAAAATATGCATAATCATATCATAGTCATAATATTTGGAAAGGTAAAATCTAGCTATACCAATCCAATCATAAGATTCATATCATAGAATAGCTCATCTCAAAACCATGATTTCATAACCTGTTCATAAAGACACTTATCTAAGCATTTAAATCATGATCATCTTTCATAATGAGAATACTTCAATTAGGAAGCAACCTTTCATATAGCATTTGATACTTCATCAAAAAACATCTTTATTGATAAGCTCCTCAATTTCATGATGCATGCATAATTTTATAATGGCTTAAGTCATACACAACCCCCCTTAAAGTTGTCTGCGTATTTCACTTGAACACCTCAACTAAGTCTTGTACCTATTGAACACCTCTAGTACTTAGGGTTGACACCTATTTGACATTTTTTGAAAATCAGCCAAAAATGTGAGACACTCGCTATGACATGACACTATGACAAATTAAGTTATAACATGTGTCAGTGGGATCCAAAAAATTATTAAAAAATATAAATCAATATGAGTGAAAAAAATATTTAATATAATAAAAAATAAAATTAAATTTTTGTAATCCCTGCACAATTCCCCCACCCACCTAACCTTTCCCCTGCAACCCATAAGAATCAGCCCCCCCCCCCCCCAATCTCTTTCTCTTTTTGTTTTCTGTTCTTTATCATTGATTAACAATGGCAAATCGTTCAGATTCATATTTTTTTTTAAAAACCTTTAATAGTTACCATTGTTACTAAACCCACCCAAATTCTTCCCTACTACCTATCAGAACACTACTTCCCTTTTTTTTTTTTTTTCTAATCTTCTAAATCAACAATGACAAATAAATATTCAATGGTGATAGAGGAGGTGAATAAGTGACTGTAGAAATAATAATAATAATAATAATAATAAGAAGAAGAAGAAGAAGAAGAAGAAGGAGGGATATAGCGTTGAAGAAAAAAAAAAAAGTGTCGATGTAAACAGTAGAGGTGATGGTAGTTGTTGCTTAATAGAAGAGGAAGAAATGGATGTATTGGCTGCCATGATAGCAAATCTGGAAAAATAATATGATAATGATGGTAAAGGAAGAGCAAAAAATGAGGAAGAAGAAGAAGGGTGTTTATGGCAACAATGGTGGATGCAAGTGCTAAGGTGGAGAAGTGATGGCAACAAGTCTAATGAAGAAGAAAGAAATTCTTAAGTTAAAAAAATGTCTAATTTAATTCTTTCACGTGCTTGTTATTCGTGAATTGTACCCAAAATGCCACGTAAGTAAAAAATGCTCAATTGGTATCAATTCGAAGTACTAGAGGTGTTCAATAGGTCCAAGGCTTAGTTGAGGTGTTCAAGTGAAATATGTGGACAACTCTAAGGGGTTGTGTATGACTTAAGCCTTTTATAATCATAGTTCATAATCATAGCATAGACATATAGCATGGGTTCATATAAAATTCATGGGAAAACATGTAATTGAATCAAACCATTTATAATAAGATCAAATATATATAATTGAATCATAATTAATTTCATGGAGAATCACATGAAACCCTAGAAAATTAGGTAGAATTCTAATGAGAGTTTATTTTGGGACTCAATGGATGAAAAGGATCCATTGATGATGTTTCCACATACCTTGGGTAATCAAAGCCTTAGAGATTGAAGAAGAAACCTTGAAGATAGTGTTTTGGACGGCGAAAGGCGATAAAAGGCGACAAGGGTTTGCCTCGCCTTGTGCTGAGGCGAACGGCGAGGCGCTCGCCTTTTTGAAGTGCGGCATAATATCGAAAAGTTAAATACTTAATTGCATATGTAAATAATCAAATAATAACATATTAGTAATTTTTTCAATTCAAAAACTAAAAATAGATAGTACATAGTAGAAGTCTAGAACGTGAACGAGGAAAAAAAGAACAAAAGCCAAAACAAAGGTAGAAGTGACTCAAGTCTGAAGAAGAAAAGAAGAAATATGTATTGGTTAGACTTTGGAGTCACCGAAAAAGCTTGGCTAGTTGCCGAAGGAGTCTAGTCGAAAATCCTCAAATGACCTTTTAACTTTTAAAACGCTAAATTGGTCGCCTTTTTTTAAGAAAATACAAAAGGCGACACCTTTCTAGCATTTCTCGCCTCTTGCCTTTAGCCTTTTGTCGCCATGGCCGCCTTTTCAAGATCGCCTCACCACAAAGCTAAAAGGCGATGAAGGGTCGCCTCGCCTCTTGCCATTGGCGACGAAGCGATCGCCTTTCACAACTCAGCTTGAAGAAACCCTAGCTTTTCCTTGAGAGCCTTGAGGGAGAATTGGAGAAGATGAACTTAGGGAATTTAGGGGTTTTGAGTGAATGGAAGGGAATAGGTAGATTTTGAAGAGTAAAATCTGTTTTAAGGCATAGTTATATGGTCAAAACGATATTAGTAAAGATGTAGAAAGGATAGGAAAAGACCCAAATGACCCTGACTTAAAACTACCAGAGGGACTCTACCAATCGACTTATGGTTCATAAAATCTTCTAGGAACCGTACTGGTCGTGCTAAGATGGAGTTACTGGAGACCAATTGGTGATCAACTTCCACAAGACCCTACCTACGACTTGTAGAACTTTCTACGGCCCGTAGGCCCTCTTTGTAGAACCCCATGATAAAAAATCCTTCAAGACCAAAATACTTCCCACGAGTCTGATCTACGGCATGTGCAACCTTCTACGGCTGTACAAACCTTCCATAGAATTAGAGGTACCAAAAACACCAATTCTAGAATCACCTTTATGGACACTTCCTATGGCACGTGAACTCTTCTGCGAACTGTCCTGTTGGTCCGTAGGAACTTTTTCTAGGACTTGACATTTTCTAACTTTTCACAACTTATTCCATGACTACCTTCTACGGACCGTTGATAGACCCACACAACTGGCACTAACAATTTTTTCTGCAACTTTCTTTCCAAACTCAACTTACCAATTTCCGAGTTACAAGGTGCGTCCCTATTGGATTAATTTGGATGTGTGCAAGTTTACCTAAAAACCAAAACTGCAATAAAAAAGTGGGGTACTAATAAACAATTTGAATTAGTATTGGTTGCACAAGAATGGAGCAAAAGTCTCAAATTAGTTGGCTATGGAAGGGGACAAACACCATGCTTTTCATTAAAGGCAAGTGCTAAGGAAGTTATAGTTTTAATAAAGAGGCTTCACATCAAATAACAGTGACTTCTGCATGCGAAGTATAATCTGTGAAGAGATCTTGGTGTTGTACCGTAAGTTTTATGATGAGGAAGAAGAAAGGACAATGTCAAAAGGTTCATTTTCAAGAAAATCAACAGAAGACTATAGTAGATCACTGGACTCTTCAAGGGTGGAACTTCATCTTTAGAAGACAATTAAATGATTGGGAGATTCAAAGAGTAGCAGATTTTTTCAACACCATTGGGCAATTTAATGGACTGGAATGAGGTCAGGACATTTTGTGGTGGAAAGGCAATCGAAAGGGCAGCTTTAAGGTGGGTTGTGCGTACAACTAGTTGAACCACACCAATCAGCCTCAAAGTCACTGGCCATGGAGAGGAATCTGGAAGTCAAAAATCCCAGTCGAAGTGGCATGTTTTGTTTGGTTGTTAGCCAAGGAGGTTGTATTGACTCAAGACAACTTAAAGAAAAGGGGGATACCATTATGTTCTAGATGTTTCTTTTGTGGGGAAACTGCTGAGACAGTTAACTTTTTCTAGTTAACCATCTCTTTTTACACTGCAAGATCACAAGTCAACTATGGAGGTTATTCCTGAGTCTTAAGGGTATGTCATGGACCATGCCTGCCAAGATCACAGAAGCAATCCAGAGTTGGGAGGAAGCAGGAAAGCAATCCAAGAATAGAGACAGATGGAGAATTGTCCCAGCTAGCATATGGTGGGCAATATGGAAGGAAGGGAACTCTAGAGCTTTCGATAGTGTTGAGAATAGTATGCAAAAAGTCAAACTAAATTGTCTTATGCTACTATGTTTTTGGTGTAATCAATTACTGTCAAATGATACTATCTCCTTAATTGATGTACTAGACTCAATTTAGTAAAAATAGTAGAATTTGAAGTACATGTTGTAAATACTGATCAATATACTGACTTTTGAGGAATAGACAAAGTTAACATTTTGAAAAAGAAAATCAAAGATTGCATTCTTCTAGCCTCTTTACTCAAACTATCAACATTCCATCAAAAGGTTCTTAAACCAAAAATAGCACTTGAGTAAAATTGTAAAAAGCTATTTAGGGAAGACGAAAGGAGGAATAACTCCACTTCTTCTTCTTGCATGAATTAGAAATTCACATCGTTGAAGGAAATTCACAAGATATTTAAAGACATTCAGAGTGTGAAGGAAAAAATATTTAACATCCATCTTGTCTATATGTTATAGGAAATACGAAGAAAGTGATCGTTACGATGAAAGAGTAGAAGTTTCATAGGTGCAAGAGCTACTCCAAGTGCTTGGGGGGGGGGGGTGATGCATGTTAGTGGAGAGATGGAATTTGGAATGAATTTTTTTTTGAAGATGAGGTGGTAAAAGCCCATGAGTCGGATCGGTTCACTATAGTTGTTTCAACAATTATGGGAGGTGGTGAGTAGAGAGGTCATGGAATTAATAATTTATTTCCATTTAAAAGATAGCCTTCAACTTTTTCTTGATGAAGTAAGTTGTTTCATTAGCAGCGGTATCAAGAAGATGCAAAGAGTACAAAAGTAGATATGCTAGCTTTATTACGTGATAAAAGTTAAGATTCGGGAGCCAACCACAAAATAGAAAAAACCCAGAGGAGTCTTAAACATAACTATGGACGGTCTAGAGTTAAAGAGCCAACAAAATCTAAGAAAGCAATAGAATTATTCAGATATGACCGATGACTACATAATAATTCTTAACTAAAAAACACAAAGGTTACTTTTATAAAGTTCACCCAATAAAACATACACCAAAGGAATATAATTTATGTCTCTCACATCCCATCTTCAATTCTAAAAGGCTAGGAAAAACTAATGGATAACTTTATGAGATGGAGCCAATGGAAACTAGAAGTATGCTTGGTATGATGAGATGGAGAAGGTGATGCTATCAAAGGGAGAATGGGTTTTGGCATATGCATATTCTACATTCATAGACTTCTTGAAAACGTGATTATACATATTTGGCAAAGAAATAATGTCTACCATTTTAGAGGGTGTGTACAAAATATAAATTCTATAAGCACTATCGGTTCTAGGAAGATGTTGTAACCTCATATGATGTAATTGTATGGAAGAAAGTCATGAGGGGGAAGTGTGATTTTTAAGATCCACATTTGTGAATCACAGTGGGAAATGCAATGCATGATCCTTTATTAAATAATCATGGCGTCAGGCTAGCTATCACGTACTTCTACTAGTTCCACGGGTACTTGCTACCTCCAAGCAACACAAACTGGATAACTTTATCCACAAAGGTTTGGACAGATGAGAAGAAATTATCTAGTGTAATTGTGTCCATTGAGAATTGAACTTGAGATCTCATGGTTTTCACTCATTTTATACCATTAGGCCACACCTCTGAGTGTGATGTAAGATCCTTTTGTGATGAGATGCATTATATGGTGGCCTAATGTTAAAGATTTTCATGAAACATTCACTTTAACTATGGATAATGGCGCCAAACTAACTGAAATGATTAGGAGAGAAGGAATGAGTTCCTTGAAAAATGTCTTTGAGAGTACGTTGCAGGTAAGGGAAGATGAGATATAATAATATAAAGAGGAGATGACTAAATGTTTTTTGTTTGATCAATGGAGGGATTCGAAACACACATGGAATCTAATATCAAAACTAAAGCACTAAGAAACTTCTAAGTGTGCATTGTGGAGTAGACGAGCGAATTTGTTATCCACCTAGTTTTGAATTGTGCGCCACTATTCTCGAGGATTTTCGGGTTGAAAAAATGGAAGTTAAGAAAAAGGTTTAATGAACGTTAACTCCTATTTGCTTGTTTGGACAATTTTGTGAGAAAAAAATGGTATAAGTTTAAAAGGAATACATAAATCTATATGAAGTTTAAAAGTGAATTTTCATTAAAGTTGTATTTTGGTGGAGCCGAATGGTTGCCGCACTTTATGTGGGATAGACAGGGAGTTCGCAAAAATATGCAGGATGCTTTGAATGTTCCCAAGTGGTAAGAGGCAATTCTAGAGGAGATGAATGCTCTTAAGAGAAATGAAACCTAGAAAATGGTGAAACTACCACGTGGAATGAAAACAATGGGCTGCAAGTGGGTGTTTACCATCAAATTTAAATCAGATGGGTCCTTGGAGAGGTATAAGGCACATTTAGTAGCAAAAGGGTTCACTCAGACCTATGAAATTGACTATCTTGAGACATTCGCTCCACTTGCCAAGTTGATTTCAATCAGGGTTCTTTTGACCATTGCTGCCAATCTTGATTTGCCCCTTCAACAACTAGATGTGAAGAATGCATTCTTGAACAGAAAACTTGAAGAAGTCTGCATGGACCTCTTCCGGGTTTTGAAGAAAGGTATGGAACGAGAGTGTGCAAGCTAAAGAAATCCTCCTACGGGCTCGAACAATCTCCAAGAGCTTGGTTTGCGAGATTTACTCAGTTTGTAAAAAAACAAGGGTACACTCCAGGGAAAGCAGATCATACCATGTTCATTCGGCACTCTCTTTAGGGAAAGACAACTTCCTCATGGTGTATGTTGATGATATCATACTTATAGGGTATAACTTGCCCGAAAAAAGAAATAGTTGGCCTCGGAATTCGAGATCAAAGATTTGGGTCAGTTGAAAGATTTTCTTGGCATGGAAGTAGCAAGATCAAAAGAAGGAATTATGGTGTCACAAAGGAAGTATATACTAGATCTTCTAAAAGAGACAGGCATGAGTGGTTGTCATCCAGCTAAAACACCTATTGATCCCAATTATAAAATCCAGAACAAAGAAGGAAATTCAGTTGACCAAAGTCAATATAAGAGACTAGTGGGGAAGTTGATCTACTTATCACTCACTCGACCTGATATAGCTTTTGCTTTAAGCTTAGTGAGTCAATTTATGCACTCTCTGAAGGAAGAGCACCAAGAAGTAGTCTACAAGATTTTAAGATATCTGAAAGTTCATCAGGGAAAGGATTGTTTTTCGGAGAAGTTCAAGATAGATGCATTGAAAGCTTTGTAAATGCGGATTGGGCAGGTTCTACTATTGATACGAGGTCTACATCAGGATATTGTACTTTTATATAGGGAAAACTCGTGACTTGGAGGAGTAAAAAGCAAAATGTTGTAGCCCGTAGCAGTGCTGAAGCTGAATATCGATCTATGGCCCATGGGATATGTGACAGGATTTGGCTCAAGAAGATAATGGAAGAACTAAAAAACAGTTTGTGTTACCAATGAGATAGTACTGTGACAACAAAGCCGCTATAAGTATTGCTCACAATCCAGTTTAACATGACAAAACAAAGCATTTTGAAGTGGATATGCACTTCATAAAAGAGAAGATTGAAGAAGGAAATGTGTGCATGCCTTCCGTCCCAACAAATCAATAATTTAAGATATTTTCACAAAAGGTTTGTTTAAACCAAAGTTTGAAATTCTTGTAAGCAAGTTGGGCATGAAAGATATATACATGCCATCTTGAGGGGAGTGTTGATTTGTAAATATCTAGGTGTGATTAGATATGTTTTAGTAGGATTCTAGTTGATCTCACAGAATCAAATCTGATGTGGTATTGAATAGGTTAGGATATTAGAATCATCCCTTGATTCTCAAATATCCTAGAATCAGGGGATCTGATTGCTAGCTAGTTTATTTTTCTATACTAAAAATTTGTATCTCTATGGATGAATAGAATTGTACAATTTTGGTACCAAAACTTGCAGACTCATCCCCTCTCCTCCTTATTAGCAGTATTTAGTAAACCTGTGGTTTGTTATTCTTCAATATGTATTAGTGTCTGCTGCTTCATTTACTTTGTATCTTGCTATTTGCTGTCATATTTCTTGCATCCATGCTTCAAATACTCCTCTTTTGAGCCGAGGGTCTATTGGAAACAACGTCCCTACCCAGAAATGTAGGGATAAGGTCACTCATGGGATTACACTGAATTTGTTGTTGTATTTGTTGGAGTGAGAGAATTCATTCTTTTATAATGGAAGTATTGGGAGCCTAATAATGAAAAGATGATACTGTCTTGATGAGATATTCAATGAATTTTTATCTTCTATAAAAGAAATTCTGTTTCAGTCGAGTTGCGTGTGAGTCTGGATCCTTTATTGTGGTTGAGTGACCAATTTTTTCTTGTACTGTGCCCCCTCCCAAATTCTCGTGTTCATAGTGTGGTATGAATTGAAACATGTGTTGGTAACACAATGAGTTTGTTTCAATTTTATCCTGGTTTCAAAGATCCACTTGTAAATGCAGGCTTCAATTGTGGCGAGGCTGCCAACTTCGGTACTCCACAGTGGCTTGCAGTAGCCAAAGAAGCTGCTGTTCGTCGAGCTGCCATGAACTATCTGCCTATGCTCTCTCATCAGCAGTTGCTTTATTTGTTGACAATGTCTTTTGTTTCAAGGTCTGCTCATCAGCTCTTGTTGCATATGTGGATCAGCCCAACATTTCCCCTCTAGGAGATGAGAATTAGGTGTTTCTTTTGCATTCCCGGATTGAAACTTTGTAGGCTTTATCTTAATTTATCTTTTATTGATATGTTTTTGTAAGAACTACTTTTTGTCCAGCTGTACAAATCTGTTTTTTCCATGTTCACAATACATTATTTAGGTCAGAAGTGAAATTGTAGACATCTTTTTAGAGTTATGTGGGTAATGAGGTTAAGGTATACTTTTTTGTTACTTTAAAAGGTGAAAGTTTCTGTAGTCTGCTACTGTTCCTGCAATAATGGAAATATTGGGCTGTGGAATGGAGTGACTTCTGAAAAACTGAGTGAGGATAGTTAAGCTTTGTTTTACTCCATTTTGTTGCTTTCCCGTCATTCAAAAACCAAAACCTAGGGAGCGGACAGGCTTATGGTTACATTTCCTTTTACTTTAATAAACATAGAAATATCTGTTGGTTTCTTTACTTCTATGTTTGTGATGACAGTGTGCCAAGATCCCTGCTGCCTGGGGTTCGAAGCTCTCGTCTGAGATATCGTCAGAAGGGAGAAAGGGAGTTTCTGGTAAAGAAAGCCTTCGTTGAGGATATAGAAAAGGAGAGCGACCTGGTAACAGTTTTACTTCAGAAAAGCTTCTCTGACTATGCAATGTTGTGGGATGTGGATATGCTTCCATCTTCAGGTAAAGAATCTGAACTGCACAAGAATGTTTCTGCGGATGCTTCTAAAGGGAACGATCAGTCTGACAACAACGATAGTCAGGATGTCTTAGACCAAATGAGCTTAAACATGGAAAATTACAGTGACTTCTATGTGGATGATGATGTGTCATGTGAATTTGAAATCGATTCTGGGACATTACCCTGTATAGCTTGTGGGATTCTTGGTTTTCCATTTATGGCTCTGGTGCAACCATCGGAAAAGTCTGCAAAACACCTTTTTCCTGAGGAATTTCAGAATAAAGAAGAATCCGGGGTGCTGAAACATGTGGAGTCGGATAACCATAGGTGCATGTTTGAGGACTACAATAGAGGTAGGAGGCCCTTTATAACTTTTCTCCCGTGTTGAGTTTGTCTGTTCTGTTATCTTGATAACTAAATCAATCTCTCGAGTTGATGATATCTTCCTCTGTAATAATTGCTTGTTTGGATTGACTTTGGGCTTATGACTGACTTATAAGCCAAAAGTCATAAGTTAGAAATTCTAACTTATGGCTTTTGGCTGATTTTTATTAGTTTGGCTTAAAGCCAAGTGCTTACACTCTTTTTTATCTTGTCCAAACACTAAAAAAGTTCTTTAAAGCTATTTTGGCTAAAAGCACTCAAACTAAGTCAATCAAACAAGCTCTAAATGTGCTAATTTTACTGCTTGTAAAAGGTAGTGCAAATTGATTTATGAAACTTCTTGTGTCTGATCAACATATGACTCTGTGAGAAATAATCCTAACTCTTTGAACACAGCAGTACTAGTTCTTCCTCTTTTTTGCTACAAAGGAGTACCTATGCATACTCTTTCTGTCATTATTCTCCTTTTTGACACCTTTTTTCTCCAATGAAATTTGCTTGTCTTTCAGCTGAATACTAATAAAAGAAAAGAGAATAAGTTTCACTGATAGAAAAAGAAGAGAATTGCTTCAGTTTGTTGTTTCTGTTAGTGGCTGCCGCTTACTACCAGTTCATTTCTAAGCTGAACAAATCATATTAATTATGCTGCATTTACATGTGTGAAGGTCTATCCTTTAAATTATCTGATTCTGAATATGTAGTAATGAGTCCCATTTGTGTATGTTTCTGAACTACAGCTTTTGATTTATAATTTTCATTTCCGCCTGAAATAATAAGATACACATGGTTAGAATGTCTAGTCTTATATGGTTTGTCTCATTGTACATTGTAAGGAAAACCACCTAGAATATTTTGGAGAATATTCTCTACTTAATTATGAATAGATATCACCTTATTAGTATGTAAACTATTTCCCTACCATATTATAGATAGCCTAAGCTCCTATTAAAGAGCACTGCCCCCATAATCAAACGAAGGTTCAGGTGCCACTCCTCTCTTTAAGATCATCAAGCACCATCCATCTCTTCAGCAACTAGCACTGCTACTTTTTTTTTTTTTTTTTGATGAAGTGAGTGGTATTAATAGAGGCATCAAGAGGATGCAGAATTCCTATAATTACGAAATGTGGCATTGTAGCTTACAAAATGTCACTGGCTGACTGTACAAACTATCTAAGCCAGAACTAGTTAATGCGGAGCAAGTCCTGAACTCTGCGTTAACAGCAGGGTACAGACTGGACAAACTAACAAATTGACTAAGAGCCTTCAAATTACCTAAAGAGGTTGATGCCCCATCAATTGATCTTTGTGGTATCCCCATTTAAGCTTGTCAGCTGTCTGGGGATTTATGTGGCGATACTGGAGTCTTGCCAGAAGATCAATCAAATCATTCACTTCCCAATCATGCATGTCTCTTCTGAATGTCAGATACCAGTTGGTCCCTTCTCTATTTGCAACAATACCAAAATTGGTATCTTGAGCAATTCTGAACAATTCTGAACAATCATCCTGAAGAGTTGTATTGCCAAGCTATTCGTCTGTCCAAAACCCTAGCAGTGCACCATTGGACTTTGAAGTGAGCATGCTGATCAAAGTGTCCCTCAGCTGTCTAATACCCTTCCAGAGTCCCACACCATGAGGAAGAGTAGAGGTCTCTGTGCACCATTGATTCAGTCTTCCAGCTTATCTATAATGACATCTTTCCAGGGCTCTGGCTCTTCCTAGTTGAATCTCCAAGGCCACTTCACCCTCATACTTTTGTTATGGAAAGCAAGGTTCTTGATACCAAGACCTCCATGATAGTTTTGTGGGATGACCTCCCACTTGAGAAGGTGAAATTTGTGCTTCTGGTTGTTGCCTTCCCACAGAAAGACTCTTCTTATCTTGTCAATCTGCTGAAGGACCTCTGTTAGCATTGGAAATAGGGCCATTTAACAAGTGGGCAAGCTGTCTAGGACACTATTGATAAGTGTTGGCCTGCCAGCAAGGGAGAGGTATTGCATTTGCCATGTTGCCAACCTCTTTTCAAAGTTTTCAACTACCCCATTCCAGATTTCAGTGAATTTGAACTCAACACCCAGAGGCATATCTTAAGAGGTCTTTGCCTCGTAAGATATGCCTGAGAGCTTAGGAAAATAAAATCTATGACTATTAGAGTTCAAAGTTTATGGCACGGCTACTTTTTAACCGACCAGCATCCTCTAAACTTTGAATTTCTTTTCATTGCTATACCAATTTACAGTACGTTGTTCATATTCTGGAATTTTGCAAACACCATATATCTTTCCAGTGATTAAGAATAGATTTTCTTTCGAGTGTAATGCAAGAAGCACTTTCCTTTGTTGTACAGTAACCCAAGACTTCCCGGAGGAAAGAATTCCAGCTCCAATTTTCTTATGGTAATTGTGCACTGTTCTAGAGAGATGCGTCAACTTTCTATGTTTCCAGAACAACCAAACTCAAAATGGTTTTTTTTTTTTTTTTTCTTTTTTAAGTTTGTATTCTTCAGCATTAAGGATATGCTAGCCACCACCAAAAAGTTAAACTACAGACTCCCTATCAGATCTATAATCTGTTCAGTATCTTCTATACATAATTGTTTACACCAAAAGAGTAAAGATACAATACAATTCCATTTGACTTTATGAATGGGATTGGACCTATCTTCGAAACATCTGGCATTTCTCTCCCTCCATACTGACCACCATATACATGAGGGAATCAATCTCCACCATCTCTTTTGGCTCTTACTTCCCCCTCTTCTGATCCAGCAGCTAAGAAGGTCTGATGTATGCTCAGGCATGGCCCAGCTACAGCCAGTAATGTTGAGAAACAAATTCCACAACTGAGCAGTGTACTTGCAGTGCAAAAAAAGGTGCGTGTTTGTCTCCTCAGTCACCATACACAGAAAACACCTAGAAACCAATCGTCTCTTCTTCTTCTTCTGTAGCACTTCTTGGGTAAGGCAGGCTGTCACGACCCGAAAGCACCCCCTAAAAGTTAGGGAAACCTTCGAATCATGACCGGGCGTACTTGACCCCTTTGGGGTCTCGTACAAGCCCTCTAACTAGCATTCATAACATAAAGCGTGAAAAGTAGTGCGGAATTAAAAATTTTCACGATAATCATAAATAAAGGAGTCTTTTCATAAATACTAGGAAAATCTTATCGTCACAAGCCAACTTAAACTCACAACTTGGAATCTTAGGGACACGTCCCTTTACAATAAAAGTAAATACATTTTTAAGTCTTAATTAAGAAACTAAGAAACATAAAACTATGTCCTCGAATATATGAGGACATACCCAATTCTTGAGAGATAGAATTCTCAAGCTTCAACTCCGATCCTCCAAAAGGCTTCCAACCTATACTCATAAGATATATAAAAGTATGGGGTTAGTACAACAATGTACTAAGTATGGCATATGCAAATAAACATACAAAAAGGGACATTTTAGTAAGAATAGCTTTTCATGCAATTCAAGTATATCATTCATGAATCTAGAAACAACCAACATAAGAATCGACAATCAACACTTTATGGCAACTTTACCAAAACTTAGAGCAATCAAAAGGAACATTTCAATGAACTTACTAAACTTACAATAAAAATTGAATAAAACATCATAGTGAACATTTTGGATTCTTACAATGAAGACCTTACAGTGAATGGTACGGTCCAAGTCATATGAACTCTTTTTCCTTTGAAGTTGCCCTAACCCAAGGTTATCCTAAGATTCCCTAAGGTGAGCTAAGAAGGGATTTTCATTACACCTCCCTTCAAAGCACACCAAAGCGACCCTTAAAACTACCAAATCTTAGGCTTACTTCGTTGGAAATCAAATCCACGCCCTTGGCTAACATATGCAAAACACTCATGGAAAAATATAGGTCACACCAAGTGCAATGTGAGAGTAGCATCCCATACTACCACTCCCACTTAGTACTCCTAATGGATTCCATTTACTCAAGTACTCCACAATAATCATCCACAACGCTACACCATAATACCCATTCACACGGATTTCATGAAGGTACTCTTCTCCCATAGTAGGTATAGGTCACACCAAGTGCAATGTGAGAGTAGCATCCCATACTACTACTCCCACTCAATGCTCCTACTCGGTAACTAATGTGGATTGAGCACTTCACGACATACATACATAAATTCAACAATATACAAGATAATTAGTTTCAAATCAATTCTTTGTGGGAGTTAGCTTAACCGACAAAGACCATGAGAGCTAGACATGGAATCCCGATATTAACCCCTATCGGATGAGGGATCCTTACTTGCCTAGTGTAAGGTCATGCTTCTTAGCGTTTACATGGCTTTTCCAATAGCTACACCTATGCGGGCACATAGTTAAGGGATAAGGAGATTGCTACTAAGTAACTCACTCTCTACTAACGAGGAGTACTCATCTCAAGAGGTACTTTGGATTACAACATCTCAACTCACGAAGTGCAATCCACCTCCCCTTCATATCCTCTCGGTGCTAGGCATAACTCCCCACGGATTTCTCAACATAATAGTCTATCTTAGAAAGCTCACTAGGAATGGAGAGGTTGCTACTAGACACTACATTTCAACTCACGAAGTGTGTCCACCTCAAGATTCCCCTTTTTGCTCAACTTGGCATAATACAAATCTTAAAAGAGTGTGTGTGTGTACATGTGCACACCTTGCATATAAGCATCGCTTCATTATCATCAAGTTCTACACATACTTTAACCTTAATTCATCAAGTTACACTCTACATGCTTCTCATAATCATACACTTCATTTAGACATAAACTAGGTCAAACATGCAATTCAAGCTACATCAAACACAATACAAGACCCATTTCCCATATATCTTCATTTCACATATTAGACCTTCAAGATCACATACTCAAAACATACTAAGTAACATCAAGTTCATCAATTAGCACCGCTACCCATAAGGTGGACCATACCACTCAAATAGCAATTCATAATAAGAAATATACCATGAGAGAAACTCATCAATAAATCAAACCATCATCACCCATAAGTAATTTATCAATATTTCACCATATTAAAGCCCTTAGGGCAGTAGCTACACCAACATGACATACACAAGAAGACCCAAGTTCATACCTTACTAAAATCATGCTCACATAACCCATTTTCAAGCCAAAAGTTGAAGTATGCATATACAAGAGTTTCATGGAGTTTTTAACATCAAAATCATCAATTTAAACCAAGATAAATACATTTAAACCATTGAAACTTAAATACAAGAAGACCCATACTAGAAATCAAAGTTTGAAGAAGATTGAGTTTAGAAACCCTTTTGAAAACCATTTTGGAAATTGGCTTCTTGAATGAAATGATATTCAAGAATGGATACCATACCTCACTAAGCAAGCCAAATCCAAGAGTTTTTGATGAAAAGACACGTCCAACCAGCCCTCCTATCCTTCCTTGACCTCTAGCTTTCAATGGAGTCTTGGAGAGAGTTTCTTTAGAGAGAGAGAGTTGAATTTAGAAGTGAGGGGGTCTTGTCTAGGTCTAGGGTTTAAAACTCATTTAATATACCCAAAAATCCCTTAACAAACCGTCCAAACTCTTATTTAGACGTGAACCCCTAACTTGGCAGAAAAATCTGCGCACAGGGACAGACTTGCGACGACCTGCTTGTGACGGGGCGTCACGGGTGCAACGGCCCGTCCTGACCATCCGTTGCAAACTTCAGAGGCTTGCCAAGGGTCCCCTCTACACCCTTGAACAAGTCCCCCACGACGGAACCTTGTGACGGGGCGTCACAGCCATGACTGGCCGTCGACTGCTCCGTCGCCAAGGCTGCCTGGGACAGCCTGCTTAGCAGGTTTTGGGTCCTTCCTCAAGGACCCTTCGATGGTCCTCGGGGATAATTTCCCGGACGTTTTCAACACAAATATGATCATCTATAAGTTTAACACCTCTCACATGAATTTCATCCAAAACGAACACATAAAACTCGACGAAACTCATCTAGACGTACAAGGTCGACTCAAGGCATATCTTTCGAATGTCTTGGACGTTCTTGGTCGTTTGACCTCCAAACTTCACGAAACTTTGCACACTGCCTAAGGACACTAAACTAACTCCGTTTAACTTAAAGTCGACTCAAGAAACAATCATGAGGCTCTAGTTCACCTTAGTTCATTTTGGGGCGTTATACAGGCCCTTTTAATAACCAACCAAGTGAAGCACTTAACTTTGGTAGGAATGCTGCTTTTCCAGAAATAATTCCACTTGCATTGAGAATTTATATTAGTCACCTGGAGACCTCTTGTGTAGGCACTCTTTACAGAAAATATCCCGTTACCATTGTGTTTCCAAAGAGGTATATCAACCTCTGTACTGCTAATAGAAACTTGCCCGATTTTCCCCAGTAACAGGGCTACCCTCTCTATCTCCCAATCATTTAAACGCCTCCTAAAAGATATATCCCACCCCTGTGTGGACCAACACTCTTGGATTGTCACCTGTGGGTTTACACAAATAAGAAATAGGTCAGGGAAAGCCTCCTTTAAAGGAGTTTGATCCAACCACCTATCTCTCCAAAATTGTCTTTGCTCCATTGCCAACCTTGAGGCAAATATTGTCTTCCATTAATTGCCATAAATTCCTAATTGTTCTCCATACTCCCACTCCATAGGTATCAGTTACCATTTCCGTGCACCATGGGCTAGCTTCACCATACTTAGACACAATGACTTCCTTCCACAGAGCCTTATCCTCATTGATGCATCTCCATAACCATTTCAATAGAAGACTCTCATTTTGCAGCCTAAGATTTCGGATTCCCAGACCCCCATATTTTTCACTAAGCAACACTGTTTCCTATTTCACCAAACGGTAACCTTTCCCCTCTTTATTACCTTGCCACAGAAACTTCCTCCTCATCTTATCTAGTTTTTTCACCACTTTTGCTGGGATTGGAAAAAGTGACATCACATAAGTAGGTAGTGAATCAAAGGACAGAGTTTATCAAGATTAATCTACCCCCCATTGATAGGTACTGGGCCTTCCACTTAGCTAACTTCCTCTCAGTTTCTCTAGAATCCCATCCCATATCTCTAGTGCTTTGTGTTTATAGCCTAGGGGCATACCAAGAAAGTGGTTGGTAGCTTTCTATTCTGCATCCTAGTATGTTGGCCAAGCTCTGAACCTGAGGAACCTCCAAAACTTGAAAAAGGCTGCTCTTTCCCCAGTTGACTCTCAACCCTGAAGCACTCTCAAAGAGTATCAAAATTAGTCTGATAAACCTAATTTGATCCACTGTTGGCTCACAAAATATGATGGTCTCATCTGCATACAATAGATGGCATATCTCCTTACCCTCTCCATGTTGTTCATCCGGAAACCTGTGATCCATCTCTTTTGGATTGCAATCTTCATCATACTGTCAAACCCCTCCATAGCTAAAATAAATAGGAAAGAAAGAGTGGATCTCCTTGTCTCAAACCCCTCTTAGAGGGAAAAAATCCAATAGGCTCACCATTCACAAGAACAGAGAATCTAACTGTTTTGATACAAACTTCCATCCATTTTACCCATTTATCTCCAAATCCCATTTGCCTTAGGATATTGCGGAGGTAGTCCCAGTTCACATGATCATAAGCTTTTTGAATGTCAAACTTTACACATTATTCCAGGAATACCATTCTTCCTTCTTGCATCTATACACTCACTGGCTAATAATGCAGCATCCATGATTTTTCTTCCCTTTATGAATGTCATCTGATGGTTGTTGACTAGCTTATCTACCACTGTTTTGAGCCTCTCAGCTAGAATTCTAGCTATGATTTTGTAAATCCCCCCTACCAGACTAATAGGACTATAGTCTTTTAACTCTGTGGCACCTGGTTTCTTTGGAATTAATACTATGAAGGTTGCATAATTCTATGAAGGTTGCATTGAAGCTTTTCTCAAATGTTTGACTGGTGTGGAAAAAATTGACAGTATCTATAATGTCCTTCTTCAAGGTGTCCCAGAAAGTTTTGAAGAAAACCATTGGGAAACCATCTGGACCAGGAGCCTTCTCCATAGCGCACATGTTAAGAAATTTCACGATTTCCTCTTCTTCAAATGATCTCTGCTGCCATGCCTGTTCTTCGACAGTAATTTTTGTTCCTCCATGTAGATTTAGATCCGGTCTCCATTGCTCAGTCTCTTTATATAGCTCTTTGTAGAAACTCTGAACCGCTTCTTTAATATTGTTAGGATTATTTATTTCAATGCCATCCACATTTAGTTGATGTATAGAATTGAACCTTCTATTTGCAGTAGCAATTCTATGAAAAAACTCTGTATTTTCATCTCCCTGTTTCAGCGATTGGATCCTTAACCTTTGTCTCCACACGATCTCCTCATTTTTTGCTACGTCTTCATATTCCAAACCCAGGTTCTGCTACACTTCATCATCAGTGAGTGGTCTTACTTCATGCACGGCTTCCCAGTTTGATATTTGGGCCAAATATCCTCTTTTCTTTGCCTCCAGTTTCCCCTATTTTCTCTGCTCCACTCCTTCAACTTCCCTTTGAGCAATTTCAGCTTTTCTGCCAACACATAGCCTGGTCTGCCATTTATATTGAAAGAAACCCACCATTCTATGACTTTTTGCTTGAAACCACCAACTTCTAGCCACCAAGTTTCAAATTTGAAATAAGATTTCTTCGCTTCCCAGTTTCCACAAGTCAACAAAATGGGGTTATGATCAATTATCAACTTTGGGGGAATGGTTTGTTTGATTTGAGAAAGCTCTCCCCCCATTCTGCACAGTGTAAGAATCTATCAATTCTGGAGGCACAATCAAAATCCTCACCCCTTCTCCAAGTATAGGATCCACCAATTCTAATTCCTCTATGCAATTGGAAAATTCAGCCATGCTCGCACTTAACCTGCGGCAGTTTGTTCTCTCTGAGGGATATCTAGTGACATTAAAGTCACTACATACTATCCATGGCCCAAGACATGTAGTTCTCACATCGATCAGCTCTTGCCACAGTGTCCTCCTAGTCATTCTATTGCAATCAGCATACACACCAGTCAAATGCCACTCCAGTTATCATTTAAACTGGTGAACTTGCCAGTTATGCATTGGTTGCCATCCACCACCATCTCCCCATTCCAAATTCTTTTATCCCAAAGAACTAGGATTCCCCCACTGCTCCCCTGCTCCTCCTTTTGGATCTTTCCCATCCATCTATTGTGTCATATACTTTGAATAACATTGTCTATCTGACCCTCAAATTTTGTTTCTACCAACACAAACTCAAGATGGTTTCTCACTTTGAGTTTGACGGAGCATGTTAGAATATCAAGTGAATATGCATCTATATTCATGTGTCTAGGTTCATAGTCCTTGAATGATATATTCTCTGTTACTAAATTATATAGAATATTTATTCAACTTATATCATGGAAATCAATAAACCACCATATTGTACGTAGCGTAAAACTCTTATGTAAGGAGCACCTCTTGTACATTGCCTATAAGTTATTAAGAAGTTTCTTCTATATTTAAACACACATATCTCATATGCTGGCGCACACATTGGATTGGAGTACAGTCTGGGAATATTAGTTCACCTCCAATGGTATGACCAATTTGCACATTTTTTAATCATTTTTCACTCTTCTTCTTTTAAGTCAATTAAATAGGTACATCTTAGTTAAGCTGGTTTCGATGAAAAGAGAGTTGTATCACTGGATGGAAGTAGTTGTTTTCACGTTTATTTAGATGAAATGAAATTACCTTCTCTCTTTTTTTAAATCACAGAGACCATAAATGGTCATTTTGTAAATAAAAAGTAATTGTTTTGGACCCCAAAAAGGCCCAATATACAAAAATCGGCCCAATATTTAGATAAGTATACAGTTTGTAACTGACTGATTGACCATGCTTTGTGGCCTGTGCCTATAGGTATGCATCTAGACACCTGGTATAAAGTAACAGAAAGCTTAAATCATTTGACCAGATTGTTACCCACAATAATCTATCAAGTAAATTGTCAACTCAACCAACTGATTGACGATGATGCTGTGTGCCTGTAGGTTAGTATCAATGTTAAAATGTGTGACCATTTCATCCAAAACTTTTATTTGCTTAATTATGTATTCGTGACGCCCCACACATGCAGGTCAGGTTCTTTTTCTTGAGCCTAAGTATGTGGAAATTCTAATTGGTTGCAGTGAGACTCGAACCTGGAACCTTACTCAAGGTCCATTTTTCAACACTGTCATAGCTAGACCTATTTATATTCTTGGTTTACTCAATTTTAGGCCTCATGCTATGTTGCCACCTTTGTTGCTCGAACACTTCAAAAATGTTATCGGGTGTGTGTCGGATCCTTCAAAAGTAGTGCAATTTTGGAGGATTTGACACGGGTGCGGCAACAATTTTGGATAGTCTGAGCAACTTAGGTTGCCACTATGTTGCTCGAACTCAGGTGCAGATCTACAGGTTGAATTCTTCATCACATACCCTTGAGGATTCGAGGATGTTGGTATGAGTCTAGATACGGATGCTGGGATACAACCAATAAATGTATCTTACGGCATAGATAAGTATATATTTTGATTAATTGAAGTGATGGAACCAAAACTAATTAATATGACATCAATATACCCTGTGTAAGACTGTAATCTGACAAAGTGGGATCTGGGGTGAATAGAGTGTGTGCGGACCTTACCCCCCTACCTTAGAAGTAGAGAGAATGTTTCCGATAAACCCTCGACTCAAGGATAAAAAAAAACAAAACAGTCCTGCAAAAGAAATAACAGTCCGATGTACAAAAAACAACAAATAGCAACAGAACAGATGCTACAGTAAAACAATCTCATATAATAGCAAAGTATCTCATACTTTATACGACTATATGTATATGACATAAACCAAAAGATCATAAATCAAATACCTAATCAATCTGTACTTCTTGGTCATAGATGTAGTCAAGCACCCAAGTTAAGTTGACCACACCCACACCCAAATTGGGTTGGATCGACATGGATGTGGCTGGGATTTGAAGGGTCCGAGCAACATAGACGAGGTGTGAAGTGCCTCACATTGGATCAGAAAATGGATTTTTGTCTCTTTAAATGGTATTGGCAACACTCATCCCATGAAACTTTTGGGGTTTGAGTTATGCCCAATCCCTGCATATTCGTTAACAATCTGGACACCTGGTCTAACGCAATTTATCTGTTTAATTGTCACTTACCTAACTATTTGGTAACATTTGTCCAGTCAAATAATTGTTATTCTCATGTCTGGGAGATACTGCAAATTTATCAGAATGATTGAACTTGCCTGTGGAATACTGAATTTCCTCTTCACGCAGTTGACAGAATTCAAAGAAATGGAGTGCATTCCCTTAACCATGATGAAGTGCTTTTGTCTGCCCAGCCAAGCGAGTCTGCAGTTTCTCCGCACGAGAGTCAAACATCACAGTCTCATCATCTTTCACATACAGATAATGCAGCCCCAACTTCAAAAGTTGACCTTGAGAAGGAATGTGATGTTTCTAGAGGTCTTGTAAGACCACAGATATTTTGCCTTGAGCACGCAATTCAGACTGAAGAACTGCTGCATACTAAAGGTGGAGCAAATGTTCTTGTGATCTGCCATTCAGGTAATGCTCCTCATGTACAACCTCGTTTCAATTGTCTTAATGATGATAATACCAAAGAAACTACTAAAGTTTTCAGTTTTTCTAGTTCTTGGTGTATTGAACGTTTGTTACAACTTCTGATTTCATGTAGACTTCCAAAAAATAAGGGGACATGCTGCTGTTGTTGCAGAGGAAATTGGCACGGCATTCAAATATAATGAGATTCCGCTGGCTAATGCATCTCAAGGACATCTTTCATTGATTGATCTTGCAATCAGGGAAGAAGAACAAAACAAATGTGCAGAAGATTGGACACTGAAATTAAATATTAATTTAAGGCACTGTGTGAAGGTGCAAAGGAACTGTCCACTTAAGAAATTAAAACATGCATTGATTTTGGGTGGATTATTCTCTGATACAACTCGTAGTTCAGATTCCTTGAGTCTCCTCAAGTGGCGGTCCAGAAAAGTGCGCTCAAAGAGAAAGTTGAATCATTCAACAGAAAGTACACCATTTGCAAATGTTCAAATAGCAAAGGTAGTTTCAGGGTCTACAGTGGACATGCAGAATGTCAGAAAGGGGAATATAACAATCCAGTATTCCAGGAAAAAATACAAGCCTAAGGATTGTAGTTCTGCACAGATCTCCAGGGTTTTCATGGATCCATTTAATGTTCCAAAAGAAGTTTCACTTGTAGATGCAAAAATATTGGGAAGTACTCGCCGCCTCAGGGATGAAAATGCAGGCACCGCTTCTTTAGCGGAAAGGTTCTTTGCTTCTTCTGATGGGAAACCCCGATTGCAATATGAACATGAGATGCTTTTACTAAACAAAGACCGAAATGGGGATCTCCTTGCACCACAAGAACCAGATTTACTTGTGACGACATCTTTAATGGTGGAATTCGATAGAGCCCAGGCCAAACTTTGTACTACTGAGAAGTTCTCTTTGGAGGATAAAACTTATGATACAAATTCAAATAGTTGCAATACAGAGAATAAGACCATGGCTGCAGAGACTAGTGGAGAAACAGACATAGCACATGCGCATACTCCTGCATGTACGTCCATATATGTGGTTCAAAGCACTGCATATAATGAAAATTTGGAGGAGAATGACATGATGGAAACTGTCATCAGAGATAAATCTGATGATCATCCGACGGAAGAAGATTTTGAAAGAGATCATCATAGTGGGGATGATAAAGCTATTATGACCAGATCTCCCATGCCTGTCAACTCCTCAGGATCTTGCACTGATGGTCCATCAAGAAGTTATGATAAGAAGATTGAGGATCAAAACTCTCAACAATTTGGCTCAGGTAGCGAGACATCTGATGGTGAAACTTTGCTCAAATCTGTGGAGCAAGAAATCCAAATTCATAACTCAGTTAAAGACATAGTTGTCTGTGACCATGTCACACCGATAGAAGAAGCTTCTGCCTCAGCAGAAAATCTTGAAATGACGACAGAGACATCTAGTACTAAGCACTCGCAGAGTGGCGATGACATCTCTGAGCAGCATATGAAAGAGTCAAACGATGATACTACTTCTGCAGTATTATTAAGGCCGACTGGAAAAAATGGTGGGTGTGAGCTAGACCTCTCTACTGATTATGGATGTAGTGTTAGTGGCTTTGTTAAAAGTCCATGTGAAGGTTTAAGGCCACGAGCTAGGAAAAATGAACCTGGGAGCAGAGTTGATAGTAAGGAATTTCTTGAGAAGAAACCTATGGGAAATAAGGTGAAAAGGTCTTTATATAGTTCCATCATTCCCAAGGATAAGAAAGAAGAGAAGGGAAGTCATAGGTGTAACTTGGAAGGGTGCTGGATGAGTTTTCAGACAAAGGTAGAGCTGCAACTGCACAAACAGAACCGGTGCCCCGTTCAAGGGTGTGAGAAGAAATTTACCTCCCACAAATATGCTGTGGTTCATCAACGTGTTCATAAAAATGATCGTCCGCTGAAATGTCCATGGAAGGGGTGCACCATGACATTCAAGTGGGCCTGGGCAAGAACTGAACATTTGCGTGTACATACTGGTGAACGGCCATACAAGTGCAAGGTTGAGGGTTGTGGACTGACTTTTAGGTTTGTATCAGATTATAGTCGGCATAGACGAAAAACTGGGCATTATGTAGATGCGGCCAATTGATATTAGTTACTTTAATCAGATCGATGGGTTGTGTAATGTACCAAATACTAGACTGGGGTTGAAAAGGCAATCATGTAAACTTGTCAGTTTTAGCATGGGGTGGTAGTAGAGTAGCTGTGTGCAGGATCATCTTTCAATTAAAATGAAAATGAAAATTGCATATGTCATTCTTTCGAATTTCTTCATCTATGAAGAAAGTCTTGTCTCGTGGTACTCTGGTAATGCTGGACTGGACAGTCAATACAGAATAAATAGAATAATAACCAACAAACTGAAACTGCAGCTTCTGCTTCTGCTTCTGCTTTCAATTGAAGAAACTCTGTTTTTATCTTGTCAATAAATTCTGCTAACTAGTTATTTTCGCTCTCTACAACTTTTAACCGCGTTACATATTTTGTTAAATGTATTTTACCCTTAAATTTAATTTAGTATTTTATAAAATATATAATTAATTAAATACTAAACAATAATCATAGCATATTATGATTAAATATTAAAAGTGAAAACGTGTCAAGTTAAATGAAGAAAAACGGAAATATTCATAGAAAGATATTACATTTTTTTATTCTTTTAAAAATTAATTAATTACTTTTTTAATATTTTTGAGAAAACTAATTTTTTTTTATCTTTTTTTTTTTGTATTTATTTTCATTGCACTTAATATAATACTAGTTTTTTTTCTCTTCTTTATTTATTATTTTTCTCCTTTATTTATTTTAAATTCATCTTCATGACTCATATTTAATATATATTTGTCTGTTTTTCATAATATAACTCTTAATTCTTTTCATAGTCATAACTTTTAATTATTAAGAGATTCTACCTATAAAAGTTTTAAAATACATTATTTGTGTTTAGTCTTTTCGTATTTCAACCTCATTTATTTTATCCTTTGAGCTTCTATGTTACCTCAATTGCAGGAATCAACTAAGATTCGAGGATTGAGAGAAGTAACTGCTAAAGAACAGTTAAGAACAATGGAAAAAACAGAGAAGAAGAGAAGAAATGTAGATTTTAAGAGAGAAATGAGTTGTATTGTATATTCATGATGAAACTCCTTTACAATTCAGAACTATATAGGATTTACAATTAAATTAGCTGAAAGGAAAATATCTACTAACTGTTTCAACAGTAGTCTTAACAACTTTAACTAACTCGGTATTAACTAACTAATTTCTGACGTGGCTCAACTAATTTCCTGAATTCCTGTTATTCATCCTAATTCCAAATATGTGTAACATTCTACCTGTAATTAGTATTAATAATTATCTATTACTCTTCTTTTGCATGCACTATACAAAGGTGTACACAATAGTAAATTACGACATCAAGTAAATTTATTTTCTTTTGTGTTTAAGAGCTTATATTTATAAGTTAACATGAAACTAATAGTATTATTTTTTACTATTTGATTCATGTTTTAATTTGACTTGGTGAAGAAGTTTCTTGAATTTTTCTTGATTGTGGAAGCATATGTTGATAAGAACCAGAAATATTATGTATATGCCCTTAAACTATGTGAAAGGAACAAAAATGTTCACCGTTTATAGTTTGACTCAAAAATATCCTTACTGTTAATACTTTGATTTAAAAAGGCCCTTACAAATATTTTGGTTCAAAACTGCCCCCATAGTTATAAAATGGGTCAAAAATGCCCTTTTTCGAATAAATAATATATATATATATATATATATATATATATATATTTAAAACACATTTTCTTTCTAATTAAAAATATTATTAAAGAACACTATTCTTGGTTTCTTTCTTCCCGAATTACTTTAAAATCACTGTAACAAATAAAAATGTAGGAAACATTATTTTTCTTCTTAATCTCATTTTACTAATTAAAAATAGAATAACTCCATGTACCCTTTCGACATATAATATATATTATATACATAAGATCATAGTATATCCATCATTAATTTATATTTATATAACGGTAAAAATAAGCAATATTTCATTTTTTAAAATTGAAGTAAAATAAACATTTGTTATTTTTTTTAAAAAAAGTATTATTAGAAAAGAATGTGTTAGAAAGAAAATAATAATATATTTATTTGAAAAATGAGCATTTTTTACCCATTAAATAACAATAATGACGTTTTAGACCACAGTATTGACGAGGACATTTTTTGACCAAACTACAAATGGAGGGCATATTTATTCATTTCGCATAGTTTAAGGGCAATTTTGAACTAAAGTGTTGACGGTAAGGACATTTTTGAGCCAAACTATAAATAAGGGGCATTTTTGTTCCCTTCACATAGTTTAAGGGCATTTTTGACTCTTTTCCCTTTTTTCTTTTATATTTATATTTGTTTTTTCTCATTATTAAACTTCTTTAATTTGATTTTCTATAAATTCTCAAATGTCGTAGCTTTGTAATTTTAATAATTTAATTGATCTATAGAACATCACACGGGCACGTGTTCACAAACTAATTTCGTATAGGAGCACTAGTAGAGTGTCACCTTGGTCGAAGTGAGTTCCTTATTTTTTTTATTTTTTTTTTAACTGGAAGGCCATGAGTCCATTTTATTGATATAGGAAAAATAACAGAAAAAAACAAAACTAAATAGAACTTGTCCATTTCTGGACCCAAACAAAACATATAGAAACTCAAGGAACTGGAAAGGCCACCCTTCAACTCCTTTGTCTTCTACACAAGCTCGGGCTATGGTTCGGCGACAATCGAAAAGGGGCAGGCAGTTGTAACTCCAGATCTTGTTCACCTCATGGTTCAAGAGGAAGCTAGCTTGAGTAAAAGACATTGAAGACACTAAAAATTTTCACAAGCGCTATGACTCTAACTCGTTGAAGACTCCTTCAGCATAGCTTTATATGACCAAAAAGCTTTCTATCAGTGAGTACCTCTACCCCTAATCCCTTAAACACTTGATAATTTCATATGATTTGATTCAACTCACAACTTAATAAATTGAGCTCCCAATAAAGCTAATACTACTATTTAGAGATGAGGCTTATCATATCCTATGAATTTAACTTTATGTGGAAATTGGTATACTTGCTATTCAACTAGTTGTTGCTTTAGCTATACCCTGCTTTTTTAAAAATTTTCCTATGTGCAAGTTTGGGATCCTAAGTTTTTCCATTTGTATGATTGCTCTTTCTGCAATTGGAACCTGCTTGAAACTAGTATATGTAATATGATTTGTACCTGTAAAATAGAAAACTATGTTAGAAAAAAATCAACAACTTTGTTTCCCTCTCTTAGCGCATGTGTCACCTCCACTTGATTTGGGACCTTTGCTCTCAGCACGTTGATCTTCTTCACCTCCATCGACATGGTCCAAGGGACTCCCCATACTCTATTAATGATGTTCTTAAGAGCTAATGAATCTATCTGTCTCTAGTGTTACAGGCAGTGATTTTTGATTTATACAATGTTCAAGCCCAAATCTCATTGCAATTATTTCAGCTTCTAATACAGCCCCTTCCCTTAGCATATACAAATTCTCCACTGTCACTCCTCACACAAAAGGCACTGGATATAGGACCTGGGTAGCTGTTACACTCTCCATCAGAGTTGCATTTGTAAGTTCCCCTCCTAGGGACATTTCAACTAACAGATTTTTGTGATTAGAAGTGGACTATACTCCCCTAAGTATTGGACAATGCAAGGTCAAATCTTAGGAATATCCATTAGCCAAGGATACTTAATAATAGTGAACAAATAAATGTTCCTATTAATTTCTGACAACATGTAGTGAACATATATCCTCCCTCCATGATATATCACATTCCTTCTCTTCCATATGTTCCACATCACCATGGCAGGTATGATTTTAAAGACAATCTTTAGTTTAGGAGCACACTCTGCATGCCACACTTATCAATATTGTCTCTTAATTGCTGAAATGGTCCTTGAACACCAGTTGCAGATGTCATAGACTTCCATACTATTTGAGCATTAGGACAATGACAAAATAAGCGTTAAAATGTCTCCATAGAACATGTGCTACAACAACAACATGTAACACTTTTCACAACCCTCATTTGTATAATCATCGAATTTCCTTTTACACACACTCCACATTAGAAAGGCAATCGTAAATGGTAAGTCCTTGACCCAAATATTTGAGAAGATTTCTTTCTTTTACTTTTTTAGCTTTTACTGGATCCCATGCAGTTTCCAACGTGAATTTTCCATTTCTAGATAACTTCCAACATGGGTTATCCCATCCTGCATCAATCTGCACCACTATAACTTTTTCAAGGATGTGATTAACAACCTCCTTAGGGAAATTGATTCAACAGAGGAATATTCCACCTATTACCCACCATTAAGGACTTAACCTCCTCAATACCTTTATTTATTAACATGAGTAACAAGTAGCGCATAACACAAAGCACTCAATTGAGTCCAATTATCATGCCATGTGCTAACACTATCACATCTTGGTTCCCGCCATATTTCCTAGTCAAACTAATCTCTTGCTTGTAGAATGTGTTTTCATGTTTGTGGTCCCCCCTTCCATTCCTCAACTGTGGCCTATGTCTCTTACAATACTTTTTTCACGTGTATTTTGCCCATAGTGATTTTCTTGTCCTGAAATTCCACCATAACTTTGCAAGAAGGGCTTTTGATACATCAAAAATAGACCTAAATCCCAAACCACCTTCATTCTTTGAGCAACAGACCTCACACCAGGCTACCCAATGTTTATTATTTCCTTCCTCCTTGAAATTCTATAAGAATCTTACAAATACTCTATGGAGGTCATGAATCACACATTTAGGAGGGACAACGGCAGATAGTAGGTATATTGGAATGCATTGAAGGATATTAGTAATCAATACATGTTTTCCTTTAAAGGACAATATCTTACCTTTCCATGCTTGTAACTTATTTTGCACCCTCTTCACTAACTCAATAAAATTCATTTTTCTTTTCTTAGCATGTTCAATTGGACACCCTAGATACATTAATGGAAACTACCTCTGCTAAAACCAGTGAAATCTTCAATCTCCTAAATTAATAGCCTTGAAGTCTTGCGAAATACAAAGAAATTACTTTAATCCTTGTTAATTTTCTACCTAAACTGATTCACATACTCCTTTGGAAGTTGTACCAATAACATAAGAGATTTCTGTTCAACAGTACAAAAAATAATAGTATCGTCAGCATAAGCTAAATGATTGATACTATCACTCCATTTTGGCATCCTGTAACCTTTTTTTTGGTTGAAAAATAGCTTATTTAGGGATCTAGATGTAACACTCTGAAAGTCTATGACCTTAACTGAAGCCTCACATGTTGATCTAAGGCTAGTAACACTGTCATAAAGCCTAAAATAATGTTAATAAACTATGTAGGAATTTTTGGAGTCAAGACATCAAGAAACGTCCATAATATTCGGAGGCTAGTCTAATTTAACTAGTGAAACGTCATTAAGTTTCGGGAAGGTTAAGAGGTGTTGTATGAGGTCTAAAACTTGTAAAAATGACTTTAAATAGGTAAAACCTAGTATATAGAGTGAAAACGTCCAGGTACGACCCCCTAAGGGTTGCCCTAAGGGTCCACGAAGGGACCCCGAACTTGGCCAAGCAAGCTGCCTAAGGCAGCAAGAAATTACAAATAGGGGGAGAGTCCGTGTTGCGGACTTTGGAGGATTTTGGGCAAAACTCAAGTCTGCATAGCGGGCAGGTAAAGGACTTCACTGTCTCGAAAATTAATTTAGAAAATCATGCGGGAACAGCTCAGCGTCGCGGACTTGTTCCCCAACAAAAATCTAAAATTTGGATTTGAAGTTTGACTTCATTAAAGGGTCAACTTAAGTGAAGGGTATTCTGGGTATTTCATGGGGGGTCTATATATTGATTTCCAATCAATTTTCCCTCACATTTTACCCACTCAAATCAAATCCCCAAATCAAAACCCAAAAGCTCTCACCTCTCTCTAGTTTCTCACTCTATTCATCCTCCATTTAAGAAAGAAGAAAGCTTGAAGAAGAAGATCAATTCTCTAGGACTTCACTTCAATTTTGTGGATTAATCTTCATTAAGGTATGGGTTCTTCACTCTTGGGATTCCTTTCCCCAAGAGGTCCTTTCAAAGTTGATTTCTAAATCACCCAATTCCAAGGTTTTTCTATTTGATTATGATTAATTGTGATTGCCTATGACTAATAAGTGTAGATTGTTGGGTAATTGATGTTAATTGATGGAATTTCATGTAGATCGTGTCCTTTCCCCAAATTTCCCAAATCTCGGATCTTGTTTATGAATTGATGGAAATTGATCAATGTATTTATTGTTAGACTTGTTTTATCTATTCTAATTCATTCATGGAATGCCTAGGGTAATGTATTCTTGGGATTGGATCTATTTCTTTAAGAATTCATGATGAACCCTATTCCCCTTAACCCTAAGTTATGAATTGAAGTTAATTGGGATAGTGATGATGCAATTGACTTCATTATTGTATTAATTAATATTGTGTGATGATATTACACCCATTATTGGGTTCAATTGGATGATTGATGGTAAAACCTTGATGATGGCTTGTGAAGGAGATTGGGGTAAGTCTTGTGATCTCAATCCTTTACTTCAATTATGATTACTTGTGTTTAGTGATGAAGTTGTATTGAAGTATACCTTATGATAAGATTGCTTAGGGTTGGTATGATGTTGAATTGAAATGTCTTGATCTATGTCTTGTGAGTTGTTGGCTAAGATGTAATTATATAAGGATGGTGATGATATACCTATGTACCTTATCACAATGTGATTATGTAAATATGCTAACCTTACATGTGTGAATTGTAATGGAAGGACAATACTCATGCAATTCCTATTGAGCTATGATGATAATTATATAAGGGATAGACCATATGACTTAAATTAAGCTATGATGATTGATAAAGGATTAAAGACATTTCAAAAGGGACTCTAGCTTAGCACCGAGTGATCTTGTAGGTGAGGGATGGTGCCTTCCAAGGAGGGAAGGTAGGGTTCACCATGGTTCTCACGGGGTGGATAGCCTCATAGTCCAAAAAGGGCATAGAGTGATGTTTCCATGACATCCCCCAAGCTCCATAAACTATGTTGGCACCATAGGAATACTAGCTAGTGGATCCACTTAGATGCTATGTTCATGTTTGGTTCTACTTTGGCCGGTAGACCACCTTCCATCGGTGTAAGGTTTTACAACACCGAATTCCGCACTTAGCTCTTGTGATTTATGTCGGTTAAGGCAAGTGTTCCCGAAAGTAAAACGAAGTAATAGAGTAAACAATAACTAGGGTGACTTAAGAGGTTTGACTTAGCCTAGGTAGGGGTATGAGACTCTACCTATGTCTTGCACTAATTTTCCTTTAGGGAAGATTTAGGAGGTTGTTCTTATGTTCTTATGCACTTATAAAGTGAGTATTGTATATATGTTGACTTTACATGTTATTGATTCTATATGATGTTAGTTTTACTTATGAACATATTTTTGGTCTATATTGCTAAAGTATAAGGAAGATTACTCTTCATGCCATGTTATGTGAATGCTTATAGTCCTTTGTTTGGTTTACTTGATTAGGTATGGATATGGGTATTTACTTGGTCATTGCACTTGTAGGCTAAATGATGGGTTATGGGTAAGGGTCTTGATTATATTATGATGTTATGAACTCTTATATATGTTGACTTGACTATACTTGAAGATGTTGGTCTTGTGTTGCATATGGCTTTGACTTAAGAGTTAGGTATTCATTGATTTCTTGGATGTGCATGAGGCTTTTCAAAGTAAATTAGCATGTTTGAACAAATGTCCTTTTTAACATGATTTCAATTGTGTTATGTGCATATACTCATACTTAGTACAAGTGTGTACTAACCCATGTTTTATGTTTACTACAAATTGTAGGGTCCGGCCGTTAAGATTATAGAAGGCCTTTGAAGATTACTTGAATATTTCCCAAGTGTTCGGTAAGTCCTCATTTTTTGAGGATGATGTCATTATCAAGCTATTGATGTTGTTCTAGTTATAAGACTTCTAGTTCTTTCCTTTTCATTTGGAGACGATTGTTATATATGCCTATATGAGGTTTTTTATTATAATGAAGTATGGGTTAAATCCAAATTGTTGTATTCGTTTTAGATTGTTCTAATATGAGACATATTATAGACTTCTTGTGAGATTATGTTCCTATACTATGTATGTGAAATAAAAGTAGAAGCCTATGTAGTGTTTCCTATTGCGAGGTTTCTAAGTAAACTCCCTAAATATATATTGTGTGTATGCGAGAGGTCTATGTATTCTTAATGTAGAAGTAATTAAAACGTTTTAAATTTTCCGTGTTATTAACCTATGAATGTAATGATGTAAGCTAAAAGAGGCTAGTCTTAGTCCTCGATAAGGACAACGATGCCGGTTACGTTTAGGGGGTGCTCCCCGAATGTGACACTAGACAATACCTCAGCAGCAATAATAAACACGACAGGGTATAATGTATCTTCTTGCTTTACCCCTCTAGTAGAATGAAAAAATCGTGAACCTGACCATTCACAAGCATTGGATACCAATTGTTAGCTACTAGATCTCCAAATCTTGTCCACCAGCAGACTATCAAAACCCGACTTCTCCATCACCTTCATTAAAAAAAACCAATCAACCCTATCATAGGCCTTAGCCATATCCAATTTAATTACAACATTTGCATATTTACCTCTTTTCCTGATGTCACCAACAATTTCTTGAGTCAATAATATACTTTCAGTAATACTTCTACCCTTCATTGGTTTTGTGAAATAATTCTTGTAAGAAAACTCTCCATCTTGTCATGAATCACCATGGAAATTACTTTGTTGAAAAAGTTGATTAGACTGATTGTTCTTAAGTCACAAAAGGTTTGCGCATTTTTTTTTACAGTAAGATCAAATTTGTGTGTGTGATTGACTTTGGGAGTGTGCACCATGAAAATAACTTGTTCACCTTTTTGATAACATCACTATCAATTATACTCCAACAGACCTGGTAAAAGCTTCAAGTGAAACCATTATGACCACTTGGAACTGTCTCTATTTAATTTAAATACCACTCTTAATTTCTTCTTCTAAAGGTATAGAGTTCAACATCAGATTGTCATCTCTAATAATACATGAATTAATATTCTCCACCAAGTTTAACTCTTCATTATCCTTCTTAGAGGTGAATTGTGTCTGATAAAATTGTATAGATTCAGTCGCTACCTCTTCCTGGCCCACATCTCATTCCCCATTATTTTTTCAATTCTGTTATTTATCAACCTCTTTTCTACCGTTTACATAGTTGTGAAAGAACTTGATATCTCTATCACCTTCAGAAAACCATTGAATGGCTGCCTTTTGCTTTCAATATGCTTCTTCATAATACAAGTATTTCCTCAGTTTAGCTTGTGCATGTTGTAACACCACCCTATTTCTGCAGATGGGTTATGCTCAAACATATCTTCTTTAATCCTCAATATGTCTCCCTCACCTTTAATTGATTGAAAATGTCTCCAAATTTCTCTTTGCACCATTTTGACAAGGCAATTTTAGTGTTTCATCTTGTGTTTCCAGATGATGAAAACATCATCAGTTTCACCTGCCCTCCGGTTATATCATACCACCTCTTTGAAATATGCAACCAGAACTTCAGAAATATAAATGTCCCTGCAACCAAGGACATTGGTCCCCCACAAGTGAACAACAATGAAGCGTGGTCTGATCCAGTTCTTGCCAAATGTTCAACCTCACCCGTCAGAAACAAACCTAAAAATATCTGATTCATCAACACCCTGTCAAGCCTTTTAAAGATACAATCTTCAATAGCTCTCCCATTCCACCAAGTAAATGGACTTCCCTTATATCTAATATCAAATAACTCACAAGAATTTATACAGAAAGCGAAGTCTTCGTATTCTTATGGATAAACAAGTAAGCCATCAATTTTCTCTTCCTCGTGCAAAATGATATTACAATCCCCCCTATCATCCAAGGCAATGTCATATCATGACTAAGAATGTAAATGTCATTCCACAAGTGTGTCCTCTCCCCTGCATCATACTTTAGCATATACCGCTGTTATGACCACCTTTTTACCATCCAACATGGTTAGTTGAGTGGTCAATTTTTGGTCAGAGTCAACAAGAATAGTAATCTGGATATCATCGGGCACAAATGTCCAAATCTTTCAACTTTCTCTTGTGCCTATGTATCTGACTTGGTTCTTGACATTAACATTTTAAAACATTAACATTTTGATTACAAATATGACAATTTATTATAAAATAAATAACTACACGATTTAAGGCATATTTTATTGGTTAGTGAGTTGATTTTTTTATGGGATTCATATTTTTAACTTTTATTTTATCATACTTCTTAGGTTAAATCATTGTTAGTTCTTTTGAATTTTTATTATGATAATTTTTTGAAACATTCTAAAACGAACATTGTGTACTCGATGTTACTGTTTATTTTTATGCCAAAGTGCATTCCTAGATAGGACAATAAGATTAGAAGCATTTTAAAAAGCAGAAATTTGATAACTTTAAAAAAAAAATGTTATCCAAATAATGAATTAAAAAAATTGACAAAAAACTTTGATTATTTGTATGGTTCTAATGAAAAACTAAAGAAGTACAAAAATCCATTTTTTTAATAAAAAGAAGAAAAAGACAAAGATCCTATTTATTTTTTCTTAAGTTTTTTGATAAATTTCACTACATTTTAATTTATTATTATTAAAAAATGTCATTTATTACTCTCTCCATTTATTTCTATTATATATTGTAAAAACATAAATGTCTCAAAATTTATTATTCTAATTCTTTATTGTAAATTTAAAGGCCTAAATATTTAACTTCACTCTTTTATTCTCCAAGAAATATATATATATATAAAGCTAAAATATTAAAATTAATAATTTGACACTCCTGTTTGACCAATGATCTTTTTTCTTATTGTTGTAATTTTCACTACATTTCTATTTATAATTACTGTTAAAAAGAATTTGTCAATTACTATTCCCTTCATTAATTTCTATTATTTATAATAAGAATTTAAAATACCTCAAATTTTACTACTTCATTTATTCCTATTATTTATTGTAAATTTAAAGGCAAAAACATTTATCAATCAAATCTCTCATTTTCTCCTCCTTAATGAATGAAAATTTATTAAAATAGAGAAGTTTAATGAAATATCATTTCAAATAGCTTGAAAAAAGTTAAATCATCATTTAACTCTCCTGATTATGGGATTTCTCTTTTTTATTATTATTAAATTTTTAATAATCTAAAAAATATTTACATAATTAGTTAATTAAAGAATAAGATAATTTCTCACTAAATAAATTTTACAAATGAAAGGACGTAACTCTCCAAAAAACATTGTAATATCCATTTATATTTATTATTTATTATGTTCCATGATGAACCCATGATGAAAGTTGGCGCATAAAGAAGTATGTATTTGTATTATTCCAAGGATTTTCTTATAAGATTTAACATAAGGAACTATATAATTATAAGATAAAAAAGAAAAAAAAGCGGCTGCAGATTTTGTATAAATTTTATCTTATTACTATATATTTCCTTACAAATAAAAATATTTTAATTTAAATTATGTAGTTTTGTATATTTGAAGATAAAATTTAAAATTTAAATTATGTAGTATTGTATATTTGAAGATAAAATTTAAATAAGTAAAATATAAAATTTTGATTACCATAAAAAATTATCTTATGATTGAAATGTGGAGAAAAACTTGCCATACTCGATAGTTAAATTAAATGAGCAAGAATTTTTTATTTTATTTTATTCCTCATCGTTTCTCATAATTATTATTAGTAGATGTCTTAGAATAATTTTGTGTTTTTGCTATGCGAAGTGTATTCTTAATCAATTTCAACTCCTATAATTATTCATCACAAATTAAGTTTACTTAACCCATATTGGGAGAAATTATATCTAAATCAACATAACAAATCCTACCTCTAATAAATTGAACTTCCTTTAGTACATCAAGAAAGAAGCAATAAAACACTGGCATACTAACACGTTTAATCATAGGTGAGATCATTTATGAAAATTTGACAAATTTACGGTACAAATGATTCTAGTGTTAATATTATTTACAAAATATCAGAGTTATTTTTTCTCCTATTATATCTACTGGTTTACTAGAGTAAAATTTCATTATAAAAACAAAAAAATAGAGGAAAATAAAGAGAAAGTTGAATAAATGACATATTTAAGAGTACATATTATTAGTCGTCGCGGAACTTTATAGTTCTCAACCTTTAGCAGTATTATATATTATAAAACTATTAGGGTCGTATTATTTGGAGAATTATGACTTAACTCTATACTTGAAATTTAGGAACTTGATCATAGATTTGGGCGACTTTTTGGGTCTAGGCTAGACATATAGTGATATGGGTGTTATTAGTTTTGAAATCTTATTGTGGTTATTTATTTGGATAGATTGCATTGATTTGGAAGCCTAACGAAATGGAAAGACTCAAGTCTCGGAGTAATTGTTTGATTATTTGAGGCAAGTGGATTTCTAAATACTTGTTAAGTGTAATCGTGTATATCCTTGTGCTATGTGTTGGGGAATAAAGGAACTTCATGAACGTGTTGTATTTCATAGGTTAGTTACCAGTAGAGCGAATAATACTTGTGTGGTATAGACAATATCTTGAGTGGTTTGACAATTGAAAGTCGAATGATTAAAAGGATAGTTAGATAATGAACACTGTAACTTTGATAACTACAGTTAGTAAAGTTGTGATACCATGTCTGAGTTGCTTAGCAAATATGAGAATAATGTTGTGCAAATTGAGGTTTGACTTTCTATTTTAGCTTTATAGATAGAGTGTATATCAAAGAGGGTCATGATACAACTACTACAACAATATCAATGCTTACTTGGTTAGAGTTATAGAGTGTGTTACTTCGGTTATCGACCTTATCAATGAAAGAATGCATATCTCTTGAGCTAGAGACGAACTGGATTTGATAATGTTTTGCAGCTATTCAACGGTAAAAATGTGTGCACTATTTTCGTACGATATTCTTGATAGGTATGAAGTGTTCCAGTGGCTGATCTAACGGACTTTCACGGTGTGGTACTAGGGGTAGATAAAATGGATATGTCGATTGTAAAGTATAAATACTAGCTACTTAATTAGATTTGACGTTGCATTCACATTTGAGAAACCAACTTATTTGTTACTATGGGCGCTTGAGTTAAGCATTGTTTATAATGAAGGTTTTAGTGGTGGATCATTTAAACGGTATTAATGCATTTAGGTTCTGAAGTTTATTTCGATGGTTCAAAATGAGGATTCATAATTTCATTGCAAGGTCCAAAAGAGTGGATCAATATCGGAATGACAAGCTTATGCATAAAGAAAGTCCTAACGAGTATACTTGTGTGAAGGTAATTGAGAATTTTAGTAAGAAAATACACATAAAATTGAGTTAGTCCTTTGAATTTGATTGGTATGGATTGAGATGTCATGTTGATGACAAGGTGGAGTTTGTGGTGATGACAAGAGCTAACCGAACACAATGGTAATAAGAATTTGTGATGGATTCTGATTGTGATGCTATATGATGGGGATTGTTGATTGAATAAATTTTATATCGTAATGACGTCTTGTAAGTATCTATGGTTGTGGTTCGCTACTATTTTGGTGAGGTGGTGTGACATCGCTCAAATAAAATTGAAATGAGCTAGGGTTACAAATGAAAAGAATTAGTTAAATGTAGTTTAGCCTTCAAAAAAAGGTGAAAACAAGGACATTTACTCATATTGTAAGGGCCAAAGATATGTCTTAAGAGAATGGATGATTAGATTCAGAGACACGTGATTCCATCTGTTTTGCCTAAATTATTATGATAGTGTTACATGTCATTCATACTAGTTAAAAGTTGTTCGATAAGATTTGAGAAATAAGTCTACATATGTTTAACTTGAGTGTGGTGATAAGTTTTGTTATGGTTTTGAGTTTGGTAACTGGGCTGAATTTTTAATGAAGGATACGACAAGATCGATTAAGAGACGACCAGTAATAGGCTAAGTTACAGGAATTCATAAATATCTTCAATGTATGAGATAATGTTGATAGTTTATGGGACTACACAGACTGTTGTGATGCATCACATAGATACTAAATGGCAATTAAATGTTATATACTTATAGTATACAAAATTATTGGGGTGACTAAAAAATCTCTTTATGCTTTGGCATGAGGTATATGATGGTTTGAAGAATAGTTAAAACTTGGTATGTGAATGATTACGTGAAGTTGACATTAGGTGTGATTCAATTTTTGTACCGCGATGGGAAAATACTTTCAGATTTGAAATTAGTATTATCAGTCTTGGGTGTGACCAATATTTGTTATGCAATGCTTAAATGGAAAGTGAGAGCGAGACATAGAGTTATAGTACAAAATTTTTAGAGGCTACAATGTGTTTGCTAAGAGGACTTTGATACTAGTGACAATTTGAGAGTAAGGTAAATGGCTGGTGCGGTTATGATGTTTGTTGGTATTAAGAGTGTTGGCTTAAATGGAGTACTATGAGAAGTATGTGGGGTTTGATGAATCGAATAATACTGTAATAGAGATCAAACTGATTGATTGTGGGTGGCTAAAAATCAATAGATAGAGTTAGATGAATGAAATTTTATTTATATGGGCACTATGAAAAGAGTATTTTGTGTTATTAGACCTTGCTTTTGTATATTCTTATGTGACCACCTTCTTCATGCAGGACATTATTTGAAGTATGATCCACTGGTTATGCTACACATGTTTCCACATCTATGGGTGAATTCCTAGTGATGGATCGGATGTACCTATCCTGTGATTGTCTTCTTGATAGGGTGTCATATATCCTTGGACAGTCCTGGTTAGTTTATCAATATGACACATTTGGTGTTGTCTTGGAGTAGTTGAAGTATTACAATGGTTTCACATGTACTACGTTGCTTATGAAAATTTATAGAAAAGCTAGTTTTCCGACAGTTTTAATATTTCTCTCGTCGTCGAAGTCACGTTTCAACTATGTGTGATTGAATGTAAAAGGCCATTCTATTTAGTTGTAGTGTCTATGAGGGTTGTCTACAATCACGGGTACTGATCTAGCATTTCCGATAGTATTGTTAGATATTTTGTATGCTTGGGTAAATCGTTCGCTAGGTGGTTTCTCGATATTATTCTTTTTTGAGTTAAATAAGTTTGATAATCCACTAATGAGTACTCGATGTTTTAAGATAAGATGTTTCTATAACTTAAGATTGTGGGAAGATTTAGTTATGAGAATGAAATTCTGATAAGATCGATGATGATTTATGTGTTGTTAGATTTACTTCTGATTGTAGCAAGTATCAATTCAGAATTTATCGTGGTTATGTGAGAAAATATTGTCTTGGTGGTTGTGGTATGGTATAGAGAGTTTCAGTTCAAATTCAATTCATGGGTTATTTGTGGATTGGTAATCACTCCTGATTCGTAGATCTATCAAATTTGATTTGAAAGTTCAATTCTTAGTAGTTGATCTTGATAGAATGATCTGAAGGAGGGGCTCACTTGGAGAGAGAAACACTGGAAGATCTTACCTCAGGCTTTTGGTAGTGTCGGTTATTCTCCCTTCTCCTTCTTTATATTTGAGGATGAACATGATTTTTTGTGGTGGATAATGTAATGACCCAGAATGTCATTATTGTAAATTCTTATAAAATTATCCATTTTTACCCCTCCCATAATTGCCTCGAGTGATTTTTAATCAGTTGGTAAAATTGGTTTGAGAATTTTAAACTATTCGATAACTACAGTTAGTTAATTGAGGGGTAAATTAAAATAATTAATTTAGTTTATAATTAATTAAACAAGTCCATATAAAATATAATTTAAATTAATACAATATGTCATTTTAGACCTTTGATTATTTTGGAAAAAAGTACACCTCTCGAGAACATTATTACAACTACGGTACAATCGGCGACCACTTGCACGTAAAGAAAATTTAATCATGTCTCCCTCTCAGCAATAATGAATGTAGATAATTAGATAAGTCACATTATTACTATTATAATAAGTATGTATAGTGGAACAAAAAGAAGAAAAGAAAAATAATAGACAAGTGAAAGTAATTGGTTTGTTGTTGTTATTATCATTATATTATTGTTTATTGATAACAAAGTGAAAAAATTGTACCAGTTCAAATTCTTTTTTAAAAAAATGGAAGTTTCTTATTGTTATTATATCAACCTAAGGTTATTGGATCATCAAGCAGTAATTGGCATTTATCTGTAATTTGCTTTTTAAAATTTGATATGATACAGAATAGATTTCAACTTGGCCGTGTTCACAGTGCACCTTATTGATTTTGTAAATAAGTGAGTCAATTTTAAATCTATTTGATTATCATATTAAGATTTAAGTTTGATATATTGAGATATAATGAAATATTAGGTGTATTATATTATGTGAATAATATTAGTGTCTTAGTATTTGAAGAAATTATGACTTAATCCTAAACTTGAAATGTAGGAATTTGATTATAGATTTGAGCGACTTTTTTGGGTCTAATCTAGACATATAGTGATATGAATGTTATTACTTCTGAAATCTTATTATGGTTATTTATTTGGATAGATTGCATTGATTTGGTAGCCTAACGAACGAAAGACTCAAGTTCATGAGTAATTATTTGATTATTTGAGACAAGTAGATTTCTAAATACTTATTAAGTCTACACAATTTCATGTTGTATGTATTGGGGAGTAATAGCATTTGGTGATGGGTTGACTTATCCATATTAAATAATTCTAATAACGAAAAACGGGTAACAAAAGATAATGTGATTAATTGGTGGTGTGTGATGTGTTAAGAATGACTTGAAAGGCTTATTGTCTCATTGTTGATGTTGTGGTATGTGTAGGGGAGCAATGGGGCTTGGAGATGGGTTGACTTGTCCATATTAAATAATTCTAATGATGAAAATGGGGCAACAAAAATCAATGTGATTAATTATTGGTGTGTGATGTGTTAAGAATGACTTGAAAGGCTTATTGACTCATTGTTGAAGTTGTATCACGATTGTGTTGTTATAAATTGTGCATTATTATGAAAATGGTCATCTCCTCTATAGTCATGTGAACATGTCATTTGCATTGGTTCTGAGACATGATTGTGATACGTGTTATGTGAATTGAGAAAGAATAATTTTTTTAAAGAGGATATATCATTTCGAGGGACGTGTCATGCACTGCTACAGATACTATTATCGAGGGACTGTCACACGCCGCGGCAAATACTACATTTCGAGAAATATGTCGCACACCGTGATGGACTTTATTATCGAGGGTCGTGTCGCACGCTCTGACGGATGCATGGAGGGATATGTCCTCCACGGGTCCCTGAGAGACAACAATTATGTATCTTTAGGTTAGACATGCATCACTATACTTGACATTTGCATTGCATATCTATATCATTATGATCACACATGCATCACTATACTTGGCTTTGCAATGCATATCTATATTATTTGTGAATTTGTGAGTGCTTTTCTGAAACTTGTGATTGATAGATATTGAGTTTGTTGTTGAGGATATTAATTATTAGAGTGTTGTTGTTGAGTTGTGTGCTATGTAAATTGTGAACCGTTCGGTTGAACTTGTTTTGTGCAGTTTGTGTGGAGGTTTGGTTGGGATGGTAAGGAGTATTTGTATTCCATATCCTTAGATTGTCTTTAGCAGTTTAGTTGTTGACTACCGTGTGGTTTGATACTCACCCCTTGTTTCTACATTTTTGTAGGTTACAAGCTCGAATCTCCATGATACTTTCAATTGTTTTCTTTTTCAAGGCTTCATGTGGAGATTTGTGAGGTAGTTGATTTTTATCTCAGCGGATCCTCTTTCTCCTTATTTTATGATCTTGTTCTATTTTAGAAACAAAATCATTTGAGACTTGTGTTTTTCTTTCAAATCCATTGAATAAATTATAGACGTGTATACATGATAACTAGGTTTTGGAAGTATATTTAAGTTAATTAGAGATTTCCGCATTAGTTTATAGTATTATACTTTTATTCTCGCTTTACCTATTTATCATATTATTTGATTTTAGGCTGATGTGTTGGTGGGATAAGACGAGTGTCATCACATCCATTTTTGGATGGTGACAAAATATAACCATACCTAACAAACTATCAAATCTGAATTTAAAAAAACAAGAAATAATATAGTATATTAAATCAATACAAAAATTAAAAGAGGATATTCATTCCATAAATATAGCTTTTTGTAACTATCACAATATATAAATTCCTTAATTATCTCTCAATCTGTTTGTTTGTTTGTTTGTTTGTTTGTTTGTTTGATTAGAGGTTATCGCAATTATCAACAGTTTTGCTTCATTATTTTTTGGTATCTGCATTATTCTATTTTTTTTTTTTTTCATCAGTAAAGGTAATGTGCGTTCAATGTTTGAAGACTATTTCCAATAACCAATTTAATTCCATTGCTATGCATCAAAATTTAAACACAGTAATTCATTTCACTGTCAAAATGATAAAACAATTACTAATAATTTTTCATAAAATAATTGCAAAAGCTAAGTAAATGTATCTCAAAAACTATTAATAAGCTAATTGTGATAATGTTTCAGCTGAATATACACGGTATGAGTATTTAATTAGTACTAAAACGAGTTTGTATGCAATGTTTATGAAAACTACTTCAATAACTTATACAAGGTGTATGGATTCAATATATAAATTTAAACAAGTGAAAAATTTAACTTAATCTATTTGGATATAATTTTGCACTATTTAAGGAAAAGGTTAAAATCCAGTTGGATTATTCCCAAATTTTAACTTAAATATAATGTGAATGAAAATTACTTTATAAAAGATAAATATATAATGTAGAGTATATATTTGGTATTAAACATATTTATTAATCATTAATAAATTATTCACAAAGTGTATAAATTTGATATATTAAATCGATAATAGGTGATGAAGTCTTGGTCTAAATTAAAATTATTCACTAAAATGAATAATTTTTAAGAAACACGACAATTTTATAACTATTTGAATATGATTTTATAACGTTTGAGGAAGGGTTAGAAATGCAATAGGATTATTCACAAATTACACTTGTATATAATGTGAATATAAACTGTTTTATAAAAGATAAATTATATGTTGTAGAGTATATATTTGATATTAAACATATTTTGTGAACATTAACGAATTATTCATAAAGTGTTAATATTGATATATAAATCGATAATAAGTGATCAAGTCTTGCTCCAAAGTAAGATTATCCACTAAAATATTTAAGAAACACGATAATTTTCATAACTATTTGTTCACTCTTGGTCTTGTTTCGGATCGCTGAAACTTCTTCGTATTCGGAATAACTTCTTTCTACAATTTGGCCCACTAAGTTTGCTCCAAATAGTAACTATTTCTTAAGATGATCAAAGGGAAAATTTTCAAATCAACAATATTTTAACATTCATGGAGCCTCATAGCAGAATTTTTAATATTTATTAAAGATATCAGTATTTTAGTTTGTTGTATTGTTGATTTATGTATTTTCGTCATCTGCTTAATTTGAAAAAATACAATTAGTTAATAATAGAATGGAGAAAATCAAGGAAAATAATATTTCAAATAAGGTATTTTAAATTTAAACCAACAAAGTTACTATAATTACTAATCATAATTTTGGTATAACTTTAAGCGGCCTAGATTTTTTATTTCACTAATCTTGCTCTTTTCATCTTTTATTTTTGGAATTAAAAATTATGAAATCTACTTCTTATTATATGTGTTTAGTTCCACAATTGACATTACTTCTCTCTCCTTAAACCTCAAATTTTCAATATTAAGTTTTAACTAAATTTTCTTAATTTTTAACTCTCCATTGAAAATATTCAATCTATGTTGAATTGAAGTCTATTGATTTAAGATTTTTTTCTTGCAGTGAAGAATATTTTAGAATGAATAAAAAATAAAAAATAAAATACAAAATTTGTTGGCATACAAAGTGATCACAAAAAATCTAACACTTGTTAACATACATTTAGGATTAATACAAAATAAAAAAGAATTACAAAACTTGTTAGCATACAAAGTGAGATTGAAATAGAAAATGATATTGATATACAAAGTGAGCACAAAAAATCTAAAACTTGTTGGCATACACTTACAATTAATACACAATAAAAAATAAATACAAAACTTGTTGGCATACAAAGTGAGATTGAAATACAAAATGATATTGAAATACAAAGTGAGAAAAAAAAATCTAAAACTTGTTGGCATACATTTAAAATTAATACAAAATAAAAAAAATACAACACTTGTGAGCATAAAAAATACGAAACTTATGGACATAAAGTTAGAATATATACCAAAAAAATAAAATTGTATGAAGTCTAATTTAGAATAGCATACGAAATTCTGTAAAACTATTTATCCAATACAAAATTAAACATATACATAATTTGAAATGAATCCCACCTACAAAATAAATACAAATTACATCTAAAAAACTCAAATTTTAGCAAGATACACATGAATTTTGTAATGAATACAAAATACAACAAACAATAAAAACAATTAAAAGAAAATACAATTTGATAGTTTAGATACAAAATGCAACATGTCATAAAGTTGTTTTTCATCACCTTAATCTTCAACAATTTTATCACTTTTTCAAATATTGACATTCAAAAATAACACTTCTTTCAGATCGAATTCAATACTTTTGAGTGATTTATCCTAATATTGACACTACAAAAATGTCGCTTCTTCACCTGACACTTCTTCTAGATCCAGATCCAACATACAAAACATATAAAATACTTTCTATTTTCAATAGTCAATTTAATTCCATTGTTATGCATCAAAATTTAAATAGAGTAATTCATTTCATTGTCAGAAGAAAAATTTAGAATGAATAAAGAATAAAAAAATACAAAATTTGTTGACATACAAAGTGATCACAAAAAATCTAAAACTTGTTAGCATTCATTTAGAACTAAGAAAGAAATACAAAACTTGTTGGCATACAAAGTGAGATTGAAATACCAAATGATATTGAAATACAAAGTGAGCACAAAAAATTTAAAATTGTTGGCATACACTTATAATTAATACAAAACAAAAAAGAAATACAACACTTGTTGGCATACAAAATAAGATTGAAATACACAATGAGCACAAAAAAATACGGAACTTGTTGACATATAGTTAGAATATATACCAAAAAAAATTGTATGAAGTCTAATTTAGAATAGCATACGAAATTCTATAAAACTATTTATCTAATACAAAATTAAACATATACATAATTTGAAATGACTCCCACCTACAAAATAAATACAAGTTGCATCTAAAAAACTCAAATTTTAGCAAGATACACATGAATTTTGTAATGAATGCAAAATACAACAAACGATAAAAACAATAAAGACTACAATTTGATAGTTTAGATACAAAATGCAACATACCATAAAGTTGTTTTTCATCACCTTAATCTTCAATAATTTTATCAATTTTTCAAATATTGACATTCGAAAATGACACTTCTTCACCCGACACATCTTCTAGATCCAATTCAATATTTTTGAGCGATTTATCCTAATATTGGCACTTCAAAAATGACACTTCTTCACCTGATATTTTTTCTAGATCCAGATCCAACATACAAACATATAAAATACTTTTGTATCTCAATATTTTGACAAATGTTGAAAATCTTTTGAATGATTTCTAAGATTTCTTAGAAAAATGGATGATTTAGATTTAAGAAAAAGACAAGGTTTAGTCAAACTATGAAATAATGAAAGAAATCTTTAGAGAAGAAAAAAAAATGATAGAATTTGGGTAAAAATATTTGGGCAAATTTTATATATAGTAAATATAAAATTCCTAATTTTAGGCTATGACAAACTTTTCAAAATTGCGTTCCGTAGCAAAGTTTGAGTTTGCTAATATATGTATAAGTGTATGAAACTGTTGTATGTTTATTCAAATCTGTCAGTTATATACATATACCTATTAAGTATTTTTTGGTGAATTGTTTAATTGTATAGAACTGTTGTATGTTTATACGAATTTGTCAGTTGTATACATATCTAGTGTTTTTGGGTGAATTGTATAATTGTATAAAGCTTTAATTTTGTGTATATAAAGGCTTTTGATATAATTTTAAAATGTGTATAAGTTAAAACTGAAGTTGCTAGAATTTGTATAAATATATGTTCTGTTTGTTGTTGAAATTCTTAAGCTTACAAATGTATATGTATATAATTTAGTTTTTTATACAGAACTTTTGAAATGGCTTCATTGACTATTTTGGTTATGCATTCTGGTTGATGGGACAATGACAATTGTTACGTCGATTATACAATTGAGGGGGTGATTTTTAAAGAAAGTTCATCGTATAATGAGTTGTATAATGTCATTGCAATGCAACTAGGGATTGATACGAATGTGATTAAACTCAAAATTGAGTATAAAATTGAAGAAAGCAACACACCCATGTTGATTCACAAAAATCTGAATGGATTATGAAGTGGAGTGAAAAGGTAGTTTGAAAAAATTAAAAAAAAATTAACAAAAATTGACAAAATTAGATGAGTTTTTGGTGGTACCTGAAAGTTTTGAAATACTTTTGAAAACCGCAAGGATGTGCTAAAGAAGTTTGAAATTGAATTTGTGGAGAATATTAAGGAGAAATTGAAGGAAAGGAGAAGAGATTGTATAATATGACGGAGAATGAGAAAAATGACGGTTTTAATTTTGGGGAGATATTTTATACAATTCTATGGGCCCTAATATAGCAAATTGACCGAGAGTTTACTTATTAAAGGGAATAAATGAAAGGTAAGTTACTCCATTTAATTACCTTTATTGGTTTGTCATTCTCTACAATTATTCCAAAATATTTAGAGATTGAAAAATGGATAATAAGTCTATTATTTTTAGTCAAAAAATGGGCCTAATTTGAAAAATAAAACGAAGGTAAATGAATTATATTAGGATACACTTTATTTTGTTAAAATATTATCATTTTAAATAAATATTTTAAAATATTGTTATTTTGACTAAATATGTTAAATATTATGACTTAATTGCTAATCATAGACTCCATAAACAATTGAAATTGTTGTTCATTAAGACATTTTTTAAAATGATTAAAAACACCGAGATCGATATAAGAACATCAATGTGTATATTTCTTCTTTTTATGAACTAATAAAAATGTACTTTTAAAGCCAAAAAAAAAAAAAAAGCACGACAATCACATATATTTGAAAAATCACATAAAATCAATAAAGTTATATTGCAGAATGAATACTAAATTATTCATTAAGTATATACTTTTGTTATGAAAATTGGTAATATTTTTTTTTTTTGGGTGAAAATGTGATAACGTACTTTAAAAAGGGCTACTTCATACTTATACACATAAACAATAATTCAAATTTTTATGCCTATTTTGCATACAAATGAACATAAGTCGAGTTCATACAAAAATTTATGTAGAATAAATATCAATCAATAAAAATATGATGCAATATCTAAATATAAAAATAACGAAAATAAGAAGAAAAAAAAAGATTGAACTTTTTATACCTTTTGAGCAACTTTTCCTTTTTGAAAATTTGATTTCTTCACGCGCACATTGAAGTCTCACCCTTCATAATTTTTTTTGTAATTATTTTCTTTTATAAAATCTAAATATGAATCTTCCGATTGTGTAGAATCAATATTACTGCAATTTTTTGATCGTATCGCTTCCTTGAACTGATTTCAATGAAAATAATATCAATTTCGTTGGCCTTCTTATGATCCATATTTGGTGTTTGTGAGAGCAAATTAAATGTTGATGGTCTACTAAAGCTATTGTTATACACTAATCTAAGACTTTTTGAGGGTAAGGTTAAATTTCGAAAATACTTCTCTTAAAATATGAATTGAATAAGAAAAATACAGTACAATAAGAATGAAGCATACATATATTTGAAAATGGAGTGAACTTTTAATATCAAAAGTGAAAAAAATCTGTAAATTGATATGGTAGAAAAATATTTCGAAGAAGATTATGAAGATGGCTGAAAAAATGTACATCAGTTGATATTTTTGTCTTTATAGAAGACATGTGTAGTATAATGATATTCACAATTTTCTTGGCACTATTTCAAAAATTGCACGTTTCTTATATGCGCCAAAGCTACGAAATATATAATTATTTTAGTTATTAAATAATTCCGATATAATTAAATTAATTATTATATAATCGAATTTTGCCATCACTAGTGATTTGTCATCGCTAGGCCAAATTTACTTTGATTGTTTTTCATTTTGACTGTTTCTCTCAAAAATATAAATGTTCTAAATTGATTGTCTTTCTTTGATTTGAAAATTGCTAAAAAAGTTTTCTTCTTAAAATATTTCCTTGTGAATAAAATTCTTTTTTTAAGATTTTCTTTATCAATTTAAAAATCTTGTGTCAAAACATCCAGCCCTCCACTTAGTGACGAGTAAGTTGGAGATTGAGATTGGTCATCATTGATTTATATCAGAGGAGATGTCTTCACAAAATATTTGGCTTCCGAGATCCTAGATCCAAAGATAACAGCCTCAACTCTAATAGGAAATGAAGAGACTGAATGCCTCACAACTTGTGTATATGGAGGAACAAATGATGATGTGGACACTCTTTGGCTAAGAGATCCTTGGAAAGAGATAGAAACAACTCCGCTTGAAAACTATTGGATATGAGATGTGTTCTCAGGTTTTTCAGCTGGAATGACGTCTTGTCACAATCAGTAGGATAATGAAACTTGATTCCATGCAATGGGCTTGAGCACGGATAGATGAGATCGTTGCAGATTTGTTTTGTAAATGACAGTTTCACCTTTGTAGCTACTCATAGATCTGATGTTGATATATATATATATATATATATATATATATATATATATATATATATATATATATATTATTCCATAAATGATATTTTTCATATTATATATCTCATTTCATATTGATCAAATATTCATTCTTCCAAGAGAACTAATTATTCCATAAATGAAACTTTTCATATTATATATCTCATTTCATGTTGATCAAATATTCATTCTTCCCAGAGGTGGAGCTAGGAATTAATGTCACTGGGTTCTAAATTTCTAAAAAGACAACGATCTTAACCTAAAGTAAAAATAATCAAATTAATGAACAAATACAAGTATTTAATTCACTAAAAATGACAAATTACTTAAACATTGTATATAAGCATTATTATTACAATTGCACTCGACGAGTTGTCATATTTTGAAAACGATGAATGATCACATCATTAGGTACACTTTCAAATAAGTCATCTTCTATATAACAAACTAAATCATTCAAAAAGTCATCGCCCATTATGCTTCGTGTTATAATAGTCATCTCTAAGAAGGTTTGCTATGGAAATATTCTGCGAGTAGGTAAGCCCAGACTATGCCATCCTAATGTGGAAACCGGTAGGCAGATGGCCGTTTTGGGGAGTACACGGAGTTGAGGCGCTGTTAGGGTAACTGATTAAAGAAGAAAGCCATAAGTAGTAACTAGACGAGATGAATATTATACTGTTATTGTTCATAATGAATACGTATAAACTGTGAAAAGATTAGAAGGAATAAACTGTTAGTAAAAATAAATTGAATTAAACTGAATATGCCTACATACTTGCTAGATAATGATAGTAATTACATGATGCTATTATTTTATATATTGAAAAATATTGATGTTGATGCACGTAAGTTAATTATGCATGAGATAATTGAAACAATGACTGTAGGTTGGTCTGAGCTGATAATTTATGATGACAATGATCTAGATTATTTATTTGATGATTTAGAACTATATAGAGATCAATGATCAATTTTAGATATTTGAGGTTATGGAAAGAAACTAAAGAAAAAATAGATTTAGAAGAAAAACTGTTAATTGAAAACGTAAATAAATATATATATCTTCGAGAAGAAGAATATTTAGAGTACATAGAAACAAACGCTAAAGAAATACAGAGGTTGAATATAATTAAAAAAGAATATTATGAACAAATATTCTCTTAAAACTTAAAATGGATAAAAGAATAAATAAACAACTGTTAATAGAAAAATTAAATAAATTACAATATGAATATGACTTTATGAAAGAAAGATTAATAGAAAACATATTTGCAGGAGTATGTAATAAATCAATATTCATACAAAAGAAACAGATATTTGACTTAAAAATAAAAATAGATTGTTTAGAATATAAACTACAACACGATATAAACTATAACAATGATTATGAATAAAGAAGAATTTATAGTAGATGAAAAAACTTATGAAAACTATGAAGGATTAACTATAAAAATAGTTTTTTCCAATTTAGGCAGAAGGTATAAAAAAATAGGAGATAGATTATATTTAATGCTAGAAAAAGAATCTGCAAAATTAGAAGATAGCTTAACAGCTATAATAAGAATAACAAAAGAAAATGAAGACATCGATAAAGCTAAGGAAATTGAAAATATAAGAAAAGAAGCAAAAAAAGAAATAAAGAAAATTGAAGAAACAAAAAATAGTAAAATAGAAGAATTAGAAAAAGAATTAGCCTATTTAAAATTACTATATGAAAAAAGACAACAAGAAAAACAATTAGCTAAAGAAGTAGAATTAGCTAATGAAATAAATGAAATAAAACAAATATTAAATAAAGATGAACATCCTGAAATAAATGAAATTAATAAATTAGATACAAATGATAAAAATTCGGAAATAAGCGATAATTCAGAAATAAGCGATATTAGTGAAACATATACAGAAATTCTAGAACAAACAAATAAATTAAAATTAGAAATTAATACAACTAATAGACCAGGAACATCAAAAAATCCAGATAAAAGTTCTAGAAGAAATCCTAAAATAACAACACCAACTTATTATACAGAAAGTTATGAAAATTCAGATAGAACTAATGCAATATGGCATAGTAGATTAAATACAAAATGGAAACCTAAAATAATAACAGAACAAACTAACTTTTTAGATTTAGATTGTGTTATAGATACTAATACAGTGATTTCATTATGGATAGGAAATCTATCAAAACAATTAGTAGATAATAAGATAACAATAAAAGACACACCAGGATATATAGAACGAACCTTAATCGGAACAACAAAATTATGGCTAGAAAATTTACCAATAGAAAGTAAAGCAGCATTAAGAAATGATAAAAAATTAGATGGGTCATTAACAACATCTAATATAGAACTATTAGAAAAATATGAATTAGCATTAAGAAATGAGTTCGGAAGTATGCTTACAGATATAAAAGAACAAAATAAACAAAAAATCATAAATAGACAATTAATGTCAAAATTAGCAATATGCAATATGTGTTACATAGACGAATATACATGCGCATTTAAAGAATATTATTATAAAGCACAATATGATATAAATGAAGCAACCGAAATAAAACATCTATATTTTACAAAATTACCAGAACCATTTAGTACCAATATAATAAAAGATTGGAATAATGAAGAAAACACAAATACTTTAGGATCTAGAATAAACTTCTTACAACAATGGTTTATAAAGTTATGTGAAAATCAAAAAGAAAAATTAACTATGGAAAAGGTATTAATGAAAAATTTAGATTGTTGCAAATATAGAATAGCACCACAATTTGGTTGTGAAGATAAATATTATAAAAAACGTAAACGAAATAGGAAATATCGAAAAACAAAAACTAAATATAAATATAAACAACCAAGAAAACGTTATTATACAAAAGATTATAAACAAAAAAGATTATCTAGACCAAAGAAAGCCTTATCAAATTGTAACTGTTACAATTGTGGTAAGTTAGGACATCTAGCTAAAGATTGTAAATTACCTAGAAATATAAAAAGAAAACACATTGCAGAATTAATACTAGATAAATATAAATATACCCAAATAGATTATTTAGAGTATGAATTAAATGATGACGATAGTATATATGAGATTTCAGATATAGATTCTGAAATAGAAACGGATTATGAAATAGAATCAGACAATGAAACAATAATCGAAGAAAATGACTGAAGAAAATATAAGAATAATATCTACCGAAGAATATAATGATGAAGAATCAGTAGAACAAAAAATGATATTTGATAATATAATTTTCCAGGAAATAAGAAATAAAGAATTAGACTTAAGTGTCGAAAAAGTATTAAAAATACCTATTTTACACCAATTCTTTAAAAGAAATAAGGAAGAATATTATGTAGTTAGTCAAAAAGAACATATTATAGATTGTAAATATACTAAAGGTAAAGCACAAATTCCTATACTCAATAAAAGAGTAATTAATCAAGAAATACAACATATAAAAGCAAAAACACCCATAAAATATGTACATTTAGGAGGAACAGAAATATTAATAAAAGCCTGTTTTAGAGAAGGAATAGATACACCAATAGAACTATATTTAGCAGATGATAGAATAATAAATCCAATAGAAAAAAGCGTAATAAGCGCTATAAAAGGAAATTTAATATATCAAAAATTTAAATTTATAATAAGTGCTAATTATTCAATAGCATTAACAGATAGAAATATAGATAAATCATTAATGTTATATTGGAAACTATCGGGAATTGAATTAGAACCAGGAAGTAAAATATTTACAGTAAGATGTAAAAACTTATATATATTAACTACAAAACATAAAGTAATTGCTAAAAGTAAAATAGATAGAATCAAAATAGAAAATCCTTTTGATCAAATACTTACAATTATAGACCATAATGATTATAGTTACAAAGATATAGATATAAAAGGAGATCTACAAATTATACAAGAAAGATTGAATACCCCTAAACTATTAAAAACCACTTCATCAAAAGCTAGCACCTCAAAAAGAAAATATGATTATGATTATCCTGAGATACAATATACAGAAGAAGAATTAATAAACTATTATTTTATAGCTGGAATAACTATATGCCCTGGATTACCCAACGAAATTATAATATGTGATGAATCAATTGAAAAAGAAATAATTATCGGAGGAATAAATTTTCCTATACATTTTAAAATCTATCAAAGTGAACATAATATAACTTTAGGATTAAAATGGTTAGAACAATTTATACCATATAAAATAGAGGATAATAAATTAATACTTACATGTCATAATAAGAAAATCATAATACAAAGAATAAAATGAAAATATATATACTAGCAAAAATTATTATAGAAGGATATTATAATAGATATTATACACCCATGATAGATACAGGAGCCGAAACTAATATATGCAAATATAATTGTTTACCAGAAGAAAAATGGGAAAAACTAAAAACACCCATGATAGTAACTGGATTTAACAATGAAAGTAGTATGATTATTTATAAAGCAAAAAATGTTAAAATACAGATATGGGATAAAATTTTAATTATAGAAAATATATATAGTTTTGATTGTAAAACAAAAGATATACTATTAGGAATGCCTTTCTTAAATAGATTATACCCACATATAATAACCAAAACACATTGGTGGTTCACCACACCATGTGGAAACAAAGTAGGAGCAAAAAGAGTTAATAATAAACAAAGAAAACCTAAAAACTGGATTAAAGGAAGTGAAAAGATAACTCAAGAAATGGAAAATCTAAAAGAAATTAATCAATTGGAAATTATCATATTTGCAATAGATAAAATTAAATTAATAAATAACCAATTAGAACTTTTATATAGTGATAATCCCTTAAAAGGCTGGGAAAAACATAAAACAACTATAAAGATAGAATTAATAGACGAAAATAGTCTAATAATACAAAAACCATTAAAATATAATTTTGATGATCTAACTGAATTCAAAATTCATATAGAAGAACTATTAAAAAATAATTATATACAAGAGACTAATAGTAAACATAGTAGTCCAGCATTTATTGTTAATAATCATAACGAACAAAAAAGAGGTAAAAGTAGAATGGTAATCGATTATAGAAATTTAAATGCCAAAACCAAAACTTATAATTACCCTATACCAAATAAAATATTAAAAATAAGACAAATACAAGGATATAATTACTTTAGTAAATTCGATTGTAAATCAGGTTTTTACCATTTAAAACTAGAAGATATATCAAAACAGTTAACTGCATTTACTGTACCACAAGGATACTACGAATGGAACGTTTTACCATTTGGTTATAAAAACGCACCAGGTAGATATCAATACTTTATGGATAGTTATTTTAATCAACTAGAAAATTGCATTGTATATATAGATGATATATTATTGTATTCTAGAACACAAGAAGAACATATAAAATTATTAGAAAAATTTATTCATATAATTAAACAATCAGGTATAAGTTTAAGCAAAAGAAAAGCAGAAATAATGAAGTCCCAAATAGAATTTTTAGGAATACAAATAGACAAAAATGGTATAAAAATGCAAACGCATATAGTACAGAAAATAATCAATTTAGATGAAAATATAGACACAAAAAAGAAATTACAATCCTTTTTAGGATTAGTAAATCAAGTACGAGAATATATACCTAAATTAGCGGAATCCTTAAAACCATTATATAAAAAGCTTAAAAAAGATATCGAATATCATTTCGATAAAAAAGATAAAGAAAATATAAGCAAAATTAAAAATTTATGTAAAAAATTACCAAAACTTTATTTTCCAGATGAAAAAAGAATTTTTACTTATATAGTAGAAACTGATTCAAGTGAAAATAGTTATGGTGGAATATTAAAATATAAATATGAAAATGATAAAATAGAACATCATTGTAGATACCATTCAGGATCCTATACTGACCCACAAATAAAATGGGAAATTAATAGAAAAGAGTTATTAGCATTATATAAATGTTTATTAACATTTGAACCTTATATTGTATATAACAAATTCATTGTTAGAATAGATAATACACAGGTAAAATGGTGGCTAACAAAAAAAATAGATAATTCTGTAACAACAAAAGAAATACGAAGATTGGTATTGAATATATTAAATTTTACATTTACAATTGAAGTAATTACAACTGACAATAATGTTATTGCAGATTATCTCTCCAGAAACAGATACAATGAAACAAATCTTATCTATGATGACAAATCTTTGTCAGAAAATAGAAAAGATAGAAGCAGAAGTGCAAGAACTAAAAACAGCTAACAGTCAGCAGCATGACTATAAAAATGCGGAGCTACGTCTTAAGGCAGACGGTAAACAGCCAGAGCTAAAAGGTGACGTTGAGAAACACCTAAAAACTCAATATACTAAAAATATGTTAGTTGCAGGTATTGCAGGTACAAGTACAGGAAATACGGAAAAAGCTATGTCAAAAAATACAAACTTAAATAGCTTATTTACCAAATTATTTGTACCTAAATTCCAACAAAATACCCCAGTACCACAAACATCTACCTACGCAGCTAGCATACAAAGCGAAAAGAAAAGATATAATTATATTGCTCAGTCATATATTGAAAACATATACAAAATCCAAACATTTTTGAATCTAAACCCTAGATCAAACCAAACAAAAAACCCCAACGAGAATTATATTACCCAGAAATTACAAGGATATAACAGACTTATTGCACAACCTAAAACCAGTGCAAACCTAGTCAAAACATGCTACAATTATGGACTATTAAGTACCGTATATACATTTGATGGCGAAGAAATTATAGGAATACCTGAATTATACAGAGCATTCAGTACATTCAAAAGAATTACAAAAGGGAACTTATTTTTTATAAAGTTCTATACAGCACCTGCGGAAATACTCTATGACGAGATAAAATCTCCTATACAGGTAATCAAAATAGGATTAACAAAAGATATGATAATACCTGAAGAGATTGAAAAACAAGACGAAATACAAAAGATAGATATACCTAGTTTTTATGCTAATAAAAGGATAATTGGCATATCAACTATAATTCAAGAACTAGCGAACAATTATTTAAATGGAAATGCAATATGGAGCTACTACGCAAGAGATCAAGTGATGATATATGCAAATTCCAAAGAAATACGAAAAACAGATATGGATGAAGTTCAGCAATGGATTTTATCTTTGTTAAAACCAGAAGAGCAACCAACTACAAGAGCTCTAAAGAAAAAATTTATTTCAGAAGAATTATTGACCAGATACTGTAAATTAATTGGACATAGATACCCAGATCACCATTGTTCCAAGTGCAATGGAGAAGATAACTTAATTCCAGATGTGACCTTGGAATAAACAAGAGAAGAAGAAGATAAGAAGAAAAAGACAAAGGACGAAGATAGAGTCAAAAGATATATAGTGTCTGTCGGCCAATATAGGCCATTACTGTAAAGTTTTTGTTATTTTGATAAATTTCTTTGTCGGCCATGTATTTAAAGTAGGCCATTATAGTTTGTCATTTTTATTTTGTCAAAAGTATGTCGGCCATTTGTAAAAAGTCGGCCATTATGTAAAGTAAAGTTATTTGTTATTTTGCGTTGGCCAATTGTTATAAGGCCAGGTGTCAATAGTTAGTGTCGGCCACTGTTTGGCCAATCATGTAAGTTTGTGCTATAAATAGAGGTGTTAATCCTCAGCAATAAACACAAGCTTCAACCATCCTCTCTCTTCAATCTCTCTACATACATTCCGCCCCCCCTTTTTGGTATCAGAGCTATATAAACAAAAAGCTATTACATCAACTATGGAGAACAAAGCATCTACCAGCAATCTACAAGAACAGGTATAGAATCTGATTGTATGATAATCCGATTGTATTTTGAATGCTTGCAGTGCTTGCTTGCTTCTAGTATAGCTCTAGCTTCCGCCACAGTATTCGTAGTATTTTCTATACCAGCCCTGCAAAAATCAAATCCCCTTTCTCATTTCTCAAACAATAGGCATAAGAGCTTAGCCCTGGATTCCCTCTAGATGCTCTATCAGTGTTATAATTTACCCACCCTTCTAGGGCTTCTAGGGGAAATTCCCAATTGATCTAGATGACCTTCAGTCTTGGGCAGTAATCTTTCAGTTCCTTCAACATTTTCGGCCAGTTACCCGAATAATTCATTTTAGGCCTTCTAACCTTAATCAATATATATACATTTCTGGTAACATTTAGAATGATTCTTGCCAGTGATGTATTCTTCCCTTCATGCTTCTTGTTGTTTCTTCTTTCCATAATTCCCAAATAATAAAGCTTGGTATAGCTCTATAATATGGTTTCAAGTCTGGTTTGACATTTGCTTCCCACCATAACATTATCACCTCCCTTAGTTGCAATCCTATTATAGATAAACCTGCAAAAGAGCAAAAATAGGACCAAGTCCTGTTAGCAATGTCCGATCTAAGAAACACATGAGCTATTGTTTCTTGATCAGGGTTTTCACAGCACCAGCATCTCGATGGACATTCAACTCCCCATCTTCTCAATCTATCATCAACTGGTACCTTATATTTCCACAACCTCCACATCAAAAAAGCTGTTTTGAAAGGGATCCCTTTTGTCCAGATCCATTTATGGATTCTATTAGGTTCCTCCTTATGTCTAATATAATTCCAGGCTGTTTTAACTGAGAAATTCCCCGTCGTTTCTAAAATCTAGCATGGTTTATCGTCATCTGTCCTTCCTCGTGGGGGTTGGATGTTACCAATCATATGCTCCACCAATCCAGATGGAAGAATTTCCATCAGAATATCCACATCTCATTCCCCCTGGTTAACTATCTCCTCTACTCTTTGATAATTGTCGTCCCATTTGAAATTCTCTCATGTGATGGTATATAAGTCCCCTAATCCTGTCCAATTATCATGCCATAATGATGCTGAACCCTTTCTGACCTGCCAAAGTATTTGATGCTCTATGAGTTCCCTCGCCTGCAACATCTTCTTCCAAACTTGGGAGCCTCCCCCTCCAATTTTCCACACAGAAAGATTAGGACTAATCTTTTTACAGTATTTATTTCTTGTGTATTCACTCCATAAAGTTTGCATGGTTCTAAAGTTCCACCATAGTTTACAGAATAAAGCCATTGACAAATCATGCATTAGCCTTAAACCAAGCCCTCCTTCCTACATAAGTTACTCTACCTGCTCCAATGTCGAACTCTTCCTCCTATACAATCGATCCAAAATAATTGGGCCATCATTCTTTGTACTTGGTTAAGGACATTGTTAGGAGGGTTCATTACTGATGAACAATGAATAGAAGTACTTAGAAGTACATGTTTTATCAGTATTGCTCTACCTCCATATGATAATAACTTACCTTTCCATCTCTGTATCTTACCGCCTATTCTTTGAATTATATGTTAACAGTAGGCTTTTTGCTTTCTTTTATAAAATATCGGGCATCCCAGATATGTAAAGGGAAAATCCTTTCTCAGTATTCTAGTAGCCACTTCAACAACCACTGATTCTCTTCCTTGAACACTGTGATGCATATATATAGCACTTTTTTCTTTATTCACCTTCTATCCCGAAATCGTTTCATACTTTTTCATAGTTTCACTAATTAGTTTCATGGTTCCCACCTTTGCTTTGCACAATATAATCACATCATCTGCAAAGGCCAAATGGTTAAGATGGAGGCTTCCTCTAGGCATACCAAATCTTTTAAACTCTTTAGTCTTCATTAAGGCATTTAGTGATCTTGACATAACTTCAGCCGCCAGAATAAATAAAAGTGGGAGAGAGAGGATCCCCTTGCTTTAGCCCCCTAGAGGATTTAAAGAAACCCTTAGGCTGACCATTAAGTAGGATGGAATAACAATTGTTGCTAATTAGCCTGTACACTATGTCAATGATTCTATCTCCAAATCCCAGTTTTCTCAAAACTCTGGTTAAAAAAACCCATCCGACTCTGTCATAAGCTTTCATAACTTAATGACAAGATTGGGTGGTTTACCTCTTTTCCTGATCTCTGTAATAATCTCCTGCACCAAAACCACATTCTCCGCAATACTTCTTCCTTGGACAAAAGCAGCTTGCTCCATGGAGATAATACTAGGTAATACTGCCTTAATTCTTTCATGTATAATTCGTGAGATTATCTTATTCGTAAAATTACTTAGAGAGATAGGCCTTAAATCTGAAAAAGTATTCACTACCACTTTCTTTGGAAGTAAGACTAAATTAGTGTGTGTAATGAATCTAGGTAACTCGGCACCACAAAAGAAAGCCTTAACCATATTATATACATCTTCCTCAATAATCTCCCATGTGGTTTGATAGAATGACCCTGTCATACCGTCTGGTCCAGCTGCACTGTTTCTATTCATCCCCATTACTGCATTTCGGACATCTTCCCTAGTAGGGATCTCCTGCATTGCATCATTTTTGTCACCAGTCAGTATTTCTGGCAGTTCTCCCAGCATCTCCTCCTTCATTTCCATATTTACTTCAACAGATTGCCTTGTAAATTGCTTCATGTAAAAATTGATTGCCGCCTTTGCAATGCCTTCTTCATCCTCTACCCAATCGCCTTCTTCGTTCTGAATTCTATTCACTTTTAGTCTAGCTCTCCTTCCCTTGACTACAGCGTGAAAGAATTTTGTATTTCTATTCCCTTCCTTAAACCATTCCATGCCAGCTTTTTGTTTCCAGAATTCCTCCTCCCTATGAAGTTGCCTTTTCAGCTCTGCCTGAACCTTTTGTAGTCTTTCCCTATTTCTTTTCGTTGGATACCCTTCAAACTCAATCCCATGAATTTTTATTACTTCCTCCAGTGTGGCAATTTCCTGAAAGATGTTGCCAAATGTCGCTTTGCTCCATTGTGTCAATGCTTTTTTGACCCTCTTTAATTTGTAGTGAAACAAACTAAATGGGTTCCCTTCAAAATCAGCCTTCCAATGTTTTCTAATAACCTCTAAAAATGATTCCTCTTTCACCCAAAAATTTAAGAATCGAAAAGGTTTAATTACACTCTCAGAGTTTGTTTTGAAGGTGATAGAAAGAGGCGTATGATCTGACCCACTTCTCACTAAATGTTCTACCTCTATCACTGGAAACACATTCTGTAATTGATCATTTCTCAGAACTCTGTCTAGCCTTTTAAAGATACACTCCTCGTCTGTTCTTTCATTCCACCAAGTGTATTTGCTTCCCTTAAAGCCTTGTCCTCTATGTTGCATACATTGATGCAGTGATTGAAATCCCTCACTTCTGATTGTGTAACTGGTCTTCCTCCTAGCTTCTCCTCATCAGTACAAATGGCGTTGAAGTCACCCTTGACCAACCATGATATACTAGTTGTATTGGCCAAGTCATACATTGATTCCCATAACTGCAATCTATCTCTCTGCGTACATTTTGCATATACCAGAGAAACTAGAACTATTATCCCTATGTTACTATTATGTAATTTAATACTTAACATTTTTTCTTCATCCCTTATCACATCGTAATCCATTTGTTCATCAATAAATGCCCAAATCTTCCCATTAGAATTAGCAACAACATATTGCATTCCCAATCTTTTTCTAAAATCCTCTAAATCTTGATTGTCTTCAAAAGGTTCCATCATCCCCACAAAATAATATTGATATCTTTTATGTAAGTTTATAAGTCTAGTAAACGACTTATGGGTGTTTACTGACCTAATATTCCATATTAAGGCCTTCATTGATACTTGGAGTTTTTGACAATCGTTCTCTTAGATTGTCTGGATGATGTTTGAACCCCTGTATTGTCTCCATTGTTATGTTTCTTCTGCTTAGTATGGTGGTCCTTCAATTTACGTATCTGAGTAGGCGATAGATCCCCTTGTATAGCAGCCTTCACTATGGTTTGATTTAGATCCCCCTTTATCCATACATTCCACATCTATATCTGTACCTTCCTTTTCATTATCCCTCTGAAACGCTAATGGAAGAATATCTTCATTACTTAATTCAGCTACCACCATCACACCCTCATTGACTTGGTCATAGGTTTCTTCCTTGTCTTGTGTATATTCTTGCTGCCTTTTTACCTCTTGCATGACCTCTATGTTCACATTTACCTTCTCATTATTTTGATATGTGATATGAGTATGAATCTCTTTTTGATCTGCTGTCTGTTTACCATTTACAAAAGTTTTGTTAACCCATTCTTTGGTAGTTCCTGTATTAGATGCATTAACTTCCATTTCCACATTCTCATTCTCTACTTCCTCCCTCAGTGCTTCAAAGGTATTAGCATCATGATAATCAATTTCTCCTTCAATGTGCCCATATTTATCTTTTCTGTATTTATTATTTCTCACTATCCATTCTTGCCTATTTTGTCTGTTCCCGACAATTTTCCCACTTGCCAGGATCTTCCTCTGCTCCGCTGCTGTACCTATAATAACATTTTCCTTCTCCACTTGTAGTTGATCCTCTCCAATCTTTGCCTCATATAGTTCTGGGTGTATTGTCCAGCAGTTATGTTCATCGTGTCCTTGTAGGCAACATTCCTTACAATATTTAGGCAAGTAATCATATTGTACTTTCACCCACTTAGATTTCACTTGACCCGTATTATCATCTTCCTCATTTAACCTTATTCTTTCAATCAGCTTTGCAGTTAGATCCACTTCAATTTTAACTCTAGCACAACTTGGTCTCATTTGATTTTTAGTCGCCATATCCACAGTGAGAGGTTTGCCAATTGCACTAGCTATTGAAAAAAGAGCCTCCATAGCAAAAACATTTGGTGGGATATTAGGGAAGCAACTCCAATGGATGTTTCAACCTCCGGTTCAAACCATGGATCCCACTTTAGTGTTCTCATCTGCCAATAACTCTCTTTTGCTTTCACATACAAGGCAGTCGCCGATAGTAGGTGCACGTAGTCCTCCATAGTAGTGAGTCTAATCCATATATGTCTCGCATCCAATATACCTATAGTGCACTCACTTTTGACATTCTTAATGTAATTTTTATTTGATACACCTATAGTGCAAGCAAGGGCCCAATATATGCATACGTTAAAATCTGATTGTAAGTTGCTAATTGTTGTGGTTAATGACATTCTTAATGTAATTTTTCAAATAATATATGTTATTTTCTTTGACCCAATTATACAGTTCACACAAAATTTCGAGAGTTAAATTTATTCATTAGTATTATTTAAAAAGAAAAATATTAAAATGTAATAAAAAGGGAAATTTTAATAAAATATAATGGAAGAGGAATCAAAAAGGGAATATTAAAATATAATGAAAGAGGAATAAAAAAGGAAAATATTAAAGAAGAGGAGTTCATAAAAGTAGGTGCGCCCAGTGGTCTCCTAGTATTTAATAAAAGATATTTAATTCCCTTTTTTGTAAATAGGTAAACTTGACCCTAAGCTCCTCTAGGATTCCCTCTTTATTTATATATATATATATATATAGAGAGAGAGAGAGATATTCTATCTTTTACTAGATTATACCATGCGTTAATCTAACAACATAACTCAATGTATAGAATTAAATATCACAAATTTATATCATATTTTAAATAAATATTTAGCCACTTAATATACAAATACTTATACCAATTATATAGAACCAACATTATACAAACAATTATGATAATAGTATAAACCTTTAAATACACCAATGTATATGAAACCATTTTAATATTTAATTTTTCCCGAAAAATCATTTTATACAATGAAGAAAGTCAACCTTTTGACGATGGTTTGACAATATTTACATAACCATTTTAAAAATTGGTATGTAATTTGATATATTTAAATTGAAATATTATACTACTTTTATATTAAAAGGTAATTTATACCATCAAATGCCTCATAGAATTCTTAGGTAATTTTATTGTTTAGAGAATTATACCATGTATTAATCAAATAATATAACTCATATATGACAATAAGTATCACAAATGCATACGGTATTTTTAACCAATATTAAACCATTTAATATATAAATATTTGATCCAACTATAAAACCAACAATTATTATAATATATACCTTTTAACATCTAATTTTCCCCAAAAAACATTTTATGCCATGAAGTAAACTAACTTTTGACAATGGATAAACTAGTGTTTGAACAATAGAGAGAATACCATTCACGAATAATAAAATCGTTAATACCATTAAATATTCAATTGCAAAAATAATTTGTTTTAAATAAAAATGAAAAATTCAATAATGTTAATTAATATTTGAGATACTTGTGGAAGGTAAATAACAAAAGGGAGGAAATTAAGGAATTAGAATATCACTAAATATTGAATAGTATGTTTTTTTTTATTTTTTATTTTTATGTTCTGTTTTTTTTAATTGTTTTCTGGTATTTTGTAAAAATTCTATTGCTATGTTGGTGAAAAGTAAATTATTGTTGTATAATGATTATTTAGATACTTATTTTGTTTAGTTAGATTAACAAGAAATTACTTATACAAGATTGCAAGAAGTTTTCACATATAGACATTCAATACTGTGCAAAACATTTAGCCTCGATAAACAGGACACGGCTACCTCTTTGTTATCGGTAGTTAGGACATGTGATGTATTAAGATTAAGTAGGTGCAATTCAATTTGTTTGTCTTGCTTTCTTTTTTGAATACTCATCTTTCCTATTTTGATAACTCTTCACTTTTAGTATTTAACCAGACATTTTTTTAAAACAGCGAAATAGATAAAAATATCGAAATTTTATTGATCAAAATATCGTGTACACAAGAAAAATCTGGACGGCTCCAAAGCCTAGGCCCAAAAAGGAAAACACAAACAATAGTTGTAAAAATTAAACAAACAAAAAGGAAAACACAAGGGAAAAGTGTGGAAATTGATTAGACACACTCAATGCTTCTGGCCTCAACTTCATTGCCTATATTTAGATCGTTGCTTCATCAGAGCATACATGAATGTTTTGATTGAGCTAACAAAGTACACCCTGAGATGGTGATTGATAACGCTCAATAATACTTCGCAACTAAACTATAGATGATCATGAGTAAAAGTAATACCAAACTTTATGAGTTGGGGTTAAACTACAAAGACTGGTAAAAAACAATTATGCTCTATTAGATCATCAAAGCATGTTGTTATCAAAGTAAGAATGTAAAACGAGCGGGGTGTTGGCGGAGGGGAAGTAACAGAAGATTTGACTGAAAACTAGGATTATCAAGTTCACTTATACTTTGTTTAGATGGTTGGTACATATTGTTTCATAATGTATTATATTGTGTTGTGTTGTGTTATATTATTTTTGCGTCGTATCAAATTGTGTTATTGTGTTGTATTGTTTTTGCGTCGTATCGAATTGTGTTACTTTAATGAATATAATATTTGAATAGATGGTATCATTCTCCGTCTTTACATAATGTCACCCATTCATAATTTGGATGATAAACCTACAAGAAAAGTTGGGTACGTGTAGAGCAATTATGAAAAGGTAGAATAGAAGATAAAATATGATTATTTATAAATAAAAAATACAATGAGAAAAAAATAATAAAAGGTAACGATATGATCACACTAAATCAATCATTTTATAAAATTAGTTTTTTTCATCATTACCTAATAATGCCCAACTACACTCATTCAATTCTAAGTGTACGTGATCACAATCTAGTATAAACTCAACGAAGAGTTAGGGTTGATCCCACATAGAGTGATATGGTAGAGAATTCAATTAAAAAGTTAAAGTTGTGTTCTAATAGTTAATAGGAATAAAATTATTTGAAACAATTAAAATAAGTTGCAGGGGTTTACAATTAGTGTCAAATGGGGGGGGGGGGGGGGAGTTTGTCCATTAACAACTATGAAAACATGGGAGTATTCAAGTGGAGAGGGATCCTTGGGGATGTGATAGATTAATATCCAATTTCATTATACGAGTAATTGTATCACCCCATATTCTACGTGTACTAGTTCTATTTCTATGACGCTAATGTCACATACGAGAATACCCCCTAGACGTAACCGGCGTCGTCGTCCTCTTTAAGGACGAAGACTAGCCTCTTTGCTTACATCATTACATTCATAGGTCAAACTTAGCGGAAATTTAAAACTTTTCATTACTTCTACACGCAGCTTTACATAGACCTCTATATACACATAATATACATATCGAGTATACATAGACCCTTCGTATAGAAAGATTACTTAGTATTCTACTTTTATTGCACATAGATATATAAGATATAACATAGTCTCAAAATTATGTCTCATAACCATCTAATAAGAGTATATCAAATTGGGCCTAGCCCATACATCAATACAATAAGACCACATATAGGTCATACAACGTTTAGTATCCAAATGAAAATGGAAAGAAACAGGAGAGTCTTAATACTAAAACAACTTCATAGCTTGATATTGGCATTGCCCTCGGAAAGTGAGGACCTACCCAACTTGGACGATTAAGAATTCCAAGTCTTCTTCAAAGTCTTCTTCAAAATTCCTTCAACGACCGGAACCTAAAATGTTGGGGAAAAGGAAGAAATGAGGTTAGTACACCACTTGTAATAAGTATGAGACCATATGCACACATATCACGAAAACATGCTAAAAAGGGACCTTCCTTGAAAACATGCTATTTTGCCCTTTGAAAACCTTATGCACATTGAAGAAGACCATACCAATCAAAAAAGACATATTCCTTAAGTCATAGGCATGTACATCACAAGACCAACAATACAAAACATAGTCAAGTTAGTGATCATATCAACATACTTGAATATAATATCAACATCACTCAAATCATCAAAAATAACTTCAACAATCATGAATAAGAGTACATTCCAACATAACCAAAGCAAAACAATTACCCATGAACCCCTATCAAGTCAACAAGTGTAATGACCAAGCAAAACCCCATAACCTTACTCAATCAAGTAACTCAACACGAATCATGACCAACATCTCCCACTTCACATAACATGACATTTAAGAGTACATATCATCATACTTTAACCATGTAGACCAACACATATTCATAAGTGAAATTAATAGAACATATAGTATCAATAATGTGCAAGAACATCATATGCATCTTATTTACATTTATAAGCATATACATACATTGGAACATCCTCCTAAGAATACATACATTGGAACATCCTCCTAAGACTCCCTTCAAAGCTAACTTATGCAATGTTTAGGTAGAGTCCCATACCCCTACCTAGACTAAGCTAAACCCTTTGGGTTATCTTAGTTAGAGTCTATTTCTTTAATTCATTTTACCTTTTGGGAACATCTTGCCTTAACCGACATAGACCACATGAATTAATGTGGAATCCAGTGTCATGGAACCCTACACCTAAGGAAGGCGGACTACTTGCCAAGGTAGTATCAAAACATGAACATAGCAACTACGTGGATCCACTAGCTAGTATTCCTATGGGGGCAACATAGTTCAAGAACTAGGAGATATAGTTGGGACCCTCTTTATGCTACATGGATTATAGTCTCCAATCTCAAGAGTACATTAGTGATCCTACCTTCCCTATGTGGGAAGGGACACTCCTCACTCTAGTTCACTCGGTGCTAAGCTAGTCCCTTTTTGAAATGTCTTTAATTAATCATCATAGCTTAATGTAGGTCATAGGGTCTAATCCCTTGTATAGTCATTGTCATTAGCTCATTAGGAATTGCATGAGAATATCCTTTCATGACAACCCTCATATGTGAGATTAGCATATCGTCATCATTATGTCATAATAAGGCACATAGGTACTTCATAACCAACCTTATATCATTTCATCTTAAGCATAATCTCACAATCACATAATAAAGACATTTCAATTCATCATCATACCAACACCTACTTAAGCAAATCACAAGTCATGCTTCAATTGAACTACATCATTAATCACAAGCCATCATAATTGAAGTAAAGGTTAGGATCATAAAGACTTACTCAATCTCCTTCAATAGCCATCATCATGGTCTTACCATCAACCAAACAATTACATCTAACAATAGGTGTAGTAACATCAATCAGTAGTAATTAACACAAGAACTAGGTAAATTGCATCATCACTATCCCTATTAACACCAATTCATAACCTAGGGTTAGGGGAATTTGGGTTCATCATTAATTCATCAAGAATTAGATCCAATACCATCAATACATTACCCTAGTAAATCCATACATGAATTAGAATAGATAAAATAAGTCTAATAATCAATTCATTCTTCAATTCCCATCAATTCATGACCAAGATCCAACATTTGGGGAATGGAACATGATCAATACGAAATTGTATCAATTAACATCAATTAATCAACAATCTATGCTCAATTAAATCATAGGAAATCACAATTCATCATCAATTTGAAGTTTAGAAGAAAACCCATTAGAATTTGAAAACCCCATGGAATTGGGTATTTTAGAAATAAACTTTGAGAGGGCCTCTTGGGGAATAAATCCCAAGAGTGAAGAAATCATACCTTCATAAAGATTAATCCACGAAATTGTAGTGAAATTCTAGAGAAATTGACCTTCTTCTTCAAGCTTTCTTCCTTTTTCAATGGAGGATTTGGGGAGAGAGAAAGTAGAGAGATGTGAGAGCTTTTGGGTTTGTTTTGGGAATTTGAGTTTGGGTGAGTGATAAATGACTTAAAATGACCCTTAAGATATATATAATCACCCCCTAAATTACCCAAAACACCCCTCACTTAAATGGTCTTTTCTAAATGTCAAAAATACGATTTTATCGAATCTGGAAAGTGGCTCCGCATCGCGGGGACAACACACATTTTATTTCCCAAAAATATATTTTGGGACAATGAGGTCCGTGTGGGCTGCATGCCGCGCAGCAGCCCACTGATTCTTGACTTTCGCAGGCTGCTTTGGCACCCTGCCCACCCATGTTGGGGTCCTCCTCCGTGACCCTTTGGATGGTCCTTGGGGCATTCTTATTGGACGTTTAGACCCTCTTTTCTACACTCTACCTAAACAAAGTCTTTTTACAAGTTTTAGACTTCATTTGACCATCCGAAACCATCCTCAAACATAGCAACGTCAACTAGTTCAATTAGGATAGTTTTCGGGCATCATGTACGTCCTTTGACGTCTTGGCTCTAAAACTTGTCGGATGACTTCTAAGCATTATTTTAGGTCTTAGAATAGTATATAAACCTTTAGACACTCATGTTAGGCTCTATATTAGGTCTTGACTTTTCAGAGTGTTACAACTAATAAATTAACTTGTGGTATAGTTATGGACTCGGTTTCCTATGCGACTAGTGACAATAAAATAGGTTTAAAGTTGTAACACTCCAAAAGTCCGTTACCTAATCTAGAGCCTCACATTATGAACTAGTCCTTGTAACACGGTTTTAAGACCTAATATAATGTATTTGAAACATTTAGGAAGAGTCAAACGTCAAGGAACGTCCATGACGTCCGGAGACTAGTGAAATAGAGATTAGTGTGCCTTGGCATGTGTCATGGGGTTTTAAGAGTCGGAATTCAATGAGATTTGGTAGAAAGGTGTTAAACATGTATTGGAGTGTGTTTAGGGTCGAAACGTTCGGGTACGACTCCACAAGGACCACCCTAAAGGTCCTTGAGGAGGACCCTTCAATTTGACCAAAAAGCTATTTTTGGCAGTGTGCAATTGACGAGCCAAGCAACGATCCGCCGATTGATCGACCCTACGTCCTCCCACATTTAGAAATTTCCCAAAAAGTTCCTAAAAACATACTCTCTGAACTCATCGACGCCTTGCTAGTACAGTGGCGTCGATGAACCTACGGACCGTAGGTCGAGGTCTCGTAGGTGGAGTCTGTGTTTCACTGTTAAGTTTTTAATAAGTCATTTAATTAGTTAGTTGGTTAGTTGGTTGATCAAGGGTTAGAGGGTGTTTAATTAAGTTAGTTAGGGGACTATAAAAGGTCTAACCCTCATTAAACTAACCCAACACACTTCAATTCCCAAACTCAAAATCCTCTTCCTTCTCTACTTTCTCTCTCCCCAAAAAACACCATTGAACAACCAAGGTCAAAGGTAATTAGGGTTGGAAGATCAATCTTCAAGAATTGTTAAGGTATGGAAGCTCTTCACCTTTGGGACTCCTTTCCCCAAAGTGTTCTTCAAATTTGATTCCAAAAGTTGAGAAAACATGGGTTTCATGCTTAATCTGAAATTGATCTTTCAAATTGTATTGTTCATGGTTTCTTTTGATTACTATGGATATATTATGAATGATCATTTGCTAATTAGGGTGGTTCTTGATTTTAGACCTAATTCTACAGAAGAAATCATGAATTGACCCTATTTCCCTAACCCTAGGTTATGAATTGATGTTGAATTGGATAGTGATGATACAATTGACTTAGTTCTTGTGTTAATTACTATTATATAATGTTATTAAGTATATTTTTGGTTGAATATGGTTTTTTTAGTGTTGAGACCAATGAAGAAGGCTTTTGAAGGTGAATTGGTAAGACTTTGTGATCTTAAATCCTTACTTCAATTGTGATCACTTGTACTTGATGATGATGTTCAATTGAAGTAATACACGTGATTAGATTTAGTAGGCGATGGAATGATAAACGTAATTGAAATTTATTGAGTATATGAATTGTGAGATTGTGATTAAGGGATGATGATATAAGGATGATTGTGAATCACTTATGTGGATTACTATGATATGATGATGATGATGTGTTAATCTCACAATTGAAGGGTTGTAATGAAAGGACATTATCATGCAATACCTAATAAACTACTGATATGATATACAAGGGGTTAGTCTCCTATGGCCTATATTAAGTTATGATGTTTTAAGAATGACTTAAAGACATTTCAAAAAGGGACTTTAGCGTAGCACCGAGTGAACTAGTTATGAAAGGTGTCCCTTACCAATCTTGGAAGGTAGGTTCACAATTGTTCTCATGAGATAGAGATTACAATGCAATTGTGCATAAAGAGGGTCTCAAGTATGTCTCATAGTTCTTGAACTATGTTGCCCCTATAGGAAGACTAGCTAGTGGATCCACCTAGAATGCTATGTTAATGTTTTGGTCCTACCTTGGCAAGTAGACCACTTTTTTTTCGGTGTAGGGTTTCATGACACGGGATTCCATGTTAAGCTCACATGGTATATGTCGGTTAAGGCAATTGTTCCCGAAACTAAAATGTATGTAATAATGTGAATTCTAACTAGGATGACTTAAGGGGTTCTTCTTAGTAAGGGTAGAGGTATGGGACTATACCTATGCATTGCACTAGTTGGACTTGAGGAAAATCTTAGGAAGATGTTCTTATGCTTTTATGACTTTAATGATATGCAAATGTTGACTTTACATGTTGATGACCTATATGATGTTAGTCTCACTTATGAACATGTTATTGGTCTATATTGCTATATATGATGATGAATTCTCATGATGTTATGTTAAATGAAGTTAAGCATTATTTATGATCTCTTTCCTTGTTTACTTGACTATGTGGGGTCATGAGACGTCATATAGACATTGCACTTGTAGGCTTGGGAAGAGGTTGTGAATAAGTGTATTGTATGATATGATGATATGAACTCTTTTACATGCTTTACTATGATGTTGAAATTGCTTTGGTCATATGGTCTTTATATGTTACTATTCATGTGATATGACCTTAGGTTAATAGTATTCATGTTGACTTGACTTTATCATGATATCGGTCTTATGTTCTATGAACTTGCATTGAGTGATGTTGTGCCTAATGACTTATATGTGTTCCTAATTGTGTATGAAAACTTTTTAAAATTGATTTAGCATGATATTGAACTAAATGTCCCTTTAAGCATGATTTCAACTTTATATGTGCATATGTTTCCATACTTAGTACAAGTGGATGTACTAACCCATATTTCTTTCTATTTTCCCAAATAATGTAGGTTCAGGCCGATGAAGTTAGAAGGCCATTTGCAAGACTACTTGGATATTCCCCAAGTGTTTGGTAGGTCCTCACCATCTGAGGATGATGCCACTATCTAGCTACTTGATGTTGTTATTTTCTAAAGACATTTAGTTTCCTTCTCTTTCATTTGAAGACTATTATTGTATAAGCCTATATGTGGCTTTTGCTGTAATGAAGTATGGGCTATACCCGAAGGTTTTACTCATTTTAGATGGTTTAAATGTGAGATTATATATTAAACTAAATTCTGATATGTCATGTATATTGTGTAAACGAGAAACCTATGTAAGCTTCCTACGCGAGGAGTTTAAGTGTAACACTCCGAAAGTTCCATGACTTAGACTAGAGCTTAGACTATAAAATAATGGTTAAAATGATGTTTAAATACCTATAATGATGTAATGAGCACAATTAGAAAAGGTTAGAGCCGAAATGACAAAGAAAGACCTTGACGTCCGGAAACTAGCTAAATTGAACTAGTAGACGTCCTTATGTTTGGTGAAAGTTTGGGAGTATCAAATGAAGTCCAAAACTTGTAAAAAGACTTTAAATTGGTAAAATATAGTAGAAATAATCTAAACATCCATTCACGACTCCCCAAGGACCGCCCAAATGGTCCTTGAAGAGGACCTAAACATTGGCGAGCAAGCTGCCAAAGCAGCTTGCGACAGCTAAGATGTGAAGCCCCTTACGCGTCGTACAGCCAGCACTGTTAAGGAAAATTTTGCCTCGAGACACGGGACTTCACGAGTCTCACTTCCTCGACCCAAATTTTAAGAAAAATAATTGGAATTGCCTCCGCGACGCGCAACCACTTCCCATATTCGTCCGTGTCGTTTCTAAGTCAATTTAACTTCACAAAAAGTCCCAACTAAGTGAGGGGTATTTTAGGTAATTTAGGGGACGAGTTTATATTGGTTTTAGGTAAGTTTTAAACCTTTTACACCCACTCCAAATCAGAATTACCAAATCCCTCTCATTTCCCTCAAAACACTCTCTCTATTCAATCACCATTGAAGAACAAGAAAGCTTGAGCAAGAAAACAAAGTCTCCAACGTTTTCATTCAAACTTCGTAGATTAATTCATCAATAAGGTATGGGTTCTTCACTCTTGGGATTACTTTCCCCAAGATTTCCTTTCAAATATGATTTCTAATAATTCAAATTCCTAGGTTTTTTACTCTACAAGTGGGTTTTCTTCCAAACTCGCAATTTATGACTAATGATGATGAATTATGATTTTCTATGGCTAATTAAGTGTGTATTGTTGAATAAATAATATAGTATTGTTGGTTTTCGTGTGAAACATGTTTGCTCCCTAAGTAATGGAATTCGATTATGTTATATCATTCACTTAATGTCATATAATGTTGGGATTGGAACTATTGCTTGAACGAACTCATAAATGAACCCTTTCCCTTAACCCTAACTATGAATTGGTATTTTGTATGACTAGAGTGGTTGGGATTGGTTGTGATATTAAGTATTTTACTATATTATTGGATGATTCTTATGAATTGAGAGTATGTTCTTGATGAAGATTCTTGGAAGCAATTAGGTAAGTCTTCTAAAGTCATGATTGCTCAATGATGTTGATGTTGGCCTATAATTGATGTTGTTATGCAATTGAAGTATGTATGATGTTTATATGCATATATGATGACCTATGAATATGTTGAATGTGAGATCATGGTAAGGGAATAATAATGCAAGGTTGATGATGCTTCTCTTGTGTTCCTTACATAATATAACTACGATATGTTAATCTCACTAATGAAGGATTGTGATGAAAGGAAATTCTCATCTTCAACCTAATGAGCTACAATCATGTTTATACAAGGAGTTAATCTCCTATGGCCTATGATAAGATTGATGATTAATGATAACATAAAGACAATTCAGAAAAGGACTTTAGCTTAGCACCGAGTGAACTAGATATGAGAGGTATCCCTTCCCAAGTTGGAAGGTAGGTTCACAATGACTCTCATGAGATAGAGACTGCCATGTAATGAGGAACTATGGGTCTCTAATATATCTCCTAGTTCTTAAACTATGTTGCTCTACAAGAATACTAGCTAGTGTATCCACCTAGAATGCTATGTTCATGTTTTGGTTCTATCTTGGCAAGTAGACCACCTTCTTTCGGAGCGGGGTTTCATGACACCGGATTCCATGTTTAGTTCACATGGTCTAATGTTGATTAAGGCGATTGTTCCCTCAAGTAAAATAAAAGACTAAATTAAATGTACATTGAATAGGGTGACTTGAGGAGTCTAGTTAGTATAGGTAGGGGTATGGGACTCTACCTAGACATTGCACAAGTTAACTCTAAGGGAAGTCTGAGGAGATTGTTCTTATGTAATATGATAACATGAAAGGTATATCGCTTATGATATATGATGTTGCTCTTATATGATGTTTGTTATGTTGATGAACATGTTGTTGGTCTATATTGGTATATGTGATGATAACTACTTATGATATAAGTTGTATGAAGCAAAACATTGCTTATGTCTCCTATCTTGTTTACTTGATTATGTGGGGTTATGGGGCTTCACATGAACATTGCACTTGTAGGCTTGGTATGGGATTATTGGTATGTGTTTTGTATGTTATGTTGATATGAACTATTGAACATGAAATGTTAATATGACCCTATGATGATACGTCTTTGGTTATGATCATGCTTTATGTTGTTGTGATCCTTATCTTGTATATGTTCTATTGTATGTGCACTAAAGGCTTTCATATGACTCAACATGCTTTCTAAAGAAATGGTCCTTTTCATGAATGCCTTTAAATGTTTTTTGTGGATATACCCATACTTAGTACATGTGGCGTAGTAACCCATATACTTTATATAACTACAAATGTAGGGTCCAACCATTGAAGGTTAAGAAGGTCGATTGAAGAAGCTTGGAACCCTTTCTCCAAGCGTTGGTAGGTCCTCCTGTTGGGGGATGCTATCTTTTCATTAATCTAGCCATGAAGATTGTAGTAGTTTAAGAAATACTCTTTTATTCCTTTTATTATTGAATTCTATTTTAGTAAGGCCTGTATGGCATATTGACATTGTATTGGCTAAGTCCAAGATTCGTACTCTTTAGACGGTTTTTATGTGAGACACTTTTTAGACTATCATATGTATGTTGATCATGTTGATAAAAGATAAGCCTAAGTAAGCTTCAATATATGATAAGTTTTTAGTTTTCCACGATTTCTAACCAATGATATGTTATGACGAATGCTAAGGGCTTGTCTGAGTCCTCTTCAAGGACGACGACTCCGGTTACATCTGGGGGGTGCTCTCCGAATGTGACAAACTTGGTATCAGAGCATGAGGTTAAATAACCTAGGGTCTATGTCTCACTAAACCACATTTATATAGTGTCTTTTTCATGGTTGTGAAGCGCGCCACAATTATGAATGAGAGACTATGTGATGATTAGGAAACTTCTCTGTTCTTTGTAATCCTATGTCGTTCCTCTAGAGTTTTGACACTATGTGTATTTTAGCATCTAATCCCTTTCTTGTGGTTATAGGCGACGGACACTAGAAGGACAGCCGCTAGAAGAGTGGAAGAAGAGGTTTCGAATACGGGAGCTACCCACCAAGGCAATCGAGTTCCTTCTCAAGAGCAAGTTGTTGTGAATGATCTAGTTCCGGTCAATACTCCAGCCATGACGGATGGTGAGGTGAGCACAACCCTTATCCAAATGGCCCAAGCCATGAATACTCAAGCTCAAGCCATGACGTCATAAGCTAACCTGGAGGTTGTACCTCGAGAGAACCAACATGCTAGTACTATGGTGTAACATTTCAAAAAATACAAGACTCATCGTTAAGCCTAACATAGGTGTGATGAAGTCTAGACACTATTTTTAAGGTTACTTTAATGAATATAGGTCATTTAGGGAGACTAGGAACCAAAACGTCCAAGAACGTCCATGACGTTTGAAAGTTGGTTCAAAGAGGTCCTAGTGTGCCTTGGCCTATTTTACTAGTTTTTAAGAGTAAGAAATTAATGAAATTTGGTGAAATGTGTGGAACACATGTTATAGATGTTTCATGGTTGAAACGTCTGAGTACAAATTCCCAAGGACCAACCAAGGGCCCTCGAGGAGGACCCTTGCAGGATGAGGCAACACTGCTTGGGCAGTGTGCATCGACGAAACAAGGAACGACTTATTTGTGGACTGACGGGGCGTCGATTCCACCGTCGTCCCACACTTAGCCAATTTGAGGAAGCCCTCGCCTTCACAAGTCTCTGAACTCATCGACAAAGTGCAGGACGGAAGGGGGGTCTGTCCGTCGACTCACAGACTACCCGTCGATAGAGTCTCATCTGTGAGGGTTGGTAAGTTTCCTGCACGTTTTAATTAAATTCCATCAATTAGTTAGGGGGTTTAGACAGTTAATTAAGGGATTAAGGGGGTCTAATTAAGTTATTTAGTCACCCATATAAAAGCCTCAACCCCAATCAATCGAATTAGAACTCGAAGACAAATCTCTCTATCTTTTCTCTTCTTTCTCTCTCTATTGGAAGACACCATTGGAGACTAATCTAAGTAAGGGATTTGGGGGATGGAAAGGGACGAATTCATCTTCAAATCCTTGTCAAAACGTTAAGGTATGGGATCTCTTCACCTTTGAGACTTCTTTCCTCAAAGGTTTCCTTCAAAGGTTTTCCAAAAGTTGAGTTTTCATATGGGTTTCATTCAATTACGAGTTTGATGTCATGAATTGAGTTGTTTATGTTTTTTTAGGAGATAATGAGTAGATTATCATGTATTGTAACTTGATTATGATGAATTGAGATGGTTTGGTCTAAATTGTCGAGTATGGCCCTTAACCCCTAACCCTAAGTTTGATCTTGATGTGAATTATGTTGGGATTGATTCAATTAACTTGATTATTGGTTATAGATGATGTTATTTCACTGATCATAGACAAGTTTTGATGAATTGTAGTCTTTCATACTAACTCTTGAGTAGGAATCTAGGTTAAGAAGATTGGCCTAAGTATCTTGTTTCAAAGCTTTGGTTTTGTATTGAATTATGATGTAGTGACTCTTCTAACTCTATTGTAATGTTGGTTATTGAATTACATTGATGATATGACCTAATTGGGTGTAGTTGTGGGTTGATGGTAAGGCCCTTATGATGAACTAAGGAGGATGCTTGGTAAGTCTTGTAATTCCTATCTATTACTTCAACTTGTGGTAAATTGTGATTAAGTCATGATGTTGTGTTGGAGTATGCCTTATCTAGGATTGATAGGATGGTATGATGAATTAATTGAAATGCCTTAACTTTGGTTGTTAGGTTGCTTAGGGTGTACATGTTGTAAGGATGATGATGTGTATCAATGTGCCCTACTATGATGTGATATGTAAGGTGTTAACCTTACTTATATGAGTTGTGATGAAAGGACTATTACTCATGCAATTCTTATTGAGCTATGATAATGATGATGATTATACAAGGTCTAGACCCTATGACCTAAACTACGTTATGAAAGATGAATTAATATTAATGACATTTCACTAAGGGACTTAGCTTAGCACCGAGTGAACTTGACAATGGGAGGTGATGGCTTTCCAATAGAGGAAGTGTTACCCTTTAGTTTTACCTTTAGTTTTATATGTGATGTTGACTCTCCATTGAGGGATACTCATTGCATTGATTTCCATGATATGAGGCCCCAATTACCAAATGGTATGTAGAGGGAATCACCTATCTCTTATTTCTTGAACTATGTTGCCCCCATAGGAAGACTAGCTAGTGGATCCACCTAGAAAGCTATGTTTATGTTAGGTTTTACCTCGGTCGGTGGACCACCTTCCATCGGTGCAAGGTTTTACAACACCGGATTCCACATTAGCTCATGTGATCTATGTCGGTTAAGGCAAGTGTTCCTAAACTAAAATAAAGTAATAATGTATAGACTAATTAAAGTGACTTGAGGGGTTTGACTTAGCTTAGGTAGGGCTATGGGACTCTACTTAAGCCTTGCACTAGTTTGCCTTGATAGGAGCTTTAGGAGGTCAGTATTATGTTTATAAATGATGATAAAGATAGATGACTTCATATGATGATTATGATGCTTATGAACATGTAAATGGTCTTTATTGTTAAAGTATGAACTTATGTGTAGGTTATGTTATGTGAAGTGAGTTACTATTTATGACTCTTATTTGGTTATTTGATTAAGTAAGGTTATGGGGCTTTGCTTGGTCATTGCACTTGTGGCTTAATAGGGATTATGATTGGTTGTCTTGGTTTACTATTTATATCATAAACTCTTATTCATGCTTGTGATATGATTACTTGATGATAGGGTTTTGACTTGTGAATGCGATGATGATAATTAAGGGGCTAGTCTTAGTCCTCAAAGAGGACGACGACGCCGGTTACGTCTAGGGGATAAACCCGGATGTGACAAACTTGGTATCAGAGAATGAGGTTAAATATCCTTGATAACGATGTCTCTCTCAACCACGTCTATGTAGATTCATACTCATAATTGTGAAGCGCACCACACTTATGAATATGAATCTATATGATGCTTAGGATCTCTCTCTTTCTTGGAAATCCAATGTCGTGCCTCTAGAGTAACTATTAATTACTTTCACCTAAACCTTGTACTTTGGTTATAGGAAATGAATACTCGGAGGAATGCGGCAAGAAGGCTTGAGGAGGAGAAATCTCCTCCCCGTGTTGATCAATACCCTCCACTTGAAGAGGAGGTTGATGTTGAACAAGCTCCGACCAACCCTCCACCTTTGACAGATGGAGAGATAAGGGCTTACCTTCTTCAAATGACCCAAGCCATTACTTCTCAAGCCCAAGCCGCCACTCTTCAAGCTGAAGCTATGACGGCCCAAGCTAATTGGGAGGTTGCACCCCGACCCAATCTACAAGTCTCTACCATTGCATCTCGTTTGAGAGACTTCACTCGAATGAACACTCCTACTTTCCATGGGTATAGTGTGGATGAAGACCCCCAAGATTTCATCAATGAGGTTTATAAGATACTCTTTACCATGGGGTTAAGAGCTAGTGAGAAGGCTGAGTTGACCACATATCAACTCAAGGATGTGTCTCAAACTTGGTATGTGCAATGGAGGGATAATCGGCCTCTTCGGGGTGGACTGGTAGCTTGGAAGATCTTCAAGAAGGCATTTCTTGATCGGTTTTTCCCTAGAGAGATGTGGGAGGCCAAAGTTGTGGAGTTCATCAACTTTCACCAAGGAGGTATGAGTGTTCTTGAGTATTCTATGAAATTTACTCAGTTGTCCAAATGTGCTCCTTCTTTGGTTTCCGATCTTAGAGATGAGATGAGCCGCTTTGTGACGGGAGTGTCGAATGATTTGCAAGAGGAGTGTCATTCGGCCATGCTTCATGACAATATGAACATCTCTCGGCTTATGGTGCATGCTAGACAAGTTGAGGAGGCACGGGCTAAGAGGAAGACTAGGGAGGCTAAGAGGGCAAGGTCCCTTGAAGGTGGTTCTTCCAAGAGTAGGCTTGAAATTCAAGACAAGCCTAGGTTAAAAAAGAGGTTCTCTAATCAAGTTCCATCCAAGTTCCCGAAGGCTTGTGATGACAAGGTGGCTAAACCTAGAGCTCAAAAGGGGAAGAGTTGGAACTCACCCAATGAGAAGCCTACATGTGCCAAGTGTGGAAAGGGTCATTTCAGTGAGTGTTTGGTTGGAACGGGCGATTGTTTTGGTTGTGGCAAGAGTTTTCACAAGGTTCAAGATTGTACTATTATGAAGGGGCAAGAGAAGAGTGGTCAAGCAAATGGTTCTAGTGATGCTTCAAAAAAGAACCAATTCTATGCTCTTCGTACTAGGGGTGAGCAAGAGACCTCTCCCGATGTGGTGACTTGTGTGTTACAAGTATTTTCTATTGATGCTTATGCTTTACTTGATCCGGGTGCTACTTTGTCTTTTGTTACACCCCTTGTAGCTAAAAAGTTTGATACTTTACCCGATATCTTGCATGAGCTTTTCTTAGTGTCTACACCGATGGGTGAGTCGGTGGTTGCAAAGAGGGTATATAGAAATTTTCCTATCATGTTGCCCAATGGAGTTTCTAATGTTGATCTAGTTGAACTAGATATGCTTGATTTTGATATTATTTTGGGTATGGATTGGTTGCATTCTTGTTTTGTCACTATTGATTGTAGGACAAGGATAGTGAGGTTTAATTTTCCTAATGAGCCCGTTGTTGAGTGGAAGGGGGGAAGTTCTATTTCTAGAGGTCGCATCATTTCTTGTTTAAAGTCTTGCAAAATGATCTCTAAGGGATGCCTATATCATATAGTGAGAGTCTAATATCTTGACTCCGAAATTCCTCCCATTGAGTCGGTCCCCGTAGTGAGTGAATTTCCGGAGGTCTTCCATAATGACCTTCCCGGTATTCCTCCCGAATGGGAAATTGATTTTGGTATCGATTTTCTACCGGAAACAAACCCCATTTCGATTCCTCCTTATAGAATGACTCCGGATGAGTTGAAGGAAATGAAGGCACAACTAAAAGATTTGTTAGACAAGGGCTTCATAAGGCCTAGTATATCTCCATGGAGTGCTCCGGTCTTTTTTGTGAAGAAGAAAGATGGGTCCTTGAGAATGTGTATAGATTATCCCAACTCAACAAAGTCACAATTAAGAACAAGTATCCTCTACCTCGGATTGACGATTTATTTGATCAAATCCAAGGGGCAAGCTACTTTTCCAAAATCAATTTGAGGTCGGGGTATCACCAATTGAGGGTGAGAGGTGAGGATGTACCAAAGACGGCTTTTCGGACTCGATATGACCACTATGAATTCCTTGTTATGTCTTTTGGTCTCACTAATGTTCCGGCGGCGTTTATGGAACTAATAAATAAGGTGTTTCAAAGTTACCTAGATTCTTTTGTCATTGTGTTTATTGATGACATCTTGGTATACTCGAAAAATGAGAGTGATCACATGGGTCATTTGAGGGTGGTATTGAAAACCCTTAAAGTGCATCAATTGTTTTCCAAATATAGTAAATGTTTGTTTTGGTTGAGGTCGGTGGCATTTCTTGGTCACATCATCTCTAGTGAGGGAGTTGAGATAGATCTAAGGAAAACTGAGGCGGTGAGAAATTGGCCGAGACCATTGACTTCAACCGACATTAGGAGTTTCTTGGGTCTTGCGGGTTAATATCGGAGGTTTGTGGATAGTTTTGCGTGTATTGCATCTCCTTTGACTACTTTGACCCAAAAGAGTAAGAAGTTTGAGTGGTCGGAAGCATGTGAAAAGAGCTTCCAAATCTTGAAGGATAGGCTTACTTTTGCTCCAGTGTTGACTTTATTGAAGGGTACAAAAGGCTTCGTGGTTTATTGTGATGCATCCCGTGTGGGTTTAGGGTGTGTGATTATGCAACATGGGAAGGTTATTGCCTATGCTTCTAGGAAACTCAAGGTGCATGCGAGGAACTATCCCACTCATGATCTTGAGTTAGCGGCCGTGGTGTTTGACTTAAAAATTTGGAGGCATTATTATTTATATGGTGTCCATGTTGATGTGTTCACCGATCATAAAAGTCTCGAATATATGTTTACCTAAAAAGAGTTGAATCTACGACAAAGAAGATGGCTTGAGTTGTTGAAAGACTATGATATGAGTGTTCTCTATCACCCTGGCAAAGCGAATGTGGTAGCGGATGCTCTAAGCCATTTGTCTATGGGTAGTGTGTCTCACGTTGAATAAGCCAAAAAGGACCTAGTGAAAGAGGTCCATAGGTTAGCTAGGTTGGGTGTTAGATTGGAAGATTCTTCAAATGGTGGTGTGATGGTCTATCATAACTTCGAGTTATCTTTGGTTGTTGAGGTAAAGTCCAAACAACACCTTGATAAACCATTAATGGAGTTGAAAGAATCGGTTCTTGGCAAATTAAATGAGTCTTTCTCCTTATGGGGAGATGGTGTATTGAGATATCAAGGGCGTTTATGTGTTCCTAATATTGATGATTTGAGGAATCGTATCCTTGAAGAAGCTCACGGGTCCCACTATTCCATTCATCCGGGGTCAACAAAAATGTACCATGACCTTAGGGAGGTGTATTGGTGAGAAGATTTGAAAAGGGACATAGCGGAATTTGTCGCTAAGTGTCCAAATTGCCAACAAGTCAAAGCCGAACATCTAAAACTGGAGGCTTACTACAAGAGATCCAAATTCCTATGTGGAAGTGGGAGGACATCAATATGGATTTTGTGGTAGGTTTGCCCAAGACCCAAAAGCAACATGACTCCATACGTGTGGTGGTTGATAGGTTGACCAAGTCCTCTCACTTTATTCCCGTCAAGTCTACTTATTCGGTGTAGGATTATGCTAAGATCTTCATAGATGAGATTGTGTGTTGCCATGGTATTCCGATATCCATTATATCAGATAGGGGTGCACAATTCACATCTAGGTTTTGGAGGTCGTTTCAAAAAGGGTTGGTACTAAAGTGAAGTTGAGTACCGCTTTTCATCCCCAAACGGATGGTTAAGCGGAACATACTATTCAAACCCTTGAGGATATGCTTAGAGCTTGTGTCATCGATTTCAAAGGGAGTTGGGATAAGCATTTGCCTTTGGTAGAGTTTGCTTATAATAATAGTTTCCATTCATCCATCTCCATGGCTCCCTATGATGCCTTGTATGGTAGGAGGTGTAGGTCTCCTATTGGGTGGTTTGAAGTTGGTGAGTCTTCAATTCTTGGTCCCGATTTGATTTATAAGACTTTGGAAAAAGTTCATGTTATAAGAAATTGCTTGCAAACGGTCTATAGTCGGCAAAAGTTCTATTCCGATAATAGGAGGAGGGATCTTGAGTTTGAAGAAGGTGTATTTGAAAATTTCACCTATGAAGGGGGTTGTTAGATTTGGAAAGAAGGGGAAATTAAGCCCTCGTTATGTGGACCCCTATAAAATCTTGCAAAGGGTTGGTAAGGTTGCCTATGAGTTGAGGTTGCATAGTGAATTGGCTTCGGTTCATCCGGTCTTCCATGTTTCTATGTTGAAAAAGTGTGTCGGTGATCCCGAATCCATTCTTCCTATTGAGGGTCTTGGTGTCAAGGATACCTCTCTTATGAGGAGATTCCGGTCCAAATTCTTGATAGGCAAGTAAAGAGATCGAGGAACAAAGAGGTGGTTTCCGTAAAAGTATTATGGAAAAATCACCCAGCTGAGGGTGCAACATGGGAGGCCGAGGCCAACATTAAGTCCCGTTACCCTCATCTTTTTGAGAATTAAGGTTAGTCATTCTTTTTAATAAGATGGATATGACTAGAAATTGAAGTTCTTGATTTTTGGGTGAAGTTTTGCAAAAATATACATTTTTTTGAAAATATTTCAGTGAAGTTACTGTAATATTGCCTTTGAAACTTGAAATTTTGCTTCTTGCTTGTTTTGAGTTATGTTGTGCATTTTGATAGGGTAAGCCTTTATGAAATTATATGTAGCATGTTGATAAGATGAACTTTGTGCTAATTGACTCATGAAAGGTATATTGAGCTCATGTGTGTTGTGAGAAAGAGAATACCTCATGATGAAATGTTTGAGCCTATGTGGGGTAATTAGAGTTTTGGAATTGCCTTGTTAAAGTGATATGATTCATGTTGATTTGATATTGTTGATTGGTTGAGCTGCTAGTCTTGAGTCTATTCCTTCCTTCAAAAAGAGTGTTTAGTGTCATTCGGGGACGAATGTTCCTAAGTGTGGGGGGGATAATGTAACATTTCAAAAAATACAAGACGTGTCGTTAAGCCTAACATAGGTGTCATGAAGTCTATACACTGTTTTTAAGGTTAGGTTAATGAATATAGGTCATTTAGGGAGACTAGGAACCAAAACGTCCAAGAACGTCCATGACATTTGAAAGTTGGTTCAAACAGGTACTAGTGTGCCTTGGCCTATTTGACTAGTTTTTAAGAGTCAGAAATTAACGAAATTTGGTGAAAATTTGTGGAACACGTTTTAGAGATGTTTGATGGTTGAAAAGTCTCGGTATGACTCCCCAAGGACCAACCAAGGGCCTTCGAGGAGGAACCCTGCAGGATGAGGCAACACTACCTGGGCAGTGTGCATCGACGGAACAAGGAACGTCTCGTTTGTGGAATGACGGGGCGTGGATGCCACCGTTGTCGCACACTTAGACAATTTGAGGAATCCCTCGCCTGCACAGGTCTCTGAACTCATCGACGAAGTGCAGGACGGAGGGGGGTCTGTCCGTCGACTCATAGACGGCCCGTCGACGGGGTCTCGTCTGTGAGGGCTAATAAGTTTCCTGCACGTTTTAATTAAAGTCTATTAATTAGTTAGGGGTTTTAGGCGGTTAATTAAGGGATTAAGGATGTCTAACTAAGTTAGTTAGTCACCCATTTAAAAGCCCCAACCCCAATCAATATAATTAGAACTCAAAGATCTCTATCTTCTCTCTTCTTCCTCTCTCTATTGGAAGAAACCATTGGAGACTAAGCTAAGGAAGGGCTTTGGGGGATGGAAAGGGAAAAATTCATATTCAAATCCTTGTCAAAATGTTAAGGTATGGGATCTCTTCACCTTTGACACTTCTTTCCTCAAAGGGTTCCTTCAAGGTTTTCCAAAAGTTGAGTTTTCATATGGGTTTCATTCAATTACGAGTTTGATGTCATGAATTGAGTTGTTTATGTTTTATTTAGGATATAATGAGTAGATGATCATGTCTTGTAACTTGATTATGATGAATTGAGATGGTTTGGTCTAGATTGTAGATTATGGCCCTTAACCCCTAACCCTAGGTTTGATCTTGATGTGAATTATGTTGGGATTGATTCAATTAACTTGATTATTGGTTAAATCACTAATAGATGATGTTATGAAACTGATCATAGACAAGTTTTGATGAATTGTAGTCTTTCATACTAACTCTTGAGTAGGGATCTAGGTTAAGAAGATTGGCTTAAGTATCTTGTTTCAAAGCTTTGGTTTAGTACTCAATTATGGGGTAGTGACTCTTCTAACTCTATTTTCATGTTGGTTATTGAATTACATTGATGAGATGACTAAATTGGGTTGATTTGTGGGTTGATGGTAAGGCCCTTATGATGAACTATGGAGGAGGCTTGGTAAGTCTTGTAATTCCTAGGTCTTACTTCAACTTGTGGTAAATTGTTATTAAGTCATGATGTTGTGTTGGAGTATGCCTTATCTAGGATTGATCGGATGGTATGATGATTTAATTGAAATGTCTTAACTTTGGTTGTTAGGTTGCTTAGGGTGTACATGTTGTAAGAATGGTGATGTGTATCAATGTGCCCTGCTATGATGTATATAAGGTGTTAACCTCACTTATATGAGTTGTGATGGAAGGACTATTACTCATGCAATTCTTATTGATCTATGATGATGATTATTATACAAGGGCTAGACCCTATGACCTAAACTACGTTATAAAAGATGAATAAAGATTAATGACATTTCACTAAGGGACTTAGATTAGCACCGAGTGAGCTTGACAATGGGAGGTGATGACTTTCCAATAGAGGAAGTGTTACCCTTTAGTTTTATATGTGATGTTGACTCTCTATTGAGGGATACTCATTGCATTGATTTCCATGATATGAGTCCCCATTTACCAAATGGTATGTTGAGGGAATCACCTATATCTTAGTTCTTGAACTATGTTGCCCCCATAGGAAGACTAGCTAGTGGATCCACCTAGAAAGCTACGTTTATGTTAGGTTTTACCTTGGTCGGTAGACCACCTTCCATCGGTGCAAGGTTTTACAACACTGGATTCCTTATTAGCTCATGTGGTCTATGTCGGTTAAGGCAAGTGTTCCCTAAACTAAAATGAAGTAATAATGTATAGACTAACTAAAGTGACTTGAGGGGTTTGACTTAACTTAGGTAGGGGTATGGGACTCTACTTAAGCCTTGCACTAGTTTGCCTTGATAGGAGCTTTAGGAGGTCCATATTATGTTTATAAATGATGATAAAGATAGATGACTTCATATGATGATTATGATGCTTATGAACATGTAAATGGTCTTTATTGTTAAAGTATGAACTTATGTGTATTGAAGGTTATGTTATGTGAAGTGAGTTACTATTTATGATTCTTATTTGGTTATTTGATTAAGTAAGGTTATGAGGCTTTGCTTGATCATTGCACTTGTGGCTTTATAGGGATTATGATTGGTTGCCTTGCTTTACTATTTATATGATAAACTCTTATTCATGCTTGTGATATGATTACTTGATGATAGGGTTATATGAGATTATGGGTTCAAGTATGTGATATGCATATAGTTGTTTGATTTGATTGAACATGACTAAATGATTAGTATAGCTGGTTGATTGTGCATAAAGAGGTAAAATGGCATGATTTCACTAAATGTCTCTTTTTAGCATGTTTGGTTGTTATATGTGCATATGGTCTCATACTTAGTACATGTGGTGTACTAACCCCATTTTCTCCCTTTTTCCGAAACAATTTAGGTTCCGGTCGTTGAGGTTTGGTTCGAGGCGATTGAGAAGGAGGCTTCGATACTCTTATCATCCAAGTGGTAGGTCCTCATTTTCCCGAGGATGATTCTGATATTCTACCTATGGATTTGCTTAGATATTAAGACACTTATGTTGACTCTATCTTTTCATTTGAAGACAAGTTGTATAAAGCCTATATGTGGCTTACTTTTGTTGTTGTGGCTATGCCCATTTGACATTGTCATTCTAGATGGTTATGAGATGAGATGGATTTTATGACTCAAATTCTATCTTATATATATTTATGTGAAATAAAAGTAGAAGACTAAGTAATTTTCTTATACGAAGGGTCTATGTATACTCAATAATAATATATTATGTGTATGTAGAGGTCTATGTAAACCTCCAATTAGTTAAAGTTAAAAGTTTTAAATTTTCCATACTTTTTGACTTGTGAATGCGATGATGATAATTAAGGGGCTAGTCTTAGTCCTCAAAGAGGACGCCGACGCCGGTTACGTCTAGGGGATAAAACCGGATGTGAAAAACTTGGTGTCAGAGCATGAGGTTAAATATCCTTGATAACGATGTCTCTCTCAACCACGTCTATGTAGATTCATACTCAGAATTGTGAAGCGCACCACACTTATGAATAGGAATCTATATGATGCTTAGTATCTCTCTCTTTTTTGGAAATCCAATGTCGTGCCTCTAGAGTAACTATTAATTGCTTTCACCTAAACCTTGTACTTTGGTTATAGGAAATGAATACTCGGAAGAATGCGGCAAGAAGGCTTGAGGAGAAGATTGCTCCTCCCCGTGTTGATCAAGACCCTCCACCTGAAGAGGAGGTTGATGTTGAACAAGCTCCGGCCAACCCTCCACCTTTGACGGATGGAGAGATAGGGATGCCCTTCTTCAAATGGCCACAGCCATTACTTCTCAAGCCCAAGATGCCACTCTTCAAGCTCAAGATATGATGTCCCAAGCTAATTGGTAGGTTGCACCCTGACCCAATCTACAAGTCTCTACCATGGCATCTCATTTCAGAGACTTCACTCGAATGAACCCTCCTACTTTCCATGGGTATAGGGTGGATGAAGACCCCCAAGATTTCATCGATGAGGTTTATAAGATACTCTTTACCATGGGGTTAAGAGCTAGTGAGAAGGCTTAGTTGACCACATATCAACTCAAGGATGTGGCTCAAACTTGGTATGTGCAATGGAGGGATAATCGGCCTCTTCGGGGTGGACTGGTAGCTTGGGAGATCTTCAAGAAGACATTTCTTGATCGGTTTTTCCCTAGAGAGATGTGGGAGGCCAAAGTTGTGGAGTTCATCTACCTTCGTCAAGGAGGTATGAGTGTTCTTCAGTATTCTATGAAATTTACTTAATTGTCCAAATATGCTCCTACTTTGGTTTCCGATACTAGAGATGAGATGAGCCACTTTGTGACGGGAGTGTCGGATAATTTGCAAGAGGAGTATCATTCGGCCATGCTTCATGACAATATTTACATCTCTCGGCTTATGGTGCATGCTAGACAAGTTGAGAAGGCACGGGCTAGGAGGAAGACTAGGGTTCTAAGAGGGCAAGGTCCCTTGAAGGTGGTTCTTCCAAGAGTAGACTTGAAATTCAAGACAAGCCTTGGTTAAAAAAGAAGTTCTCTAATCAAGTTCCATCCAAGTTCCCTAAGGCTTGTGATGACAAGGTGGCTAAACCTAGAGCTCAAAAGGGGAAGAGTTGGAAGTCACCCAATGAGAAGCCTACATGTGCCAATGTGGAAAGGGTCATTTCGGTGAGTGTTTGGTTGGAACGGGCAATTGTTTTGGTTATGGCAAGAGTGTCCACAAGGTTCGAGATTTTCCTATTATGAAGGGGAAAGAGAAGAGTGGTCAAGCAAGTTGTTGTAGTGATGCTCCAAGAAAGAACCGCTTCTATGCTCTTCGTACTAGGGATGAGCAAGAGACCTCTCCCGATGTGGTGACTGGTATGTTACAAGTCTTTTCTATTGATGCTTAGGCTTTACTTGATCCGGGTGCTACTTTGTCTTTTGTTACACCCCTTGTATCTAAAAAGTTTGATACTTTACCCGATATCTTGCATGAGCTTTTCTTAGTGTCTACACCGGTGGGTGAGTCGGTGGTTGCAAAGAGGGTATATAGAAATTTTCCTATCATGTTGCCCAATATAGTTCTAATGTTGATCTAGTTGAACTAGATATGCTTGATTTTGATATTATTTTGGGTATGGATTGGTTGCATTCTTGTTTTGCCACTATTGATTGTAGGACAAGGATAGTGAGGTTTAATTTTCCTAATGAACCCGTTGTTGAGTGGAAGGGGGAAAGTTCTATTTCTAGAGGTCGTATCATTTCTTGTTTAAAGGCTTGCAAAATGATCTCTAAGGGATGCCTATATCATATAGAGAGTCCAATATCTTGACTCCGAAATTCCTCCCATTGAGTCGGTCCCCGTAGAGAGTGAATTTCCGGAGGTCTTCCCTAATGACCTTCACGGTATTCCTCCCGAACAGGAAATTGATTTTGGTATCAATTTTGTACCGGAAACAAACCCCATTTCGATTCCTCCTTATAGAATGACTCCGGATGAGTTGAAGGAAATGAAGGCACAACCTAAAGATTTGTTAGACAAGGGATTCATAAGGCCTAGTATATCTCCATGGGGTGCTCCGGTCTTTTTTGTGAAGAAGAAAGATAGGTCCTTGATAATGTGTATAGATTATCCCAACTCAACAAAGTCACAATTAAGAACAAGTATCCTCTCCCTCGGATTGACGATTTATTTGATAAAATCCAAGGGGCAAGCTACTTTTCCAAAATTAATTTAAGGTCGGGGTATCACCAATTGAGGGTGAGAGGTGAGGATGTACCGAAGACGGCTTTTCGGACTCGATATGACCACTATGAATTCCTTGTTATGTCTTTTGGTCTCACTAATGCTCCGGCGGCGTTTATGGAACTAATGAATAGGGTGTTTCGAAGTTACCTAGATTCTTTTGTCATTGTATTTATTAATGACATCTTGGTATACTCGAAAAATGAGAGTGATCACATGGGTCATTTGAGGGTGGTATTGAAAACCCTTAAAGAGCATCAATTGTTTGCCAAATATAGCAAATGTTAGTTTTGGTTGAGGTCGTTGGCATTTCTTGGTCACATCATCTCTAGTGAGGGAGTTGAGGTAGATCTAAGGAAAACAGAGGCAGTGAGAAATTGGCCGAGGCCACTGACTTCAACCGACATTAGGAGTTTCTTGGGTCTTGCGGGTTATTATCGGAGGTTTGTGGATAGTTTTGCGTCCATTGCATCTCCTTTGACTACTTTGACCCAAAAGAGTAAGAAGTTTGAGTGGTCGGAAGCATGTGAAAAGAGCTTCCAAATCTTGAAGGATAGGCTTACTTTTGCTCCGGTGTTGACTTTATTGAAGGGTACAAAAGGCTTTGTGGTTTATTGTGATACATCCCGTGTGGGTTTAGGGTGTGTGATTATGCAACATGGGAAGGTTATTGCCTATGCTTATAGGAAACTCAAGGTGCATGAGAGGAACTATCCCACTCATGATCTTGAGTTAGCAGCCGTGGTGTTTGACTTAAAAATTTGGAGGCATTATTATTTATATGGTGTCCATGTTGATGTGTTCACCGATCATAAAAGTCTCCAATATACGTTTACCTAAAAAGAGTTGAATCTACGACAAAGAAGATGGCTTGAGTTGTTGAAAGACTATGATATGAGTGTTCTCTATCACCCTGGCAAAGCGAATGTGGTAGCGGATGCCCTAAGCCGTTTGTCTATGGGTAGTGTGTCTCACGTTGAAGAAGCCAAAAAGGACCTAGTGAAAGAGGTCCATAGGTTAGCTAGGTTGGGTGTGAGATTGGAAGGTTCTTCAAATAGTGGTGTGATGGTCTATCATAACTCCGAGTCATCTTTGGTTGTTGAGGTGAAGTCCAAACAACACCTTCATAAACCATTAATGGAGTTGAAAAAATCGATTCTTGGCAAATTAAATGAGTCTTTCTCCTTAGGGGGAGATGGTGTATTGAGATATCAAGGGCGATTATGTGTTCCTAATATTGATGATTTGAGGAATTGTATCCTTGAAGAAGCTCACGGGTCCCACTATTCCATTCATTCGGGGTCAACAAAAATGTACCATGACCTTAGGGAGGTGTATTGGTGGGAAGATTTGAAAAGGGACATAGCGGAATTTGTCACTAAGTGTCCAAATTGCCAACAAGTCAAAGCCGAACATCTAAAACTGGAGGCTTACTACAAGAGATCCAAATTCCTACGTGGAAGTGGGAGGACATCAATATGGATTTTGTGGTAGGTTTGCCCAAGACCCAAAAGCAATATGACTCCATATGGGTGGAGGTTGATAGGTTGACCAAGTCCTCTCACTTTATTCCCGTCAAGTCTACTTATTCAGTGTAGGATTATGCTAAGATCTTCATAGATGAGATTGTGTGTTGCCATGGTATTCCGTTATCCATTATATCAGATAGGGGTACACAATTCACATCTAGGTTTTGGAGGTCGTTTCAAAAAGGGTTGGTACTAAAGTGAAGTTGAGTACCGCTTTTCATCCCCAAATGGATGGTTAAGCGGAACATACTATTCAAACCCTTAAGGATATGCTTAGAGCTTGTGTCATCGATTTCAAAGGGAATTGGGATAAGCACTTGCCTTTTGTAGAGTTTCCTTATAATAATAGTTTCCATTCATCCATCTCCATGGCTCCCTATGAAGCCTTGTATGGTAGGAGGTGTAGGTCTCCTATTGGGTGGTTTGAAGTTGGTGAGTCTTCAATTCTTGGTCCCGATTTGATTTATAAGACTTTGGGAAAAGTTCATGTTATAAGAAATTGCTTGCAAACGGCCTATAGTCGGCAAAAGTTCTATGCCGATAATAGGAGGAGGGATCTTGAGTTTGAAGAAGGTGTATTTGAAAATTTCACCTATGAAGGGGGTTGTTAGATTTGGAAAGAAGGGGAAATTAAGCCCTCGTTATGTGGACCCCTATGAAATCTTGCAAAGGGTTGGTAAGGTTGCCTATGAGTTGAGGTTGCCTAGTGAATTGGCTTCGGTTCATCCGGTCTTCCATATTTCTATGTTGAAAAAGTGTGTCGGTGATCCCGAATCCATTCTTCCTATTGAGGGTCTTGGTGTCAAGGATACCTCTCTTATGAGGAGATTCCGGTCCAAATTCTTGATAGGCAAGTAAAGAGATCGAGGAACAAAGAGGTGGTTTCCATAAAAGTATTATGGAAAAATCACCCAGTTGAAGGTGCCACATGGGAGGCCGAGGCCGACATGAAGTCCCGTTACCCTCATCTTATTGAGAATTAAGGTTAGTCATTCTTTTTAATAGGATGGATATGACTAGAAATTGAAGTTCTTGATTTTTGGGTGAAGTTTTGCAAAAATATGCATTTTTTTGAAAATTTTTCAGTGAAGTTACTGTCATATTGCCTTTGAAACTTGAAATGTTGCTTCTTGCTTGTTTTGAGTTATGTTGTGCATTTCGATATGGTAAGCCTTTATGAAATTATATGTAACATGTTGATAAGATGAACTTTGTGCTAATTGACTCATGAAAGGTATATTGAGCTCATGTGTGTTGTGAGAAGGAGAATACCTCATGATGAAATGTTTGAGCCTATATGGGGTAATTAGGGTTTTGGAATTGCCTTGTTGAAGTGATATGATTCATGTTGATTTGATATTGTTGATTGGTTGAGCTGCTAGTCTTGAGTCTATTCCTTCCTTCAAAAAGAGTGTTTAGTGTCATTCGGGGACGAATGTTCCTAAGTGGGGTGGGTGGGGGATAATGTAACATTTCAAAAAATACAAGACGTGTCGTTAAGCCTAACATAGGTGTCATGAAGTTTAGACACTGTTTTTAAGGTTAGGTTAATGAATATAGGTCATTTAGGGAGACTAGGAACCAAAACGTCCAAGAACGTCCATGACATTTGAAAGTTGGTTCAAACAGGTACTAGTGTGCCTTGGCCTATTTGACTAGTTTTTAAGAGTCGGAAATTAACGAAATTTGGTGAAAATTTGTGGAACACGTTTTAGAGATGTTTGATGGTTGAAAAGTCTGGGTACGAATCCCCAAGGACCAACCAAGGGCCCTCGAGGAGGACCCCTGCAGGATGAGGCAACACTGCCTGGGCAGTGTGCATCGATGGAACAAGGAACATCTCGTTTGTGGAATGATGGGGCGTCGATGCCACCGTTGTCGCACACTTACACAATTTGAGGAATCCCTCGCCTGCACAAGTCTCTTAACTCATCGACGAAGTGCAGGACGGAGGGGGGTCGTCCGTCAACTCATAGACGGCCCGTCGATGGGGTCTCGTCTGTGAGGGCTGGTAAGTTTCCTGCACGTTTCAATTAAAGTCCATTAATTAGTTAGGGGGTTTAGGCGGTTAATTAAGGGATTAAGGGGGTCTAATTAAGTTAGTTAGTCACCCATATAAAAGCCCCAACCCCAATCAATATAATTAGAACTCAAAGACAAATCTCTCTATCTTCTCTCTTCTTTCTCTCTCTATTGGAATAAACCATTGGAGACTAAGCTAAGGAAGGTCTTTGGGGGTTGGAAAGGGATGAATTCATCTTCAAATCCTTGTCAAAACGTTAAGGTATGGGATCTCTTCACCTTTGAGACTTCTTTCCTCAAAGGGTTCCTTCAAGGTTTTCCAAAAGTTGAGTTTTCATATGGGTTTCATTCAATTACGAGTTTGATGTCATGAATTGAGTTGTTTATGTTTTATTTAGGATATAATGAGTAGATGATCATGTCTTGTAACTTGATTATGATGAATTGAGATGGTTTGGTCTAGATTGTAGATTATGGCCCTTAACCCCTAACCCTAGGTTTGATCTTGATGTGAATTATGTTGGGATTGATTCAATTAACTTGATTATTGGTTAAGTCACTAATACATGATGTTATTACACTGATCATAGACAAGTTTTGATGAATTGTAGTCTTTCATACTAACTCTTGAGTAGGGATCTAGGTTAAGAAGATTGGCTTAAGTATCTTGTTTCAAAGCTTTGGTTTAGTACTGAATTATGGTGTAGTGACTCTTCTAACTCTATTTTCATGTTGGTTATTGAATTACATTGATGATATGACCAAATTGGGTTGATTTGTGGGTTGATGGTAAGGCCCTTATGATGAACTATGGAGGAGGCTTGGTAAGTCTTGTAATTCCTAGGTCTTACTTCAACTTGTGGTAAATTGTGATTAAGTCATGATGTTGTGTTGGAGTATGACTTATCTAGAATAGATAGGATGGTATGATGATTTAATTAAAATGTCTTAACTTGGTTGTTAGGTTGTTTAGGGTGTACATGTTATAAGAATGGTGATGTGTACCAATGTGCCCTACTATGATGTGATATGTAAGGTGTTAACCTCACTTATATGAGTTGTGATGAAAGGACTATTACTCATGCAATTCTTATTGATCTATGATGATGATGATTATACAAGGGCTAGACCCTATGACCTAAACTACGTTATGAAAGATGAATAAAGATTAATGACATTTCTCTGAGGGACTTAGCTTAGCACCGAGTGAACTTGACAATGGGAGGTGATGACTTTCCAATAGAGGAAGTGTTACCCTTTAGTTTTATATGTGATGTTGACTCTCTATTGAGGGATACTCATTGCATTGATTTCAATGATATGAGTCCCAATTACCAAATGGTATGTAGAGGGAATCACCTATCTCTTAGTTCTTGAACTATGTTGCCCCCATAGGAAGACTAGCTAGTGGATCCACCTAGAAAGCTACGTTTATGTTAGGTTTTACCTTGGCCGGTAGACCACCTTCCATCGGTGCAAGGTTTTACAACACCGGATTCGACATTAGCTCCTGTGGTCTATGTCGGTTAAGGCAAGTGTTCCTAAACTAAAATGAAGTAATAATGTATAGACTAACTAAAGTGACTTGAGGGGTTTGACTTAGCTTAGGTAGGGGTATGTGACTCTACTTAAGCCTTGCACTAGTTTGCCTTGATAGGAGCTTTAGGAGGTCAATATTATCTTTATAAATGATGATAAAGATAGATGACTTCATATGATGATTATGATGCTTATGAACATGTAAATGGTCTTTATTGTTAAAGTATGAACTTATGTGTATTGAAGGTTATGTTATGTGAAGTGAGTTACTATTTATGATTCTTATTTGGTTATTTGATTAAGTAAGGTTATGAGGCTTTGCTTGATCATTGCACTTGTGGCTTTATAGGGATTATGATTGGTTGCCTTGCTTTACTATTTATATGATAAACTCTTATTCATGCTTGTGATATGATTACTTGATGATAGGGTTATATGAGATTATGGGTTCAAGTATGTGATATGCATATAGTTGTTTGATTTGATTGAACATGACTAAATGATTAGTATAGCTAGTTGATTGTGCATAAAGAGGTAAAATGGCATGATTTCACTAAATGTCCCTTTTTAACATGTATGGTTGTTATATGTGCATATGGTCTCATACTTAGTACATGTGGCCTACTAACCCCATTTTCTCCCTTTTTCCCAAACAATTAGGTTCCGGTCGTTGAGGTTTGGTTCGAGGTGATTGAGAAGGAGGCTTGGATACTCTTATCATCCAAGTGGTAGGTCCTCATTTTCCCGAGGATGATCCCGATATTCTACCTATGGATTTGCTTAGATATTAAGACACTTATGTTGACTCTATCTTTTCATTTGAAGACAAGTTGTATAAAGCCTATATGTGGCTTACTTTTGTTGTTGTAGGGCTATGCCCATTTGACATTGTCATTCTAGATGGTTATGATATGAGACGGATTTTATGACTCAAATTCTATCGTATATATATGTATGTGAAATAAAAGTAGAAGACTAAGTAATCTTCTTATACGAAGGGTCTATGTATACTAGATAATAATACTATTACGTATATGTAGAGGTCTATGTAAACCTCCAATTAGTTAAAGTTAAAAGTTTTAGATTTTCCGTACTTTTTGACTTAGTCCTCAAAGAGGACGATGACACCGGTTACGTCTAGGTGATAAACCCGGATGTGACATATGGCTACCCATTTGAGAGATTTTACAAGGATGAATTCCTATATGTTCTTTGGATCCAAGGTTGATGAAGGCCCCCAAGACTTCCTTGATGAGGTCTATAAGATTTTGTTTGCTATGGGGGTGAGTACTACTGAAATGGCCGAGCTTGATGCCTATCAACTCAAGGATGTGGGAAGGATAGTCGGGCTTTAAGAGGTGGTCCCATCACTTGGAATATCTTCAAAAATGCTTTTATTGATAGGTTCTTTGCAAGGGAGCAAAGGGAAGCTAAGGTAGAGGAGTTCATCAACCTTCGTCAAGGAGGTATGAGTGTCAAGGAATACTCCTTAAAGTCCATTAAGTTGTCCAAATATGCTTCCTGTTTGGTTTCAAATGATAGGGATGAAATGAGATGTTATGTAATGGGCGTGTCCGAAGAGCTTGAAGAAGAATGCCGTGCAACTATGCTTCGTGAAAACATGAATCTTTCTAGGTTGATATTGCATGCACAACAATTAGAGGAGAGTCGCCTAAGGAAGAGAAATAGAGAAGCCTAAGTAAGCTTCAATATATGATAAGCGAGAAGTCTAAGTATACTTCACTTAGTATATGTAAAAGTTTTTAATTTTCAGCGACTTTACCAATGATATGTTATGACGAATGCCAAGGGCTTGTCTGAGTCCTCTGCGAGGACGAAGACACCGGTACATCTGGGGGGTGCTCTCCGGATGTGATGCCTACTCTTATAAGAACCAGTATCAAAATATCTTACCTTCTTAGCTTCTCGATTAATGTTTATTCTTTGCTTGATCCCTGTGATACCCTTTATTTTGTTACACCTTTGGTAGCTAGGAAGTTTGATACACTTCCCAATGTTTTGATTGAACCCTTTTTGATTTGTACCCCAATGGGTGACTCGGTAGTTGCAAAGAGAGTTTATAGGAAATGTCTTGTAATGCTGCCCAATAGAGTTACTCTTGTTGATTTGGTAGAACTTGACATGTTTGATTTTGATATCATTTTGGGTATGGATTGGCTTCATGCTTGTTTTTCTTCCATAGATTGTAGAACGAGGGTAATGAAGTTTCAATTTCCAAATGAACCCATGTTAGAGTGGAAGGGGGGAAATTCTATACCAAGGGTTCAAATCATTTCTTGCTTGAAGGCTTGTAAGATGATAGCCAAGGGTTGTCTATACCATGTGGTGAAGGTTAAAGATATAGAATGTGAAACTCCTCCTATTGAGTCGGTCCCCGTAGTGAGAGAATTTCTGGAGGGTTTTTCCTAATGACCTTCCAGGAGTTCCTCCCAAACGGGAAATTGACTTTGGCATTGACTTGTTACCGGATACGAATCCCATTTCAATTCCTCCATATCGGATAGCCCCGGCCGAATCGAAAGATTTGAAGCTCCAACTCAAAGATTTACTAGATAAGGGTTTCATTCAACCTAGTATTTCTCCATGGGGTGCTCCGGTCTTGTTTGTGAAGAAGAAGGATGGGCCCCTTAGGATGTGCATTGATTATCGTCAACTCAATAAGGTCACCATAATGAACAAGTATCCTCTCCCTTGTATTGATGAACTATTTGATCAACTCCAAGGTGCTAGCTACTTTACCAAGATTGACTTAAAATCGGGATATCCCAACTTAGGGTGAGAGGAGAAGACGTTCCCAAAACAGCTTTCCAAACTAGATATGGTTACTCTGAATTTCTAGTGATGTATTTTGGATTAACAAGTGACTCGACGACATTTATAGACCTAATTAATAGGGTTTTCAGAGATTATCTCGACTCATTTGTGATTGTGTTCATCGATGATATTTTGATATACTACAAGAATGAAAATGAGCATGAGAGTCATTTGAGGTTGGCCTTGCAAGTCCTCAAAGAACACCAACTTTATGCCAAATTTAGTAAGTGTGAATTTTGGTTGAGGTAGGTTGCTCTTCTTGGCCATATTATCTGTGGTGAGGGTGTAGAGGTCGATCCAAAGAAGACGGATGCGGTTTAGAAATTGGCCGAGACCTTTAACTCCCACCGACGTAAGAAGTTTCTTGGGTCTAGCTGGGTACTATAGAAGGTTTGTTGATGGATTTTCATCTATTGCTTCTCCTTTGACAGCCTTGACCCAAAAGAAGGTGAAGTTTGAGTGGTCGGAAGCTTGTGAAAAGGGTTTCCAAGAGTTGAAAGATAAGATTATCTCCGCTCCGATATTGACTTTACCGGAGGATAATGAAGGTTTTGTAGTGTATTTTTATGCTTCCTGAGTGGGCTTGGGATGTGTCCTCATGCAGCATGGCAAAGTGATAGCTTATGCCTCTAGGCAACTCAAATTTCATGAGAAAAATTATCCAACTAATGACCTTGAGTTAGCGGTAGTAGTTTTTGCCTTGAAGATATGGAGACATTACTTGTATGGTGTGCATGTTGATGTGTTTACTAACTATAAAATTCTTCAATATGTGTTTACACAGAAGGATTTGTATCTCCTACAGAGAAGATGGTTACAACTTTTGAAGGATTACGACATGAGTGTCCTTTACCACCCCGGCAAGGCCAACATGGTTGCGGATGCTTTGAGTCGTATGACTATGGGTAGTGTGTCTTATATGGAAGAAGAAAATAAAGAACTAGTTAAAGATGTTCGTAGATTGTCTCGCTTAGGTGTGCGGCTAGAACATTATCCAAATGGTGGTTTTATGGCCCATCATAACTCCGAGTCATCATTAGTGGTTGAGGTGAAATTTAAGCAACTTCTTGATCCTCTATTAGTGGAGATGAAGGAATTGGTACTTGGTAAGTTCAATGAGTCATTCTCCCGGGGGTGGGGTGGGGTGGGATGGTGTTCTTAGGTACCAAGATAGGTTATGTGAACCAAATGTGGAGGATTTGAGAAATCAAATTCTAGAAGAAGCCCATGGTTCCCGTTATTCTATACATTCGGGTGCCACCAAAATGTATCATGACCTTCGGGAGGTCCATTGGTGGGATGGTTTAAAGAGGTATGTAGAGGAGTTTGTTGCTAAGTGTCAAAATTTCCAACAAGTCAAAGCCGAGCATCTAAAACCAAGTGGTTTAACCCAAATCATGGATGTTCCTACATGGAAGTGGGAAGACATAAATATGGACTTTGTTGTTGGGTTGCCTCAAACCCGGAGAAAAAATGATTCAATATGGGTTATTGTGGATAGAATGACCAAATTTGCCCACTTTATCCCTGTTAAGTCTACATATACGACCGAAGAGTATGCAAGAATCTACATTAATGAGATTGTGAGTCTTCATGGGATTCCTTTGTCCATCATTTCGGATAGAGGTGCCCAATTCATTTCTCATTTTTGGAAAGCTTTTCAAAAGGGTTTAGGTACTCAAGTGAAACTTAGCATCGTTTTTCATCCTCAGACAGATGGTCAAGCGGAACGTACTATACAGACCCTAGAAGATATGTTAAAAGCCTGTGTTATTTATTTTAAGGGAATTTGGGATGATCACCTACCATTGATTGAGTTCACCTACAACAATAGTTACCATTCGAGCATCTCCATAGCATCTACGTGGATCCACTAGCTAGTATTCCTATGGGGACAACATAGTTCGAGAAGTAGGAGAAATAGTTGGGACCCTCTTTATGTTACATGTATTAAGTCTCCAATCTCATGAGTACATTAGTGATCCTACCTTTATCTGGAAAGGGACACTCCTCACTTCTAGTTTACTCGGTGCTAAGCTAGAGTCCCTTTTGAAATCTCTTTCATTAATAATCATAACTTAGTTTAGGTCATAGGGTCTACACCTTATATAGTCATCATCATAGATCAATAGGAACTGCATGGTATTGTCCTTTCATTACAATTCACACATGTGAGGTTAGCACATTTACATAATCACATTATGATAAGGCACAATGGTAAGTCATCACCATCCTTATATCAATACATCTTAGCCAACAAATCACAAGTCATAAATAAAGACATTTTTATTCAACATCATACCAACCCTAATTAATCTTATCATAAGGTTTACTTCGATACAACTTCATCACTAAACACAAGTAATCATAATTGAAGTAAAGGATTGAGATCAAAAGACGTACCCCATCTCCTTCACAAGCCATCATCCAAGGTTTTACCATCAACCATCCACTTTAACCCAAAAATGTGTGAAATATCATCACACAATAGTAATCAACACAATAATGAAGTCAATTGAATCACTACACAACAATTCATCACTAGTTCATAATCTAGGGTTAGGGACTTGGGTCAATTTCATGATCTAATCTACCAAACTAAGTTAATTCATAAAGCACTATCATAATTGAATCATATTACATCATAATATAAGTATAAAAATCAAAATAAACCATAAACAATACAATTTAGAAGATCAAATTTGTAATAGAAGAAAACCCACTTGAAACTCATCTTTTTGAAATCAATTTGGAGGAACACTTTGGGGAAAGAATCCCAAAGGTGAAATGAATCCCATACCTTGTTAATTGAGGAATATTGATGGATAAAATTAGTATTCTTGCTGCCCTAAAAACCAACTTCACTTGGTCTTCTATGGAGTTTCTTTGGGAGAGAGAAAGTAGAGAGAAGGAAGAGCAATTGGGTTTTGGGAATTATGAGAGTTGGGTTAGTTTAATTAGGATAGGGTCTTTATATATGTCATTAAATAACTTAATTAGACCTCCTTAACCCCTAAATAATTAACTAACCACCTAATTTATTAATTGAACTAACCTAAAACGTGGCAGCAAAACAGTGACCTGACCTACGAGACCCCGACCTTACGGGCCGTAGGTCAGTCGACGGCCAGTGTCCCTTCCGTGCTGCACATCCGTCATTTTGGTCAGAGACTTGCCTAAATAACCCCACACAAAATTGAATAAGGGACCATTGACGGTGTCTATTGATGCCTCGTCGATTAGGACACGCCTCGTAGCCTGCAACCGTCAATGGCTACTGTCCTAGACAACTTTTAGCCAAAATGCAAGGGTCCTCCTCAAGGACCCTTGGTTGGTCCTTGGGGAGTCGTACCCGGATGTTTTGACCCTAAACCAAATCTAATTTGTGTTAGACGCCTTACCACTAAATTTCATTGAATTTCGACTCCTAAATCTAGTCAGATAGGCTAAGACACGCTAGCACCTCTTAAACTAGTTTCCGGACGTCATGGACGTTTCTTGACGCTTTGATTCTAAAACTTCCTAAATGACCTATATATATTATTATTGATCTTACAACAGTGTTACAACTATTAGACTCTCATTTTAATCTCTAGATTAGGCTTTAGACTTTCGGAGTATTACATTATCCCCCCCTTAGGAACATTCGACCCCGAATGACACTAAAATTCTTTGAAAGGAAGGAATAGACTCAAGACTAGCATCCCAACCAACAACAACATGTCAAAAGATGAGTTACAATTCAAATCAACATAACCACATTACCTTTTTCACAATGCAACTCAAAACATCATTCTCAACTCATAAGAGCTCAACATTCATTACATGTGTATTCACTTATGCCAAAGCTTTCTTCAACACATATCATCATGCTCAATACAACTCATTGAGGCACAAAATACCAAAATACACAGCATAAGTTCAAATTAATTAAAAGAGCATTTTGTTTTTGAAAAATTCACTTCTATAGCATAGTTCACTGTAAATCACTGTAACAAAACATATATTTCAATATTTTACCAAAAAGTAAGGCAAATTCAAATAAACTCATTATTTTCACTATAAATAAGAACAACTAACCTTAGTTGTCAAATAGATTAGGGTAACGGGACTTCATGTCGGCCTCGGCCTCCCATGTTGCACCCTCAACTAGGTGGTTCTTCCATAATACCTTTACGGAAGCCACCTCATTGTTCCTTACCTTCTTTTTTTTTGTGTATCAAGGATTTCAACCGGAACTTCCTCATAATAGAGGTTCTCTTGCACACCTAGACCCTCAATAGGAAGAATGGACCCGGGATCACCGATACACTTCTTAAGCATGGAAACATGGAACACCGAATGAACCGAAGCCAATCCACTAGGTAACTTCAACTCATATGCAACCTTACCAACCCCTTGCAAGATTTCATAAGGACCCACATAACGAGGACTCAACTTCCCTTTCTTGACAAATATCACCACACCTTTCATATGTGAAATTTTTTGATAACCTTATCCCCTTCTTCAAATTCTAAGTCTCTCCTCCTATGGTCGGCGTAAGACTTTTGCCGCCTATAGGTTGTTTTCAAGACATTCCTTATTATATGAATTATCTCCAAAGTCTTATAAATCAATTCGTGACCCAAAATTGAAGACTCACCCACTTCAAACCATCCAATTGGAGACCTACATATCCTACCATACAATGCCTCAAAAGGAGCCATATATATCGATGAATGGTAACTATTGTTGTAAGAAAACTCAACCAAAGGCAAGTGTCTATCCCAATTCCCCTTGAAGTCAATTATACAAGATCTAAGCTTATCCTCAAGGGTTTGAATAATACGCTCCGTTTGACCATCCTTTTGAGGTTGAAAAATGGTGCTTAGCTTTACCTTGGTACCCAACCCTTTTTTGGAATGACATCCAAAACCTAGATGTGAATTGTGCACTACTATCCGATATGATGGATAACGGAATACCATGACGACAAACAATCTCGTCTATGAAGATCCTTGCATAATCCTCCACCGAGTAAGTGGACTTAACGAGAATAAATATAGCGGATTTGGTCAACCTATCCACTACCACCCATATGGAGTCATGTTGCTTTTGTGTCCGAGGCAAACATACCACGAAATCCATATTAATATCTTCCCACTTCCAAGTGGGAACTTGGATTTCTTGAAGAAAACCACCCGTATTTTGGTGTTTGGCTCTCACTTGTTGACAATTTGGACATTTTGCAACAAATTCCGCTATGTCCCCTTTCAAGCCTTCCGACCAAACACTTTACTAAGGTCATGATACATCTTTGTAGAACCCGAATGAATGGAATAACGGGAACCATGAGCTTCCTCAAGAATCCGGTTTCTCAAGTCATCGACATTGGGTACACACAACCTTCCTTGATACCTCAAGACACCATCCCCCCTTACCAATAACCGACTCCTTTAACTCCATCAATGGTTGATCAAGGTGTTGATTAGACTTTACCTCAACCACCAAAGATGATTCGGAGTTATGATGGACCATAAAACCACCTTTCGGAGAATATTCCAATCTAACACCCAATCTAGCCAACCTATGAACATCTTTCACTAGTTTTTTCTTGGCTTCATCTACACGGGACACATTACCCATGGTCATAGCATCCGCAACCACATTGGCCTTGCCGGGGTGGTATAGTACACTCATGTCATAATCTTTAAGAATTCCAACCACCTTCTTTGCCGTAGATTCAACTCCTTTTGAGTAAACACATATTGAAGTCTCTTGTGGTCGGTATACACATCAACATAGACACCATACAAATAATGCCTCCATATTTTTAAGGCGAATACCACGGCCGCTAACTCAAGATCATGAGTTATATAATTCTTCTCATGCACCATAAGTTGTCTATAAACATAAGCCACTACTTTCCCATGTTGCATAGGGACACACCCTAAACCCACTCGGGATGCGTCCCAATTTACAGCAAATCCCTTGGTACCCTTCGGTAAAGTCAATATCGGAGCGGAGGTAAGTCTCTCTTTCAAGATTTGGAAGCTTCTTTCACATGCCTATGACCACTCAAATTTCACACTCTTTTGGGTCAAAGTAGTCAAAGGATATGCAATGGACACAAAACCATCCACAAACCTATAGTATCCCTCTAGACCAAAAATCTTCTAATGTCGGTTGGAGTCAATGGTCTAGGCCAATTCTTGACTGCCTCGGTTTTTCTTGGATCTACCTCAACCCCCTTACTAGATATGATATGACCAAGAAATGCCACCGACCTCAACAAAAACTCACATTCGCTATACTTGGCAAATAGTTGATTCTCCTTAAGCACTTGTAACACCACCCTTAAATGGTCTATGTGTTCACCCTTATTTTTCGAATATACCAAGATGTCATAAATGAAGACAATGACAAATGAATCTAGGTAGCTTTGAAATACCCTATTCATGAGGTCCATAAATGCCGCCGGGGCATTCGTGAGACCAAAGGACATCACTAAGAACTAATAGTGACTATATCTAGTCCAAAATGCCGTTTTTGGTATATCCTCACCTCTTACCCTAAGTATAACATTCCAAAAAATGTACTTGTCTAGTGAAGAGTCTATTAGGTTTTAAGAATATGTATTGGGGTACATAGGCATCCCAGTGCCCAATATTGAGTAATATTGGGCATGTTAGAGAATATTGGCTTAAGGGTGTTAGCCAAATTTTATGTATAAAAAAGTAACTTAACATACACTCCAATCCAAGCTTGTTTAGGAATTGTACCTGCAATGAAGACCTCAAGCTAAAATTCTTCTTTTCATCGCTTACACACATTAGGTACTAGGCATCCAAGTGTCAAGCCTAAGTACCATAGAACATGATCATTTAAAATGATCATGTAGATTAAGAAGTGCCCAAGGACATAGTGAGGATACTTGGGACAAGAAGTGAACTTTCCAAGTGCAACTACAGAGTGCATGGTTAGGAAAGTGCACGGTAACACATGTGCAAGCACATGTGCTACCGGCCGACAGACCAAGCCCAACCGATTTGATTAGGGCGTTTAGGCGATAGGCACGTGTCGGGTCAAGCCACGTGGGCCGAACTTCCTAACCAGTCCTAGGCTCTAATTAACTGACCTAACTAGCTAACTTACCTAGGACTAACTAAAATGAACTAACTAGTGTGCCCGACATCCTAAGACCTAACCGGGGGACACTAGCCGAGTTGCTAACTAAAGAAACATCCTAGTACCTAAGCTAGGATGGTCCAAAGGGGTTAGTTATGGTCCTAGAGACTTAGGGGTAATTTATTAATTACCCACTTAATTAATTAAATTAGCAACTTAATTAATTAATTTTCATGGTCAAACCGAGACCCTTAGCAATTTTCAGAATTTGGCTAAGTCAAATGCTCTCCTATTTTTAGTCAATTTAGGAGGGGCATTTTGGTAATTAGCTAATTGATTTATTTAATTAGGTTATTTAGCCTAAGTTGAATTAGTCAATATTCAGTTCCTAAGACTTAGACTCATGTTTAACCAGTAGAAACCTATGCCTGAAAAACAGTGAGCAAACGTAAGAAAAACCTTAGGCGATTTCAAGGCAGTTCTTCAAGATTTTCGTGCAAAGTACAGGGTGATCTTCGTAGATTCAATTCTACAGTAAGGTATGGGTTTTCTCTCTTGGATTCCTTTCCCCATGAGGCTTTTCAAACGTTTTGAATTCAAGAAAACCAAAACTAGGGTTGTTCCTAATGAAATTGTCGAATGTTCATCTCCCTAGTTCTCCCTATTTCCGATTCTAGTAGTATGTATAATGTAAATCTCGAGCATGTTGTTGGTATGTGGTGCTAGCTGATCATTATGTGTAGGTTTCTGTGATTTATAATGTCGAATTAGACCTATAGGTTAGATCCGTATGATTAGAATATTATTTACATGAGATAAGATATATTGTAATGCCTAATTGTGTTCGAGAAGATTAAATTGTTATAAGTCATTTATGAAATTCAGTTTATTGTTGAAAGGAATGAAGGTTTCGATTACTGTGTGTGTTTACAGTAGATATGTTTGAAAATGTTTGGACTGCAATGTTTCCAAGAACAAATAACAATGAGAATCAATGCTAGTTAATGAATCTTCAATGCCAAATCAACGTACTTAATTGTTCTTATAGGCTAATCAAAGGCTAAAAGTTGGCTTGCTTAAAATGATAAGATTACTATAGTATATACATGAAGTTAATTGACTTCGCTAGTGATAATATCAAAGTTTTATTTATGCCAATAAATTGGCCAGCAATATTATTTCCAAAAATGTGTAATAGAATTGGCCAATGATTAAGTCATACCAATCTTAATTCAATGAACTCATAACATAGGGTATGCCAATGATTGGGACAAGTCCCAACATACCCTATCTAAATGAACTTGTGAATATAGTAGCACATTGAATAAATCCTTATAACTTTCATAAAGAATGGTACAAGACTATCAATTAACGTTGAACAAGATAAGGTGAGTAATGAAATAACTAAAAGCTTATGAGTTATGAAATTGACCTAATATAGGCTGTTAAAGGAAGTGAGACAAGTCTCACTTACACTTAAACAATTATGTCAAAGATACTAACATAAGAGGGTGTTAGAAATCGTGAGACAAGTCTCACTCACACCATGATGATAATGTAAGATTTACGTTCACATTCATCAAGTACAGAAAGGGATGACCAGTCATCCATTGAGCTAAGTATACCTCATACTAGAAGCAAGCTTCCACAATGTATGAGTCAACTTTAAAAGTTGTAAAGTATAATAAATCTGAGCTAAGAACCGATAGACTAGCAAAGAGCTTGTGCCAGCACATGTAAGCCTCATGAGACGAGACTACCACCAAGGCGGATAAGGGTCTCGAAGTTCTCCTAGTCTTTGAACTATGTCGCCAACATAGGTTACTAGCTAGTGGATCCACCTAAGAAAGCTAGGTATTATTCGGTTTCACTTTGGCCGGTGAACCACCTCTTTTCAGTGTGGGGAAGACACTGAATTTAATGTTAGCTCACATGATCTATGTCGGTTAAATGCTCAAGAAAGTATTCAATTTCACTTTAGCCGGTGAACCACCTCTTTTCGGTATGGGGTAGAGACTGGATTTCATGTTATCTCACATGATCTATGTCGATTAAATGCTAAATATTTCTTTAAGAAAGTAAGAAAGGAAGAAAGTAGCATGTTCAAAGTGAACAACAAATCAAGGAAGAAGAAATGTATGTTTGAGGTGAACTAAGTAAGCAAAATCATGAGAATATCAAATCATCAATGTTTGATAAGAATGAAGTTTTAACAGTTATTGTTTTATGCCAATGTTGGAGTATTAATATATGCCCAGTATCTATAGATTATGCAAATAATAAAAAAAATGGGCATAGCCAATAAAGATTGACTTATAATGACTTCATGCCCAATATAAAAAGAATGGAAAAAAAATAACCTGTGAGTAGGGTAGCCAGATCATTTCCTTAGTCTTTTGGATTACTTACTTGATTCATTGTAGGTATGAGACTACAATGAATCATTGTACTTGTAATTAAGACATAGGATCAAAGGAGATAATTGAACTACACAACAAAAAGAAGAAAAAATTGAAAAATAAACTAAGGCTGGGAGAGGGAGCTCTCGGCCTAAGGGGAGTAAAATTATTAACTTTTGCTTGAGTTGTTCTAAAATTATGTTCATGATTCCAAGGTCTTATGTTCATATAGAAAATGAGTTGTGTGCTTTAAATGCATGAAAATATGTCATATTCATAGCATGATTCATAAATAATGAAATAGGAAAGTGAAGTGAAGTACTTTCAGAAAATGGCATGTTGTTATAGGAAGAACTTTCCTTGATCATGCATAGTCCTTATGTGTTTATGTGCATACACCCATACTTAGTACAAGTGTCTACTAACCCATATACAATCACTATTTTAATAGGTGCAGGTTCTTGAAGAAGATTGAAGATCGTTGAAGCTATTTGGACTAGTACCTCCAGACTTTGGTAGGTCCTCTTGAGTTTGATGATGCCTACACTTTATATTCTAGCTTAGTAGATTAGACATATCTAGTGGATGTTGTCCCTAGCATTTCCTTTCAAACATTTGTTAAAGCTTTTGTATTAAGGTCGGTTTGGAAACTATTACTAATATTATGATTCTTCATTTCAATTGTTTAATCTGTTGATAGATGGTTGTTTAGTTTGAGTTGTTAGTATATTACTCTTATGCAGTTATATGAAGTCTAAGTACACTTCAATAAAAGTTTTAAATTTTCCGCTAAATTTAACTGTATGATTGTTATAAAAGCTAAGAAGAGGCTTGTCTGCGACCTCTGAGAGATTAGCGACGCCGGTCGCATCTGGGATCTAGGATCCGGGTGTGACACTAAGTTGGTGATACCCCGATCTCAAGTCGATCTTAGAAAAGTAGCTTTCCTCTTGGAGTTGATCAAACAAGTCGTCAATCCAAGGGAGAGGATACTTGTTCTTAATAGTGACTTTATTGAGTTCGCGATAATCAATGCACATTCTAAGGCGTCCATTTTTCTTCTTCACAAACAATACCGAAGCACCCCATGGAGAAATACTAGGTCTAATGAAGCCTTTGTCTAGTAAGTCCTTGAGTTGAGCCTTCAACTCTTTCAATTCAGCCAGAGCCATCCGATAAGGAGGAATTGAAATAGGGTTGGTATCCGGTAGCAAGTCAATACCAAAATCAATTTCCAGTTCGGGAGGGATTCCGGGAAGATCATTAGGGAAGACCTCTAGAAATTCTCTCACTACGGGGACTAACTTAATGGGAGGGTTTTCAGAGTCTAAATCTTTGACTCTTACAATATGGTAAACACCCTTTTGAGATCATTTTACAAGCCTTAAGACAAGAGATAATACGACCTCTAGGAATAGAAATTCCCCCCTTCCACTCTAAAATGGTTTCATTTGGAAAATGGAACTTGACAATTCTTATTCTACAATAAATGGAAGCAAAACAATCATGCAACCAATACATTCACAAAATGACATCAAAATCGACCATATCAAGTTCTACTAATTCAACATGAGCAACTCTATTGAGAAACATTATAGGACAATCTCTATATACCCTCTTCGCAACCACCAGCTCACCTACCCGCGTAGTTACCATGAAAGCTTCATTTAGAATATCGGGAAAAATATCAAACTTCTTAGCTATCAAGGGAGTAACAAACGATAATGTAGCACCCAGATCAAGTAAAGTATAAACATTAATAGAGAAGACTTGTAACATACCGGTCTCCACATCGGGAGAACTCTCTTGTTCACCCCTAGAACGAAGTGCATAAAAGCGATTCTTCTTTGGAGCATCCACATTTGAACCACTAGTTTGAGCTTGCCTGCTTTCTTTGTCTTGCCCCTTCACATTAGGGCAATCCCTAACCTTGTGTCCACTCTTGCCACACCCAAAGCAATTGTCCGTCCCAACAAGGCAATCACTGTAATTAATCTTGCCACACTTTCCACAAGTTGGCTTCTTGCTTGGTGAGCTAGTACCTCTTCCCTTTTGAGACTTAGGGTTAGACACCCTATCATCACGAGCCTTGGGAAATTTAGTAGGAACTTGAATAGGAAAGCTCTTCTTGAACCTAGTCTTGTCTTATATGTCATGCCTACCCTTAGAGGAACCACCTTCATAATACTTGGCCTTCTTGGCCTCCCTACTCTTTCTCATTAACCTAGTTTTTTATACTTGTTGAGCATGAACCATGATATGAGAGATATTCATATTATCATGAAGTATAGCCGAACGACATTGTTCCACTAACTCATCAGACAACCCCGTAAGAAAATGACTCATATCATCCCTTGGGTTTGACACCAAAGATGGAGCATACTTGAACAATTTAGTGAATTTCAAAGAATAATCAAGTACACTCATACCTCCTTGACGAAGGTTGATGAATTCTTCCACCTTAGCTTCCCTCATATCTCTAGGAAAGAACCTATCAAGAAAAGCCCTCTTGAAGATCTACCAAGTCACCGGACCACCTCTTAGTGCCCTATTATCTCTCCATTGCACATACCAAGTTTCGGCCACATCCTTGAGTTGATAAGCCTCTAACTCGGCTTTCTCAATTTAGGTCACACCCATAGCATAGAGAATCTTATATACCTCATCGAGGAAATCTGGAGGGTCCTCATCTGACCTTGTCACCCCAGCGAGTACACCCTAGATGCGACCGGTGTCGTCGTCCTCTTTGAGGACTCAGACAAGCCTCTTAGCGTTCGCCATAACATGTCATCAGTTTAAATTTTTGAAAAATAAAACTTTAAATAATATGTGAATTATACTTATACTTCATGCTTAACATTCATATTAGCATACGATATTCTAAAAACTTGTCTCATATGTATAAAACCATCTAAAGAGTACGAATATGGACTTAACCAATAAATAGTCAATATGCCATATAGGCTTTAATATAAAAGAATCCAAAGAACATAATGGAAATACGAGTATTCTTAAAACTACTAAAGTCTTCGTAACCTAGAATATGAAAAGATAGCATCCCCGAACATGAGGACCTACCAACACTTGCAGAAAGAGTTCCAAGCTTCTTCAATCAACCTTCTTAATCTTCAATGGACGGACCCTACATTTGTAGTAATATAAAGTAATGGGGTTAGTACGCCACATGTACTAAGTATGAGTATATGCACATAACATTTAAGGACATGCATGAAAAAGTATCATTTATCATTTCTTTCGAAAGCATGCTAAGTCATATGAAAGTCTTCAATGCACATACCATAGAAAATGTACAAGTTAAAGATTCCATCAACATAAAGCAAGATCATAATCGAAGACATATTATCATAGAGTCATGTTAACAATTCATATTCAAAAGATCATATACACATAACATACAAAACACTTACCAATGATCCCATCCCCAACCTACAAGTGCAATGGTCATGTGAAGCCCCATAACCCCACACAACCAAGTAGATAAGATAGGAGACCATAGTAAAGCTTTGATTTATGTAACTTGTAACATAAGTAGTCATCACCTCATAAAGCAATATATACCAATAATATGTTTATTAACGTAATCAACTTCATATAAGAGTAACAACATGTAACATGATCATCATACCTTTCATGTTGTCATATTACATAAGAACATTCTCCTAGGACTTCCCTTAGAGTCAACTTGTGCAATATCTAGGTAGAGTCCCATACCCCTACCTATACTAGTAGACTCTTCAAGTCACCCTAGTCAACGTCCATTTACTTGCCTTTCATTTTACATGAGGGAACATTTGCCTTAACCGACATAGACCATGTGAGCTAAACATGGAATCCGGTTTCATAAAACCCCACACCGAAAGAAGGTGGTCTACCGGCCAAAGTAGAACCAAACATGACATAGCTTTCTAGGTGGATCCACTAGCTAGTATCCTATGGTTGTAACATAGTTCAATAACTAGTAGATGTATAAGAGACCCATAGTTCCACATTACATGGCAGCCTCTATCTCATGAGAGTCATTGTGAACCTACCTTCCAATTAGGGAAGGGACATCTCTCATATCTAGTTCATCGGTGCTTAGCTTGAGTCCCTTTCTTGAATAACCTTTAAGTTGTCTTTTATCATAAACTTATCATAGGTCATAGGAGATTAACTCCTTGTATAAACATGATCATGAGCTCTTTAGGATTAGATGAGAATTTTCTTTCATCATAACCCTTCGTATGTGAGATTAACATAACATAATCACCTTGTGAAGAGCATACAAGAGGATATCATAAACTTGCATTTTTGTATTCTTATCATGATCTCACATTTAGCATATTTATAGCCCAACATATATTCATAGAAAAATCATGCATACTTCATTAGCATTGTAACATCATTTATAGGCTAACATAAACATCATAGAGTAATCACGACTTTAGAAGACTTAACTCTTGCTTCCAAGTACCTTATTCAAGAATTTATGTTCAACTTACAATAATCATAACAACAACATAGGGAAATACTCAATAGCATAATCAATACCAACTCTTCAAGTCATATACAATATCAATTCATAAGGTAGGATAAGGGAAAGGGTCATTAAAGAGTTCATTCAAGTCTTAGTTCCAATCCCAACGTTTACATGTTATCAAGTAGTGAGTACAACCCAATCAAGACCATTATTTAGATAGAGATCATGCATCACACGAGATTCAAACATTATTAATCAAATACTCAACAATTCGTTCTTAATCAACCATAGAAAACAATTACTTTTCATCGAAAATCATAAATCTAGAGTTAAGAAGAAAACCCGTTTTGTAGAGTAAAAACCCTAGAAGTTTGAATTCTTGAAAACCATCTTTGAAAGGAATTCTTGGGGAAAGAAATACCCTATAGTGAAAAACACATACCTTATAGATGAAGAATCCATGAAAATTGGATCTTGTTCTTCAATGGGGTTTGGAAAAGAGAGCATTCTTGAGAGAGATGAGAGAGAACTTGTTTGATCTAATTTGGAACATGTAAAAGTGGTCTAAACCTGACCTAATATCAATATATAGTCGTCCTATGAATTACCCAAAAGCCCCCCCACTTAAATGGGTCTTTTATGAAGTTAATTACAAAAAATACGACTTTAACGATTCTGGGAAGTGGTTGCGCATCGCAGGGCCAAATCCCGTCATTTTTAGAGATTTTTAGTTGAGGTAGTGAGGTGCGTGTCAGCCTCGCGTCGAGAATTTTCCCCTCACATATTGAGGCAGAAAACCATGTGAGGAACGCGTGTCGCGCACCTGTTCCTTCAATTCTTCTTGTTCGCAAGCTGCCAGACAACCTGCTCTTCCATGTTTGGGTCCTCCCCAAGGACCCTTCGGGTGGTCCTTAGGGTGTAGTTACAGGACGTTTGGACCCTTTGTACTACATACTACCTATCCAAGGTCTCTTTACAAGTTTTGGACTTCATTTGACACTTCAAAACCTTCACCCAACATAGGGACGTCAACTAGTTCAAATTAGCTAGTTTCCAGACGTCAAGGTCTTTCTTTGTCGTTTTGGCTCTAACCTTTTCTAAATGATTTTATTACATTAATATAGGTCTGGAAACATCATTTTAAATATTATTTAATAGATTAATCTCTAGTCTAAGTCATGACATTTCTGGAGTGTTAGAGACCTCGACCCAAAGAACATAGGTGGTCTCATTCTAGTAATGTCTCTCAAACGCGAGGCCATAGTGTTAGCATATTGAGGCACTCGAGGTCCAACCTACCTATTCATTTGGGCCTTAATAACTTGAACTTGAGAAGTGACTACATTAGCTTGAGAGGTCCTGACTTGAGTTAAAGTGAGAAATGCTGCCCTTATATCTCCATCAGTCATCGGTGGAGGAACAAACGGAACTTGATCACCCATAGAAACTTCATCAAGTGGAGGCACTTGGTTATCTTGTGGAGGCACTTGGTTGTCTTTATCTCCCACATTAGACATTTCTTCCCCAGCCCTTGTAGCAGCTGCTTCTTGAGTATTCATACCTATAACCACAATACAAGGTTTAGGTGAAAGCACATAACAAGACTCTAGAGACACTACATAGGAATACAAGAAGATGAGAGTTTCTAAGCATCACATAGTCTCTCATTCATAAGTGTGGCGCGATTCACAATTATGAATAAGAATCTACATAGAAGTGGTTTAATGAGATATCGTTTTAAGGGATATTCGACCTCATGATCTGATACCAAGTTTGTCACATCCGGAAAGTACCCCCTAGACGTAACCGGCATCGTCGTCCTTAGAGAGGACTAAGACTAGCCTCTTAGAATTCGTCATTACATTCATAGGTTAAAAACGTGGAAAATTTAAAACTCTTCAATGAGGTTTACTTAGACCTCTCGCTTACATATAATATATTTATATCGAGTATACAAACACCCTTCGTATAAAAAGATTACATAGTATTATACTTTTATGCCACATATAGACAACATACATAATATAGTCTTAAAAGGGGATGTCTCATATTAACCATCTAAACGGAGTCAAATCAACATAGGCATAAGCCCTTACACAATGTAGAAATGCCACTTAGGGCTTACAACAATATCTTGAAACAACATGAATGAAATGATTGTCTTTAGACTATAACAAAGAACCATAGCTAGAGTAATAACAAGCCATCATCCTCGGAATTGAGGACATACCCACTCTTGGAGAAATGATCCAAGCCTTCCTTCAAAGTGGTCACGAATCCTTCAACGACCGGAAACTGAAATGTTGGGGAAAAAGGGAGAAATGGGGTTAGCACATCACTTGTACTAAGTATGGAATCATATGCACATACAATATAGAAATCATGCTAAAAAGGGACATTTCATTAAACCATGCTAATTTACTTTGAATACATCTTATGCACATTCAAGAGCCAATACCAATCAATAAGTACATATTTCTTAAGTCAATACCATATACATCACAAGACCAACAATACCAAGTCTAGTCAAGTCAAAATACATATCAACATAAATGAGCACATAATAAAGATAACTTTATTATCAAGTTATAATATCAACAAACATGCATAAGAGTTCATAGCATCATAAGCAAAGCAAGACCATTACTCATGAACCCCCATTAAGTAAGGCCCCATAACCTCACTCAATCAAGTAAACCTAATAAGAACTATAAGCAATGCCCAACTTCACATACTATATCATTAAGAGTAAACATCATCATACCTTAATAATAGAGACCATTCACATGTTCATAAGTGAAACCAACATCACGTACTGTTATTAACATGTAAGATCAACATTTACATATCGTTTAAATTTATAAGCATATAAGCAAATAAGAACATCCTTCTAAGACTTTCCTCAAGGATAACAAGTGCAATGTATAGGTAGAGTCCCATACCCCTACATAGACTAAGCCAAATCCCTTAGGTCGTCCTAGTTAGACTTCACTTTATTACTTCATTTTACCTTTTGGGAACATCTTGCCTTAACCGATATAGACCACATGAGCTAATGTGGAATCTGGTGTCATGGAACCTTACTCCGAAAGAAGGCGGACCACTTGCCAACCTAGTTCAAGAACTACGAGACGTAGTTGTGACCCTCATTATGCTACATGCATTATAGTCTCCAATGTCATAAGTCATTAGTGATCTTACCTTCCCTATGTCGAAAGGGACACTCCTCACTTCTAGTTCACTCGGTGCTAAGCTAGAGTCCCTTTTGAAATGTCTTTCATTAATAATCATAACTTAGTTTAGGTCATAGCGTCTACCCCTTATATATTCATCATCATAGCTAAATATGAATTGCATGAGTATTGTTCTTTCATTACAATTCACACATGTGAGGTTAGCACATTTACATAATCACATTATGATAAGGCACATAGGTAAGTCATCACCATCCTTATATCAATACATCTTAGCCAGCAAATCACAAGTAATAAATCAATAAATTTCAATTCAATATCATACCAACCCTAATCAATCTTATTATAAGTTATACTTCGATACAACTTCATCACTAAACACAAGTAATCATAATTGAAGTAAAGAATTGAGATCACAAGACTTACCCCATCTCCTTCACAAGCAATCAGCCAAGGTTTTACCATCAACCATAAAATTCAACCCAAAAATGGGTGTAATATCATCACAACATAGTAATCAACACAATAATGAAGTCAATTCAATTACTACACAACAATTGATCACTAGTTCATAACTAAGGGTTAGGGACTTGGGTCAATTTCATGATCTAATCTACTAAACTAGGTTAATTCATCAAAAACTAGCACAATTGAATCACAATACATCATAATCTAAGTATAATAATCAAAAGAAACCATAAATACAATTTAGAAGATCAAATTCGTAATAGAAGAGAACCCACTTGAAACTCATCTTTTTGAAATCAATTTGGAGGAACCCTTTGGGGAAAGAACCCCAAAGGTGAAAGGAATACCATACCTTGTTAATTGATGAATATTGATGGATAAAAGTAGTCTTATTGCTGCCTTATAACCCTCCTTCACTTGGTCTTCTATGGAGTTTCTTTGGGAGAGAGAAAGTAGAGAGAAGGAAGACCAATTGGGTTTTGGGAATTATGAGAGTTGGGTTAGTTTAATTAGGATAGGGTTTTTATATAGTTCATTAACTAAATTAATTAGAACTCCTTAACCCATAAATAATTAACTAACCACCTAATTAATTAATTAAACTAACCTAAAACGTGGCAGTGAAACAGTAACCTGACCTACGAGACCTCGACCTACAGGTCGTAGGTCAATCGACGGCCAGTGTCCCTTCCGTGCTGCATATCTGTCATTTTGGTCAGAGACTTGACAAAATGACCCCTCACAAAATTTACTCAGGTACCTTTGATGGTGGACATCGACGCCTTGTCGATCAGGCCACGCGTCGTAGCCTGCAACCGTAGATGGCTACTGTCCTAGACATCTGTTAGCCAAAATGCAAGGGTCCTCCTCAAGGACCCTTGGTTGGTCCTTGGTGAGTATTACCCAGACGTTTCGATCCTTAACCAACTCTAATATGTTTTAGACGCATTAACACCAAATTTCATTGAATTTCGACTCCTAAAACCTAGTCAAATAGGCTAAGGCACGCTTGCACCTCTTGAACTAGTTTCTGGACGTCATGGACGTTTCCGGACGATTTAATTCTAAAACATACTAAATGACCAATAAACATTAATATTGACCTTAAAACAGTGTTACAACTCTTAGAATCTCATGTTAAGCTCTAGATTAGGCTTTAGACTTTCAGAGTATTACATTGACTTTACCGGAGGGTACCAATGGTTTTGTGGTATATTGTGATGCATCCCGAGTGGGTTTGGGGTGTGTTCTTATGCAACATGGGAAGTTAGTATCCTATGCCTATATAAAACACAAGGTGTATGAGAATAATTATCCAACTCACGATCTTGAATTAGCGGCCGTAGTGTTTGCTTTGAAAATATGGAGGCATTACTTGTATGGTGTTCATGTGGATGTGTATACCGACCATAAGAGTGTTCAATATGTGTTTAATCAAAAGGAGTTGAATCTCCGTCAAATAAGATAGTTGGAATTTTTGAAAGATTACGACATGAGTGTTCTCTACCACCCCGGCAAGGCTAATGTGGTAACCAGATGCTTTAAGTCATATGACCTTGGGTATTGTGTCTCATGTGGAAGAAGGAAAGAAAGACCTAGTAAAGGATTTTCATAGGTTGGCTAGATTGGGTGTTCGGTTGGAAGATTCCGCAAATGGTGGTTTTATGGTTCATAACAATTGCGAGTCATCCTTAGTGGTTGAGGTGAAGTCTAAACAATATCTTGATCCACTATTGATTTAGTTGAAGAAATCGGTATTTAGTAAGTTGAATGAGTCATTCTCCCAAGGTGGGGATGGTGTGCTAAGGTACCAAAATAGATTATGTGTACCCGATGTTGATGATTTGAGGAATAGGGTGTTAGATGAAACTCATGGTTACCGATATTCTATCCATCCGGGTTCTACCAAAATGTATCGTGATCTTAGAGAGGTATATTGGTGGGATGACTTAAAAAGAGGCATCATAGCAAAGTTCGTAGCTAGGTTCCCAATTGTCAACAAGTGAAAGCCGAGCATCTAAAGCCTAGTGGTCTAATTCAAGAAATGGGTGTTCCTACTTGGAAGTGGGGGGAAATTAATATGGACTTTGTTGCTGGGTTGCCTCAAACCCGGAGGCAATATGACTCAATTTTGGTGATCGTGGATAGATTGAAAAAATCCGCTCACCTTATTCCCGTTAAGCCTACTTATATGGCGGAGGATTATGCAATGATCTACATTGATGAGATTTTGAGTCTTCATGGGTGTTACACCATTGAAAATGAGCTAGGTTGAACTAGAGCCTAACATATTTTTCATGAGGGTCTAAGGTCCTAAAATGGTTTATAATATGGTAATGAGGCAGTGTCTAAAGTATTAGGTGAATTGGAAGTCAAACATCAAGGGACGACCAAGACGTTCGACGACTAGTCACCTATATGCCTCATGTGTTTTTATGTGCTCATCTGTGTGAATCATGAGCTTATGAGGTACTTATATGAGTAATAATGGTGTTTATAGGCAGTATATGAAGTTTGGAAGTTTTGGAGGTCAAACGTCCAAGAACGTCCAAGACATTCAGAAACTAGTCGAAGTTGAAGTAGTGTGTCGTAGTGTTTTGTAGTGATATTTTTGGTTATGGTTTGAGGGTGAAATTAAGGATCGTTAATACACGTATCCTAACAAGTAAAGGGTTGAAACATTCGAGAACCACGCCCCGAGGACCAGCCAAAGGGTCCCCAAAGAGGACCCAAACATAGGACTGCCAAGCTGTCGCGCTACCCAGAATCTGGCAGTGGCTGCGCATCCCACAACTGGCACTAAGAGGGAAAAATTCTTTCCTTGCGATGCAGGGCTGTCACGAACCATTCTATCTCAAAATTTTTAAGAAACAAGATTTGAAAATGCCTCCGCGACGCGCAGTAACCTCTCAGATTTGGCCGCGGCGTTTTTAAGTCAAATTAGAGTTGGTTAAAATGTATAATAAGTGCAGGGTTATTTTAAGTAATTTGGGGATGACTTATTGATGGTTGTTGAGTCTTTTTATACCCCTAAACTCACCAATCAAAGCTAAACTCTCAACTCAAAACAAAACCTCTCCATTCTTCTCTCGAAAACTCCATTGTTGAAGCTTTGAATCTCCAAGGAAAAAGACTGATTTTGGCAAGTTTTCTCCATCAATTTTGTGGGCTTTTCATCACAATTAAGGTATGGTTTTTATTCCTTGATATCTCTTTCTCAAGGAGTCAATTCCAATGATTTTTCAAAGATGATCAAAAACATGAATTCTCCAATTTTGTGATCTAGCCATGGGTTCTTGTCTCAATGTCTAAATATTCATAAACACATGAAAAACATAATATCTTCAAATTGGCTATATTATGGATGTTATGATCTTGTCTCAATGCTTGTGAATTCTAGTGTAGTTTTCTATGGGCTATTGAATGATGTAAAAATTGTATTGCGTTGATGTATAGGTTGTCTTAGATTGATAAATTTATATTTAATTGACCTATATTAATTGAGTATTATGATTTTTGTATTGAATTGATGATCATGACCATGGGTAAGGGCCTTTTGGTATTGTAATGAATGATTTAGCTATGGGTTGAAGTGGTGAAAATATGGATTGGTGGTACGCTGCCTTAATTCTCTTTATTTTATGTAATGTAGGTCTCGAAGTATGTTGTGATTGGTATGGTGCACTTATGGTGGAGGTGCTATGTGTTATAATTGTCAATGATGTGGCCTCGTCGGCGTTACTTTATGTATTATTATGATCATGGCCTTGTCGGCACTACTTGATATATTATGATAATTGGGTAGTTGATTTATGTGAAGTATGATCATGTTCATCTACTTGTGATTAAGGTTAAAGTATGTGTTCTTCTATTGATGTTGTTAGGTGATCATGTTAGACTTTGACTATATCCTTAGAGAATCTCATCGTCACAAGTCAACTTAAAGACACGACATAATATCGTAGGGACACATCCCTTTACATTAAAAGCAATACATAATAAGTCTTTAATTTAGAAACTAAGAAAAGGACTATGCCCTCGAATATATGAGGACATACGTTTTCTTGAGAGGAACTTTCCCAAGCTTCACCTTCAAACCTTCAAAAGCTTCCAACCTATACTTATATAGTATAGAAAAGTATGGGGTTAGTACAAAACAATGTACTAAGTATGGCATATGCAAAAATCATGTAAAAAGGGACATTTTAGTAAAATAACCTTTCATGCCAAATAAGTATAACATTCATGAAATTAGGAACAAAACAACATATGAACCATCATTTAACACTTAAAGAAGGGCTTCCATAATTTTAAACCAAAAGAACACTTTACAGTAACTTTCCAAAACTTTACAGTATCTTAATCTCAACATTACAGTGAACTTACATGAACATTACAGTGGACTGTTTTGAACATTTATAGCGAAGGCCTTACAGTGAATGTCACAGTCCAAGTCATATGAACCCATTCCCTTTGAAGCTTCCCTAACCCAAGGTTATCCTAAGATTACCTAAGGTGAGCCAAGAAGGGACCATCCATACACCCCCTTCAAGGAACACCAAAGTGATCCTTAAGACAACCAAATCTTAGGCTTACTTCGTTTGGAAATAAAATCCATGCCCTTGGCTAACATGTGCAACACACTCATAGGAAATATAGGTCATACTAAGTGCAATGTGAGAGTAGCATCCCATACTACCACTCCCACTTAGTGCTCCTAATGAATCCCATTAACTCAAGCATTTCACAATAATCATTCATAACATTACACCATAACACTCATTCACACGGATTTCATGAAAGCACTCTTCTCCCATAGGAGGTAGGTCACACTAAGTGCAATGTGAGAATAGCATCCCATACTACTACTCCCACTTAGTGCTCCTAATGGATTCTATTGGATTGAGCACTTCACGATAGTCATTCACAACATCACTAATACACATGATAACTTAGTTCAATCTATTCCTTTGTGGGAGTTAGCTTAACCGATAAAGACCATGAGAGCTAGATATGGAATCCCGATATTAACCCCTATCGGATTAGGGATCCTCACTTGTCTAGAGTAAGGTCATACTTCTTAGCTTTACATGGCTTTCCCAATAGCTACACCTATGCGGGCACATAGTTAAGGGATAAGGAGATTGCTACTAAGTAACTCATTCTCTACTAACGAGGAGTACTCATCTCAAGAGGTACATTGGGAATACAACATCTCAACTCACGAAGTGTAATCCACCTCCCTTTCATATCCTCTCGGTGCTAGGCATAACTCCACACGGATTCTCAACATTATAGACTATAGGTCAACGATAACTAGTGAATACCACATCTCAACTCACGAAGGGCATTCATCCTCTAACCTATCTTAGATAGCTCATTAGGAATAGTGGGGTTGCTACTAAACACTTCATCTCAACTCATGAAGAGTGTTCACCCCAAAACTCCCCTCTTTACTTAACTTATCCTCATACATTCACTTAAGTGTGTGTGTGTACATGTGAGCACACCTTGCATATAAGCATCATTTATTGCACATTACTTCTATACATTCTTTAGACCTTCATTCATTAATTCACACACCTTACATGCTTCACATAATCATATACTTCAATTAGACATAATCTAGGTCAAACATACAATTCAAGCTTCACAAAACACAATACAAGACCCATTTCCAATATCTCTTCATTTCACATATTAGACCTTCAAGATCACATTCTCAGTACATACTAAATAATATCAAGTTCATCAACTAAACACCGCCACCAGGAAGGTGGACCATCCCACTCAAGATCAATTTATAATAAGAACTATACAATATAAGCAACTCACGATTTAACCAAGCCATCATCACCTAAAATAAATTTCTCAATATTTCATCATAATATGGCCTTTAGGGCAGTATCTAAACAACAATATCAACATAAGAAAACCAAATCTCATTGTCTACACAATCATGCTCACTTAACCCATTTCTTAAGCTAAAAGTTTGAAATATTCATAATCATGAGTTCATTAGGTTTTTGACATTAAATTCATCAATTAATGCTAGAATAAACACATTTGAATCCTTAAAACACTTTTACAAGAAGACCCACACTTAGAATCAAAGATAGAAAAAAATAGAGTTTGAAAATCCTTTTTGAAATCTTTTGGAATTGAATAATTGAATGGAAGAGGGTTCAAGGATGGATACCATACCTTAGATAAGGAAAATCCCAAATATTTTTGGTGAAGAAGTCGACCACCAACAACCCTCCTAGTCATCCTTGAGTTTTAGCTCCAATGGTGACTTTGAGAGAGTTTGTCTTTAGAGAGAAGTTTGAATTTTGAAGTGAGGGGTCTTGTCTAGGTCTAGGACTTAAAACTAATCTAATATAACTTAAAAACCCTAAAAATATCATCCTAGGGTCATACAATACTTGGGGTGAATTTACCAAACACCCCAAGACTTCACAGGCAAAAGGCAGCTTTTGAGGCAGCACAAATGGTTCCCTACAGACGGGCCGTTTGTCAACCAACGCCCCATCGATGGGGTTTAGTTTGTTGGGGCTGCAACTATACAATGTGCAGGCTTTCATGTCCACACTACGTACCAGGTTGATGGGCCATCTCCTGGTCGATTGGCTCGTCGATTGGTCACTGCTTTTTGGCAGTTTGGTCCAAGTCTTGGGCCCTTATTATAGGTCCCCTTGTGGGTCCTAGGTGGGGTCGTACCCAAACGTTAAACCCCTAAAATAAGTCATCTAGGTCTTAGGAACATCTCATGCAAGTTTCAAGTAAAACAAACACATAAAACTCACTCAAACACCTCAAGACACACAAGTACATTCTAAGGCACACCTTCCGAATGTCATGGACGTTCTTGGTCGATTGACCTCCAAACTTAACCAAACTTCACACACTGCCCGATAACACTAAATTAACTCATTTTAACTTAAAATTAACACAAGAAACAACCAAAAAGCTCTAGTTCACCCTAGTTAATTTTAAGGCGTTACATGAGGCTAGAGTGCAAATAAACCCTTCATATTCCTTAACCATGTGCCTACATGGGATGTGTCCAAGTTCTACCATTGGCAAGTAGAACACCCTTCATCGGAGTAGGTTAAAACTTCATATTCCATGCTTAGCTACCATGGTCTATGTCGGTTTATGCCTATTCTCATCTTATGGGATACCTACTAGTATTGGAGAAGTTCTATGAAGTTGAAGTGGTGGTGTGGGACGCTATCTAGACATTGCACAATAGGCTTTGAAGATGTTAGTGAGTGAGTCCCTAGGTCTTTTCCAAGACCATCGCTTGAAATTCCTTATGTGATGAATGCCTCTTAAATAAATTAATGAAGATAATGACTTAAGTTAGAAAACATGTTAAATGAATGAGTACTTACCTAGAGTAGTTTAAGGGTTGTCTAGTTAAGGTGTGAAGGGGTCATAAGAATGATCACTTGATATCTTACCTAGGGAAGTCTTAATAAAGACTCTAGATAGGGAAGTTGGTTGACACATTAGACATGATCCAAACTTAGGTAGTCTTAAGGATTATTTAGGTAATCTTGGAGAGGTCAAGTAAGGACATTCTCTTCTTGAATTACTTAATTAAGTCTTTTGATAACCTTTGTGAGGATAATGTCATATTTTATATATGTTATTGTATGAAGTGAGAATGATCTTTTCCTAGGCACTCTAAAGGATCTCTTAGGTGTGTGTGAAGGGATTGTATGGGCGGTCGCTTCACAACTCACTCGAGTGAACCTTAGAATGATTTTTGGTAGGAGGATCTCATGTTTATGTGTTTGGTGAATTGTAAGTGTATTTATATCATTATAGGTGTTCTCAAGGATCATTTAGGTGTGCTTAGAGAGGGTGTATGGGCGGTCTCTGTTTGTCTTACTTAACTGAGTCTCAGGATAACATTTAGTGTGTGTGTTTCATGCTACATGTGTTCACTATGAAGCTTGAAGAAATTCACTGTAACATTGACCTAGTTCACTGTAGTATTCCTTAAAAAGTGATAAAATGCTTGTGTGATATCTTATGTGTTTCTAAGGTGTTCATTGTTGTTCTTATGCTTATACTATGATGTTTTAATCAAAAAGAGTATATTTCCTTTAAATGTCCATTTTCATGATTTTATGCATTATGCCATACTTAGTACATGTGCTTGTACTAATTCCATACTTTTATCTATCTCTAAAGTGATTCATAGGTGAAGGTGCTTTTGGGAGTGAAACTTGGATTATAGGATCTTTCAAGCAAGTTTGAAGTATGTCCTCATTTGACTCGAGGGCATAGATGTCTTTTGATTTCTTATTTCGAAGCATAGTAATAGACTTAGTAGTACTATATTTATATTATATGGGCCATGTCCCAAGTATAATTCGAGTCTAATATTTGATGACATGAGACTTAGTATTTCCTATGGTTTTTATATGAAAGAGATTTTGAAAGACTATTCAAATGTTGTGAAAAGTTTTAATTCCGCACTACTTTTCATATATGTACATGCGATGAATGATACAAAAGGGCTTGTACGAGACCTTCGAGAGGTCAAGTATGCCGTTTTCCGATTTGAGAATGCCCTAACTTCTAGGGGGTACTCTCGGGTCGTGACAAATGTGGTATACGAGCATAGGTTATAAAAGTGGTCTTAGGAATCCAAAAGTCTCATAATGTCACGTCTAGTAGAGTCTTGACCATCGGCGTGAGTCGCCACACATCTATGGGCGAGAGGCTATAGAACGATAGAGTTTCCCTTCTTTTCTACTCTTATGTTGTTCCGTAGAGATTTAGAAGTTATGAGTGTTCTTTTCTTATGGTTATCCTCGTGTTATTGGAGATGAATACGAGGAGGACACCGGCTAGGAGAGTTGAGGATAATGATGTGAACGAGGATATTCCTCCTCAAGTTGATCAAGTTCATCAAGGTTCTCAAGGGGCTCAAGATGCTCAAGGTGATAAAGTCCCTATTGTGGGTATAGGTAATGAGGTTCCGATAGTTCCCCCGTACATGATTAATGGGGAGATTAGAGAGGATTTACTTGCTTTAGCCCGAGCCATGACTACCATGTGAATTGGGGTATTGATCCTAGAGTGAATGTTGTGGAGAGAACTATGACATCTAGATTGAGAGATTTTGTGAGGATGAATCCTCCTATCTTTTTGTCTCTAAGGTGGGAGAGGACCCCCAAGAGTTTCTAGATGGTGTATAAGGTGTTGAGTGCAATGTGGGTGACTTCTAGGGAGAACGCGGAGTTATCTTCGTACCAATTAAGCGAGGTTGATCTAGTGTGGTACACTCAATGGAAAGATGATAGGCTGGTGGAGTCGGGTCCTATTGAGTGGAAGGTATTTAAAGAGGCTTTCTTAGGAAAGTAATTTCCCTGTGGAGGAGGGAGGTGAAGGTAGAGGAGTTTATCAATCTCAAACAAGGCAGTATGAGTGTAGAGGAATACTCTTTGAAGTTCTTTATGTTGTCTATATATGCTCCATCCTTAGTGTCTAACCCTAGGTATGAGATGAGTAAGTTTGTGACCGGTGTCGCTGACCTAGTGAAAAAAAAATGTCGTACAACCATGCTCCATGATGATATGACCCTATCTAGACTCATGGTTTATGATCAATTAATTGAGGAGTCTAAGCTTGGTAGGATTGCTAGAAACTTGAAGAGAAGTGGGTCAAGTCATCAAAGCCAACGTAGGTTCAAGAAGAAGGTTTGAAGTCAAGAAGAACTGAGGGGTGCTAAGGTGAAACTAGACAAAGGTAGTGGTTCTCAAGTTGGTAAGCCTACATGTGCTACTTGTGGAAAGAGGCACTATAGGCAATGCCTATTGGGTACCGGGAGTTGATTTGGATGTGGTAAAGAGGGACACAAAGTGAGGGATTGTCCTACTAGAGAGGGTAAGCAGGTTCCTCCAAGTGTTCCGGGAAACGATGTTCCAAAGAAGAATCATTTCTATGCACCCCGGACTAGAGGATCAAAGCCGGATGAGGATTATGATGATGTTAAGTTCTTGTATTTCTCTCTTTAGTGTTATGAGTTCCTTCTAAGTGGGGAGCATGGTTAGTAGAGGAGTTAGAAAGTCGTGGCAGTATGTTGAATTGTTGCATTCTGTTTAGGAGTCTTGTTGAAACAGAATTCCATTGATTCCTTGCATTGTGCATTCTATGAAGTTATGATTATGTTGTAAATTGAGTTTATATGATTTCTCCTATCTTATTTTCATGCTTTTATCATCAATTGCCTAAAAGTTGCATTTTTGAAATTTTGAAGCATGTTCACTGTAATACCTGCCAGCTTACTATCGTTATTTGGTTGAAAATTGTTGTAATGTGTATAGAACCGATGTATATGAGCATGATAATGAATATAAAAGGAGTTTTTGATATTTGGAATGAAGAATGTGAGTCTTATTGCATACTGAGTTGTAGATTTGTTTCTAGCTTCTTGTTGTGCTGCGAGTCTCTTGATTATGTGAAATTGATGTTTCTTCTGGATGTTTGTATTGTATGATGTGTTATGTGGTATGATTATGAGATGTGATTTGAATCTCTACTCTTGGAAGTGTTCGGAGAGTGGCAAGTGTCATTCGAAAACGAATGTTCCTAAGTGGGGGAGTATTGTTACACCCTAAAACATAAGCTAGGTTGAAATAGAACCTAACATGTTTGTCATGAGGGTATAAGGTTCTAAAATGGTTTATAATGTGGTAATGAGGCAGTGTCTAAAGTATTAGGTGAATTTGAAGTCAAACATCAAGGAACGACCAAGACGTTCGACGACTAGTCACCTATATGCCTCATGTGTTTTTATGTACTCATGTGTGTGAGTCATGAGATTATGAGGTCGTTATATGAGTAATAATGGTGTTTATAGGAAGTATATGAAGTTTGAAAGTGTTTGGAGGTCAAACGTCCAAAAACTAGTCGAAGTTAAACTAGTGTATCGTAGTGTTTTGTAGTGATATTTTGGGGGATGGTTTTAGGGTGAAATTGAGTAAGGATGGTTCCTACGCGCAGCCTTACATGCAAAGGGTCGAAACATTTGAGAACGACGCCCGAGGACCAGCCAAAGGGTCCCCAAAGAGGACCCAAACATGGGACTACCAAGCTGCCGCGGCAGCCAGAATCTGGCAGTGGCTGCGCGTCACGCAGCTGGCACTGAGAGGGCAAAATTCTTGCCCTGAGACATGGCACGAACCATTCTGTCTCAAAAGTTTCCAGAAAAAATATTTGAAAATGCCTCCGCGAAGCGCAATAAACTCCTATATTTGGTTGCATCATTTTTAAGTCAAATTTGAGTTGGTTAAAATGTCTAATAAGTGCAGGGGTATTTTGGGTAATTTTAGGATGACTTATTGATGGTTATTGATTCTTTTTATACCCCTAAACTCACCAATCAAATCTAAACTCTCAACTCAAAACAAAACCTCTCCATTATTCTCTTCAAAACTCCATTGTTGAAGCTTTGAAGCTCCAAGGAAAAAGACTGATTTTCTCAAGTTTTCTCCATCAATTTTATGAGATTTTCTTCACAGTTAAGGTATGGTTATTCATCCTTGAAATATCTTTCTTCAAGGAGTCAATTCCAATGATTTTTCAAAGATGATCAAAAATATGAATTCTCCAATTTTGTGATCTAGCCATGGTTCTTGCATAAAATGTTTTGAATCATTGTATATTGATTGAATTGATGTTAATTTGATGATTTAACCTAAAATATTCATAAACCCATGCAAAACATAATCTCTTCAAATTGGCTATATTATGGATGTTATGATCTTGTCTTAATGCTGATGAATTCTAGTGTAGTTTTCTATGGGCTATTGAATGATGTAAAAATTATATTGATTTGATGTATAGGTTGTCTTAGATTGATAAATTTATATTTAATTGACCTATATTCATTGAGTATGTCACGACCCAAAACCATACACTAGAAGATAGGGTGCAATCTCGGATTGCGACCGTCGTCGTCGAACTCTCAGAGTTCTAAGACAAGCCTCATTCATATCATTCATTGCATATACATAGTGAAAAGTAGTGCGGAATAAAAACTTTTCACAAAACATAATATAGTCTTTAAAAATCTCTTTCATATAAAAGTAATAGAAATGCTAAGTCTCAATCTCATCATCTTAAGACACAAGAGTACTTTTGGGACATAGCCCATACTTCAATACTAAAATAGAAATACTAGTCTATTACAATACTTCAAAGAAAACAATAAAAGACATATGTATATGTCCTCGAGTCGAATGAGGACATACTTTAACTTCTTCTACTCGGACGATCCTTCTAAGCCCAAGTCTTCTTCTTCAAAAAGCTCCTTACCTACCAAGGACTATAAATAGAAAATAAAGCATGGAATTAGTACAACCACATGTACTAAGTATGGCTATATGCATAAAATCATGAAAACGGACGTTATTGGAAATATGCATCTTTTCATTTGTAAATCATAGTTTAAAGATAAGAACATCATTTAGCAATTAAGAAACACATAAGATAACATTTAATCAAAGATAGCATTTAAAGGCTCACTTTACAGTGAGTTCACTTCACTGTTACAGTGAAGTCCAAACCTTCCTTTTAACATCTCCTAGCATGTAATTCCCTCACTTAAAGTCATCCTAAGATTCACTTAAGTCACACAAAGAGAGACCGCCCATACACCCTCTCTAGATGTGCCTAAACGACCCTTAAGATTACCTAAAATGAGTCACATACATACTTAGAAAACAATCATAAACATCTACGTAAGATTCTTCTACCAAAGGTCAATTCCAAGGTTCACTTGAGTGAGTGTGGAGCGACCGCCCATACAATCTCTATCACACACACACAAGAGATCCTATAGACTACCTCAAATAGAATCATTCTCACTAAACAAACCAACACTTAAAATTAGAAGACATTCTCTTTCCAAAGCCTATCAAAAGACCTACTTAAGTAAATCAAGAAGATATGTCCATAGTACAATGACCTCTCCAAGATTACCTAAATAGCCCTTAAGACTTCCTAAGGTTTAGATCATGTCAACAAGATTAACCAACTTCCCTAACTAGAGTCATCCTCAAGACTTCCAAAGATAAGACATGAAGAGACCATCCTTTCATGTCCTCCTCACACTTTAGCTAAGGAATTCTTAAGTCACTTTAGATTAGGTACTCAACCATTTACATAGTTACTACATAGGTCATTAGTTCATTAGTTCATTAAGACTCATACATCACCTAAGACACTCACATAGTACATCACATAAGACACTCACATAATGGTCTTGGACAAGACCTAGGAACTCCACATAACACCTTCAAAGTCTATTGTGCAATGTCTAGATAGCGTACCATACCACCACCTAAACCTCATAAACTTATCTAATGCTAATTGGTATTCCACATGATGAGAATAGGCAATAAACGACATAGACCATGGTAGCAAGACATGGAATCCGAAGTTCTATCCTACTTCAATGAGGTTGTTCTACTTGCCAATGGTAGAACTTGGACACATCCCATGTAGGCACATGGTTAAGGAATATGAAGGGCGTATTAAGCATTTAGTCTATTCTTTAACTGAATCCACTTAACCCTACTCATACTCACTCGGTGCTAGCCTTAGTTCTCATAGATTATTTCACATTAAGGTTCATATAATTAGGTCTCTTATCTAGTTCATGACCCCATTACATTTACCCTACCAAAGCAAGTTCCACTAGGGCATATCTCACTTTAGCGACAAGAAGCTCATAGTGACTTCCCTAAGGTATGATATGATGCCGTTCCAGCCAACCATCCTTAAGTCCATCACTCATAACACGAAGGATACCATTACGGCTAACTACTTCACAATTAATAACCTCGCCACTAGTTCAAGGTTCCACATAAATTGACCTTCTTATCATTAAGGTCTCACTTATAATTATTATTCAAGACTAAGAGTTATAACACCCTATATCAAGACATCACATACTCATAACCATATATACATCAAGTAAGAGATACAAGTGAACCAAGACAAGACATCATATACTTCACTTTTAACACATAATACAAGTCATTCTAGAAACACTTCTAAAACAACTTAACATATTCAAGTCATCCTATATATCATTATAATATCATTAATATACTCCACATAGACTCATAAAGTCAAGTAGGAATAACCAAGACTTAACCTAACACTACACTCATAATGTCAAGTCAAAGTCTAATATGATCACTTAAGGCAACATAACTAGAAGAATACATACGTGACTATATAACTTCACATGTAGATAGGTAATGCCATACTTCACATCATCAACTACACAAATAGCCACAAAATTTCAAGTAATTGCCAATAAGGCCATGCTCATAATATTGCATAAAGTAACGCCGACAAGTCCACATCAATCGCAAATAAAACACATAACACCGCCACCATAAGTGGACCATACCAATCACAATAGAATAAAAGTATAATTAATACCAAATTAAGGAAAACGGGGTAGCATACCTTCATACCCATATCCACACTTCAATTCAATGCCAATTCAACCAATTCCACATCACAAGGCCCTTACCCATGGCCATGAACAACAATTCAAAGCAATAACCATAAAACTCAATGAATATACATCACTTCAATCTAGGTTTAAAAATATAATATCAATTACATATCAATTGAACACAATGCTTATATCATTAGAAAGCCCATAAGAAACTACACAACAATTCATCAACATTAGCTTAATATCAAGTAACCCAATAAGTAGTCAAAGCTAGGGTTCATCAATTCACATGGGTTCATAGGCAATTTATGTTGAAATCATCAATACAATATCAATTAGATCATAATTCAATGTTTAGAAATCATTTATGCAAGAACCCATGGTAGAATCCCGAAATTGGACAATTCACTTTAGAAAACTTTGTAAAACACTTTGAGGATTGGGCTCCTTGATGAAATAAGTTTCAAGGATAAAAAGCCATACCTCAAGGATGATAATTCTTCACTTTTATGAAGTATTTCCACTCAAAACGCCATACCAAGCTGATCCTTCAATTTGGACTTCAATGGAGTCTTTGGGATTTGTAAGGGACTTTGGGGTTTTGATTTTAGAAGAATGGATTATTCTAAGTGTTAAACACTTATATACTCATCTAAAATATCCATAAGACCCTTAATAAACCTCCTAACCTCTTATTTGGACGTGGGGTGAATTTACAAGTTCACCCCTAACTTGGCAGAAAATCTGCGCAGGAGAACTTGGCTGCGACGACTTGCTTGTGACGGGGCGTCACGGGTGCAACGTCCCATCATGGACCTCCGTTGCAAGCTCCAGTGGCTTGAAAAGGGTTATTCCTACACCCTTGGACAAGTCCACCACGACGAATCCCTTGTGACGGGGCGTCACAGCCATGAATGGCCGTTGACTGCTCCGTCGCCAAGGCTGCCTGGGACAGCCTGCTCACCAGCTTTTGGGTCCTTCATCAAGGACCCTTTGATGGTCCTTGGGGATAATTTCCGGGACGTTTTCAACCCAAATATGACCATATATGAGTTTAACACCTCTCACATGAATTTCATCCAAAACAAACACATAAAACTCGACGAAACTCGCCTAGACGTACAAGGTCGACTCAAGGCATATCTTTCGAATGTCTTGGACGTTCTTAGTCGTTTAACTTCCAAACTTCACTAAACTTTAAACATTGACTAAACATGCTATAATAACTTTATTAATAACCTTAAAACACCATGAAACACACATAAACACATACAACCACATTTTAGACATTTAGGTGACTTAGTCGTCAAACGTCTTAGTCATCCCTTGACGTTTGACTTCCAACACCTCTAATATTTTAGCTACTTCCTATAAACCACATATTAAACATATTTAGGACCTTAGAACACTAATACCAACATATTAGGCTCTAGAGCACCTAAGCTATTTTCAAGGTCTTACAGAGTATTATGATTTTTGTATTGAATTGATGATCATGGCCATGGGTAAGGGCCTTTTGGTATTGTAATGAATGATTTAGCTATGGGTTGAAGTGGTGAAAATATGGATTGGTGGTACGCTGCCTTAATTCTCTTTATTTTATGTAATGTAGGTCTTTAAGTATGTTGTAATTGGTATGGTCCACTTATGGTGGCGGTGCTATGTGTTATAATTGTCAATGATGTGGCCTCGTCGGTGTTACTTTATGTATTATTATGATCATGGCCTTGTCGGAACTACTTTATATATTATGATAATTGGGTAGTTGATTTATGTGAAGTATGATCATGTTCATCTACTTGTGATTAAGGTTAAAGTATGTGTTCTTCTATTGATGTTGTTAGGTGATCATGTTAGACTATGACTATATCCTTATGTGTGTAGTCTTAGAGTTGATGCATGATTCTTTCTACTTGACTATATGAGTCTATGATGGTTATATTTATGATATTATAGTAGTGTATAGTGTGACTTATAGTTGATAATGGTTAATCCTATGTGCTTCTAGAATGATATGTTATATGTCATGATGTGTGTGTCTTGTTTTGGTAGACTCGTGCCCTTTACTTGATACATGCATGAATGTGAATATGAGATGTCTTGAATTAGGATGCTAAAGCCTATTACTCTTATATGTATGAATGACATAAGACCTTGAATGTTGCTAAGAAGGTCCTTTATGTGGAACCTTCAACCTAGTTGTAAGGTTATGATATCCTTGAAGTCGAAAGCCGTAATGGTATCCTTCTTGTATGAATGGCGGACTTAAGGTTGGTTGGCTGGAAAGGCATGAAATCATCCTTAGGAAAATCATTAAGCTATCCTCTTCGCCATTCAAAGGCAACCCTGGGGGACCTCTTTAGTAGGGTGAATATGATTGGATTATGAACTAGATATGGAACCTCTTCATGTGATCCTTTATGTGAATTACTCTATGAGAACAAAGGCTAGCACCGAGTGAGTATGGTAAGGGAAGTAGCTCTAGTTAAGAATGAGGATAGAGTGCAAAGAAACCCTTCAAATTCCTTAACCATATGCCTACATGGGATGTGTCGAAGTTCTACCATTAGAAAGTAGAACACTCTCCATCGGAGAAGTTCTATGAAGTTTAGGCGGTGGTATGGGACGCTATCTAGAAATTGCACAATAGGGTTTGAAGATGTTAGTGAGTGAGTCCCTAGGTCTTCTCCAAGACCATTGCTTGAAATTGCTTATGTGATGAATGCCTCTTAAATTAATTAATGAATATAATGACTTAAGTTAGAGAGCATGTTAAATGAATGAGTACTTACCTAGAGTTGTTTAAGGGTTGTGTAGTTAAGGTGTGAAGGGGGCATAGGAATGGTCACTTCATATCTAACCTAGGGAAGTCTTAAGAAAGACTCTAGATAGGGAAGTTGGTTGACACATTAGACATGATCCAAACTTAGGTAGTCTTAACGATTGTTTAGGTAATATTGGAGAGGTTAAGTAAGGGAGTTCTCTTCCTGAATTACTTAATTATGTCTTTTGATAACCTTTGTGAGGAGAATGTCATATCTTATCTATGTTATTGTATGAAGTGAGAATGATATTATCCTAGGTACTCTAAAGGATCTCTTAGGTGTGTGTGAAGGGATTGTATGGGTGGTCGCTTCACAACTCGCTCAAGTGAACCTTAGAACCACCTTCGATATTAGGATCTCATGTTTATGTGTTTGGTGTATTGTAAGTGTATTTATCTCATTATAGGTGGTCTCAAGGATCATCTAGGTGTGCTTAGAGAGGGTTTATGGACAGTCTCTCTTTGTCTTACTTAAGTGAGTCTTAGGATAGCTTTTAGTGAGAGTGTTGCATGCTACATGTGTTCACTGTGAAGCTTGAAGAAATTCACTATAACATTGACTTAGTTCACTGTAATATTCCTTAAATAGTGATCAAATTCTTATGTGATGTCTTATGTGTTTTTGAGGTGTTAAATGTTGTTCTTCTGCTTATACTATGTTGTTTTAATAAAACAGAGCATATTTCCATTAAATGTCGGTATTCATTATTTTATGCATCATACCATACTTAGTATATGTGTTTGTACTAATTCCATGCTTTTATCTATCTCTAAAGTGATTCATAGGTGAAGGTGCTTTTAGGAGCAAAACTTGGATTATAGGATCTTTCAAGCAAGTTTGAAGTATGTCTTCATTTGACTCGAGGCATAGATGTATTTTGATTTCTTATTTCGAAGCATAGTAATAAAATTAGTAGTACTATATTTCTATTATATGGGCCGTGTCCCAAGTATAATTCGAGTCTAAGATTTGATGACATGAGACTTACTATTTCCTATGGTTTTCATATGAAAGAGATTTTGAAAGACTATTCGCATGTTGTGAAAAGTTTTAATTCCGCACTACTTTTCATATATGTATATGCGATGAACGATACGAAAAGGCTTGTACGAGACCTCTGAGAGGTCAAGTATGCCGTGTTCCAATTCGAGAATGCCCTAACTTCTAGGGGGTACTCTTGGGTCGTGACAATGGGATCCCTTTGTCCATCATATCAGATAGAGGTGCTCAATTCACTTCTCATTTTTGGAGGTCTTTTCAAAAAGGGTTGGGTACTCAAATGAAGCTTGACACCGCTTTTCATCCCCAAATGGTTGTTCAAGCATAGCATACTATTCAAACCCTAGAGGACATGTTAAGAGCTTGTGTGATAGATTTCAAAGGGATTTGGGACAATCACTTAACTTTGATTGAGTTCTCCTATAATAATAGTTACCATTCGAGTATTTCCATGGCTCCATTTGAAGCACTTTATGGTAGGAGATGTAGGTCTCGGTTGGGTTGTTTGAGGTTGGTGAGTCTTCACTCTTTTGGTTCCGAAATAATATATGAAGCTTTGGAGAAGGTTTGTATGATAAGGAATGGGTTGAAAACATCCTATAGTCGGCAAAAATCCTATGGCAACAATAAAAGAAGAGATCTTGAATTCGAAGTGCATGATATGGTGTATTTGAAGATTTCACCTATGAAAGGGGTGATGAGGTTCGGCAAAAAGGGAAAGTTAAGTCCCCGGTATGTGGGTCCCTATGAGGTTTTGTAACGGGTCGGAAAGGTTGCATATGAGTTGACACTACCTAGTGAACTATCTTCAGTTCATCCGGTATTTCATGTCTCCATGCTAAAGAAGTGTATTGCTGATCCCGTATCCATTCTTCTTATTGAAGGTTTTAGGTGTGGATGAGAGCCTTTATTATGAAGAGGTTCTGGTAGAAGTTTTGGATCGTCAAGTCAAGAAGTTGAGGAACAAAGAGGTGGCCTCCGTAAAAGTTCTATGGAGAAACCACCTAGTTGAGGGAGCAACATGGGAGGCCGAGGCCGACATGAAGTCCCGTTATCCTCATCGTTTTCCTAACTAAGTTTAGTTATTTCTAATAATATTAAAGATAATGAGTATAATTGAATTTGAATTGTTTTGCAAAAATATGCATACTTATGATAAAACGGTTTATGCTAAAATAAGTTTCCATGGAAAATGCTCTTTTGCTTGAGTTGCACTTATTTGTGTATTTAGTGTATTGTTGCATCCCTAAATGTATTATTGAGCATGTTGATGTGTTTTGAAGGAAGTTTTGGCATAAGCGACTCTTGATGTTGTGTGAGCTCATGTTGTTATTGAGAAGGTAGTTCCTCATGTTGTGATGTTGAGCTCTTATATGTGGTAATTGATGTTTCGAGTTGCTATGTGTAAATGCCATGATTATATGTGATATGGAGTCGTGAAGCACTCCTTTGAGTTTTAACTCAGGTTGATTTTATATATTGTTGGTTAGGCTGCTAGTATTCAATCTATCCTTTCTCTACATAAGATTTTAGTGTCATTCGTGGACGAATGTTCCTAAGAGGGGGATAATGTAACACTCCAAAAGTACGTGACCTAATCCAGAGCCTCACATGATGAACTAGTCCTTTTAATACTGTGTAGGACCTAAAATAATGTATTTCAATCATTTAGGAAGTTTTAGAGTCAAAACATCAAGGAACGTCCATGACGTCCGGAGACTAGTGAAATAGAGGTTAGTGTGCCTTGTAATGTGTCATGGGGTTTTAAGAGTCCGAATTCAATAAAATTGGGTAGAAAGATGTTAAACATGTATTAGAGTGTGTTTAGGGTTGAAACGTCCGGGTACGACTCTCCAAGGACCACCCTTCAATTTGACCAAAAAACTATTTTTGGCAGTATGCAATCGACAAGCCAAGCGACAAGCCGTTGATTGATCGACGCTCCATCGATGGATTCGTCATTTTACACTTAGACATTTCCCAAAAAAGTCCCCAAAAATACTCTCTAAACTCATTGACACCTTGCCAGTACGGTGGCGTCGATGCACCTACGGACCATAAGTCGAGGTCTCGTTGGTGGAGTCTGTGTTTCACTGTTAAGTTTTTAATTAAGTCATTTAATTAGTTAGTTGGTTAATTAAGGGTTAGAGGGTGTTTACTTAAGTTAGTTAGGGGACAATAAAAGGTCTAACCCTCATTAAACTAACCCAACACACTTTAATTCCCAAACTCAAAATCCTATTCCTTCTCTCTACTTTCTCTCTCCCCAATGAACACCATTAATGACCAAGGTCAAAGGGCATTAGGATTGTGAATCACTTATGTGCATTACTATGATATGATGATGATGTTAGTCTCTCAATTGAAGGGTTGTAATGAAAGTACATTCTCATGCAATGCCTAATGAGCTAATGATATGATATCAAGGGGTTAGCCTTCTATGTCCTATATTAATTTATGATGTTTAAGAATGACTTAAAGACATTTCAAAAAGGGCTTTAGCTTAGCATCGAGTGAACTAGTTATGAGAGGTGTCCCTTTCCAATGTGGTAAGGTAGGTTCACAATGGTTCTCATGAGATAGAGATTACAATGCAATTGTGCATAAAAACGGTCTTAAGTATGTCTCCTAGTTCTTGAACTATGTTTCCCCCATAGGAAGACTATCTAGTGGATCCACCTAGAATCCTATGTTAATGTTTTGGTCTTACCTTGGTAAGTAAACCACCTTCTTTCGATGTGGGGTTTCATGACACCGAATTCTATGTTTAGCTCACATGGTCTATGTTGGTTAAGACAATTGTTACCAAAAGTAAAATGAATGTAACAATGTGAACTCTTACTAGGATGATTTAAGGGGTTCTTCTTAGTATAGGTAGGGGTATATGACTCTACCTATGTATTACACTAGTTGGCCTTGAGGAAAATCTTAGGAAGATATTTTTATGCTTTTATGACTTTAATGATATGCAAATGTTGACTTTACATGTTGATAACCTATATGATGTTAGTCTCACTTATGAACATGTTATTGGTCTATATTTCTATATATGATGATGAATTCTTATGATGCTATGTTAAATGAAGTTAAACATTATTTATGATCTCTTTCCTTGTTTACTTGACTATGTGGGGTTATGGGGTGTCATATAGACATTGCACTTGTAGGCTTGGGAAGGGGTTGTGAAAAAGTGTCTTGTATGATATGATGATATGAACGCTTGTACATGCTTTGCAATGATGTTGAAATTGCTTTGGTCATATGGTCTTAATATATTACTATTCATGTGATATGACCTTAGGTTGATTGTATTCATGTTGACTTGACTTTATCATGATATTGGTATTATGTTGAATATGAACTTGCATTGAATAATGTTGGGCCTAATGGCTTATATGTGTTCCTAACTGTGCATGAAAGCTTTTTAAAAGTGATTTAGCATGATATTGAACTAAATGTCCCTTTAAGCATGATTTCAACTTTATATGTTTATATGTTTCCATACTTAGTACAAGTGTATGTACTAACCCATATTTCTTTCCCATTTCCCAAACAATGTAGGCTAGGGTCATTGAAGTTAGAAGGCCATTTGCAAGACTACTTTGATATTCCCCAAGTGTTTGGTAGTTCCTCACCATCTGAGGATGATGCCACTATTTAGATACTTGATGTTGTTATTGTCTAAAGACATTTTGTTCCTTCTCTTTCATTTGAAGACTATTATAGTATAAGATTATATGTGGCTTTTGTTGTTATGAAATATGGTCGATGCCCGAATGTTTTACTCATTTTAAATGGTTTAGATTTGAGACAATATATTAAACTAAATTCTTATATGTTATGTATATAGTCTAACGAGAATCCTATGTAAGCTTCCTACGTGAGGAGTTTAAGAAAACTCCATAATTAGTATGCGAGAGGTCTATGTAAACCTCTATGTATAAAAGTTTTAATTTTCCAAATTTTTAACCAATGAAATATAATGACGAATGCTAAGAGGCTAGTCTTAGTCCTCTCCGAGGACGACGACGTCGGTTACATCTAGGGGATGCTCCCCGATCATGACAAAAGTTTCAATACCCTGTGCCTTCCAACACATATATGACTAAGTGTTCTAAAAAACAATTCAAACTCAGGATAGTAAAAGGTGGTATTTGATGTAAAAGTCAAAGTGGTCAAGTGCGTATTAGTGCTACGGTCTTGTAAAGAAGATTAGATTGGGAATATTGTGTAAAATAAGTGAGGTTGTTGCTTGACTAAACTATGCTAGTAGGTGAGAAGTAGGTGATGCAACTACTTAGAATTAGTGTATTGAATTCAAGTGAAAAGGGAAAGTAGGTGGTGCACCTACTTAGAATTAGAGGACTGAATTTTATGTGAAAAGGGGAAAGTAGGTGATGCACCTACTTAGAATAATTGGAGTGCATTTAAGTGAAATGAGCAAGTAGGTGATGCACCTACTTAAAAACGTGTGGCAGAAATTAAAGAGGTGATGAAACTTCTTTCATAAAAGTAAAGGACCATATTATTTCTCCAATTAATAAAGTAAAAACGTCCAAAATGGACCTCTAAAGCACTCAAGCTTATCACATCTCCTTCATCACTTATTCTCCAAAAAATTGCTCCTAAGGAAAGCCATAGAAGCTTCAAGAATTCTGGTGTACAACTTCACCATTAAATTATGAAGAAAACAGGTGTTTTAGAGTATAAGTTGGTAGAACATCTCCCATCTTAAGGAATTTAAGTGAATAATCTGATTTAACATCAAGGTAAGGGGGAGAGGACAACCTAAACCTTGAAGAATACAAGCCTTAGCAAGTGAGGTTTCTTTCCAGCATGGTAAGCTATGTAAAGTTTCATCGCTCTCTTGTTCTTGCATTGTTTGTGAAAGTTTCTATATGTTAATAAGCTGAAGAGTGTTGCCTCTATATGGTGTGGGCTTGTTAAATGTTTAGGGAGGATGTTCTTATTGGGACAACCATGGAGTTGAGTCCCCTAAAATTTTGATTGTGAGCTTGTTTTGAGCAACTTAAATGTAATGTTAGTTGGAACTCACGAGATGTTGATTGGAAGCCATATGTTCATATTGTTACTTCCACATTGTGATGCTTAAGGACTGTTTGTTGTATAATAAAATAGTGGGGTCTTGTTGTAAATGTGAGTAGAAGTCATGGGAACTAGTTAGAGGATAAAATAGTGAAAGTTTAGTGATACACCACTTAATTGAGTGTTGCATGAGCTTACTTCCTTCCATCCCTTTAATACTATTTTCCAGACTGAAGAAGCCCAAGTAAATTTGGAGGACCTTATAAGAAGATTGTATAGTATATGAAATTTTTTAGAGGAGAATGGATGGGAAGAACACTCTTGATGGGATTATATATATATATATATATATATATATATATATATATATATATATATATATATGTATGTATATATATATATATATATGTATATATGTATGTATATATATATGTATGTATATATATATATATGGATGTATATATTGTCAATTACTGGTTTGGACTTACCAAGTAGCCCAAACTTGTTGATCAACTACTAATGCTAGTTTTATTATTCACTTCATTGTAGATAACTAATTTGAAAGGAAGGTGGTTAGCTCATTGTAATATCCAATGTTGTGCAGAAAGGTATGTAAGTCTACTCGATTTCCTTTTGTTTTGGCATGAATCCAACACATATATTACAAAGTTTGATTTCTAAGTGCCATTGGTAGTGATTGATCCATAGTTGAAGTATAAGAGCACCAGTGTAGCTAATTATCTCATTCCTTCTCCCTAAAGCGTTAAAGTGATTACTCTGAAATAGTTTATTGCTAGATGTATGTGCTTGCTCCACCAAGTATTAAACGTGTTGCATTGTCAAAGTGCTAACCCTTGGCACATATTTCCCTTATTTACATCATCACGATCCTAAATTGCACATGGTACATATGTTTATATGTTGGATAAACAATATGCCCCATGTCTACCCAACTTGCTTCAATTGTCTATTCCATAATATATGTAATGTTTTCACTTGTTCATAAGTTCACTTTATTGTTTATTTATCCCATTTTGTTAGACTAATGTTACCTCACACGATCCCTACTTTCTCTATTGTACATTTTATATGTACTTACTTGGAATATGTATCGGTTCTTAAGTTTAATCTTCCTACGTTCTCCCTTGTTTCCACGTTTATGTATACCTTGTATTTGATATTAGTTAGTGAGTATTTTGCTGTCATATAGAGTTCAAATCTCTTGGTTGAATGTTAAATATCTTCACTTGATAATGTTCTTTAATTTGAGATGTCAAAATGCTTACTGAGTCATATAAGCTCCTAAGTATTAGGTTGGTGTCAAATTTGCTTCCCATGTCATTGTTAATATCATAAGTCCATATTCATATGTCTTCTACTACTTGTCCATATTCCAAATCTCAATAATGATTATGTCTATCAAAAAACAATCTCAAAAGAGTTATGATCATCAAAAGAACAATCTTAAATGATTTATGATCATTAAATGAACATTCTCAAAAGTATTATGAACATCAAAACAATATTCTCAAAGATAACGAAGTTAAGTGAAGCTATTTGTCTAATTATAGGTAACAACCCAGGGAAAAATGCTTAGCATGAGTTGATCCCAATTGGTATAGAAGGGTGGCAGCTAATAGGTGAAAGCCTAGCATACGCAGATCCCAATTGGTATAAAAGGGTGGCAGCTCAGGGGCGAAAGCTTAGCATGGGCGGATCCCCATTTGTTGAATTATGTGGACAATAAAATGACTAGCATGCATCATCCTCTTCTACCACTGATCAACTGGTCATTTGTATCATATGCCTTATAAAGATTATAACGCACAGAAAAGTAAAGAAAAGAATGTAACATACAAGATTCCATAATTATAAGAAAAGATGGTCTTTAATCCTTATGTATTAGTATTTGGTTTCAGTTGAGATATCATTTTACATATGGTTATATTATGCCTTACATATTCAGTACATTCTTTCCTATTGACGTTTTTTATCGAGGACACTGCATTTCATGCTGCATGTATCGACACTCAACTAGTAGATCTCCCCAATAGAAGAACATGGTGCTCTATGGTTATTGGAGAGCTCCATGTTTAATCGGAGCTTTGTTAAGTCTTTACTATGTTTTTTTGGTAGTTGTACAATCATGAATTCCAGTAGAGGATTTGTAGGCATTGTAAAGATATCATATGTATTCACAGTTTTACTTGTCACATGTATCAGTTCAACTAGTCAAGATGAGTTGTATATGTAGCTTATCATTAGTAAATATATCTTCATAGTAGTTCATTCTCTCCTCATTATTCATTTGTAAAACATGCGTTCATACATTTCTTGTTCGCCTCACCTAGGGTTGGGGTGTGACAAAAGTGGTATTAGAGCAGTTCATCCTATGGAGTCTACAAACCCATGTCTAGTAGAGCCTTACTTATGAATGTATTGCGTGCCACATTTATAATTAGGGGGCTACTTGGACATTTAGGAAATGTTACCTTCCTTTATAATCTAGATCATGCGATAGAGCGAAGTTAAGAAGTTAATTTCCACTTTTAGCTGATCATGTTATTCATATTATGCTTACTATTGTTAAGGTTAATGCCATCTATAATGTCAACAAACTTTATTGAGATCATTTTATTCTACCATTCTACTACACAAGGTATGTGAAGGCTTTTATGTTATTTGTATCTGAAGTTGAATTTATTGTATCACATTTGTGCAGTTGAAAAAGATATAGTATGGTTATCCATAAGCTTAAAAAAATTATGGCTTACCATGTTACATATAAGAGCTGTAGCATTTCCAAGAACATCTTCTTAGGAGGATGTAACCAACTCTTGAGTTATATATTCCCTCCATATTTACAAGATCTATTCTTATAAAGGACATTCGTTCTTACTTCGTGATATACATAGAATTTTCAACGTTCAACATGTACTCGAAATTGATATTGTGGAAATCAATTTCTTTTAGTTGGAAGAAGGCAGTGGCACAATCTGATAGGTGCATGTTTCAGTGCAATTGTGTTACTAGAGAGGTACCTAATTGGACGGCAAGGCTCAAATTCTCACAATGTATCATCCCAAATATGTTAATAGTTGGCTTTTTATATGGTATGTGCCAACCATCCCGAATAAGTACTAATGACATTTGTATTCTTTTCATGGGTATAAAACTTAGGAATAATTGTGCTAATTGCTGCAAATGATATATGTATGGTAGTTGATACTATAATGTAATTGTTGGCTATAGATTATTAGTATATGACTAAAGGGTAAGATTAACAAAAGGAAGATTGATTGGTTAGACCTAAGTTGCGATTAGTTAGGTTGCACAAGTGAATTGTAGTACATGAAACTACTAATTTTGACTAAAGGTACTTGTTACATATGAAGCATGTGAGAATGAACATTGAATGACACGGGCCGAATATGTACGTAGGTATTCTAGTTAGAAAGAGATGGGACATGTCAAATCTCTTAAACTTAGGAGTAGGGGTGATATGAGCATTATATAGAGGAGTGAGATAGGTGGTTATGAAGGAGTGATTGCGAATTGTAAGAGGAAAATACGGTATCAGCTCTTAAACTATAATGAGTTATAAAGGCGCACCCAGGAAAGACTTTGTGAACCTTTGTTAGACAGATAAATCATTTTAGTGTTGATTCAAGTCTTGATAACAATAAAAAAAAGGGGAATAGAAAGGTCACCCGGATAAAAGATACATGGACCTAGTTCATCTACATCATTAGTACAAAGAAGAAGTAGAGCATTATACACATGTATAGCTTTCCATCAAAATTAAATAGAGCTACTATATGATCCATTTAATATATGCTTGTAATTCATCAATCATAGTCCAATTAAGAAAGATAAAAAATTGATCATATGCTAGTAATTCTTATTTGCATGGGAAAGACCCAGAGCACCCTCACTTGTTATAAAAAAAAATGAGGAAATCTATTATTATGGCTAGACCTATCTTGTTAAGCGAAAAGCGACTAACTCTAAGACATTATAAATCATGATATAACTTTAGGTACATGATATTAGACATCATATTTTATGGTCTATTCAAGCTTCACTATATATTTTCTATTTTGACATTCAAAAGGCACCAGACATTGAGTCTGCTGTAACACAAACTAGTAAAAAGGTAAAGTTGACCTCGGCCTCCTACTCCAAAAGATAAACTATTGATGATTTTTTTATCTATCTTAACTGTAGTATTTATATTGACCTAGAAGTAAGCCTAGTTCCAATAGCAGAACACCTATAAGAATTCTTAGGAGATTGAATAGAGTAGATGGGGAAATCAATTGTATGTTCTTTGAGGTGACTAAGGAATATGTGCGGAACCATCCCACCCATGAGCTAACTCTTAAGTAGAGTTTTTTCTCTTAATATGGTAGAGTGGTTGTATAGGATATCTCATTATTTTCAAAGATGGTTTGTTATATAATTACTTATGCTACATGTTCTAAAACTCATCTATTTGTATAAAATTTGCCCTTTATGGATACTTTCTCACATTTTACATAATGTCATAGAGTGCTTGCATGTAAGTGTTATCCACTTTGGAGAACCCTTGTTTATTGCTGTATATTTTCGTAGGACCTTTTCATACATGTTATTTATTGCACTGGTTACTTACCACATGTCACTTGTCCATATTGTGTGGGTACTGCAGGCTAATTAATCATATGCTATCAGAAAGAATAGTGCTCATGGGTTATATGAATCACATACCACTTGTTTACATGTCATATGCATCATAAACAATTCCTATATACGACATGCCTCGTAGCCTACTTTCTTAAACATTTCAAGCCTTATAGCTTTTATGGCCATGTGTGATGTGCTCATTTAGTCCATTTGCTACATACCTTATAGTACATTGTATCACACTCTGTCATATGTTCATATGCGCACCTACACAACATATTTATATAGCTTAATGACCGTATAATATGCGCTCCCTTTTGTGCTAGTATACCTATGTGTCATAGCCAACTTATTTCTTTATATACTATGCCCCTCCATGCTTATTGACATGAGTTTTGAACATTTTGGGAAAACATTTCCTTGTATCATTATGTAGTGAAGATTTTGACCAGAAAATGTTGGGCATAAATGTAAGTTTTATCACAATCATAGATAAATAACTTATCGTAATGCCTTATCTGAATGTGCGACATACAAATTTAGTTTATATTAACAACTATGCATTGTTATGAGACTCATCTCTGAAAGCGTCATAAAGTAAAGGAAACAGAAAGTAGAGCTCCGATAGGTTAGGCCTATGATTTATGTGTCCATTCCATATAGATTTTTAAGAGGTACTATAGTTATTCTTCATTGTTAAGGCTCGAAATATAAGCACAAAGGTGTAACCTCCATTGAGATATCATGGAAGGAATAAGATATAACATAAGATACTTGAGAAAAAAAGATGGTAGAGATCCCAAATACCCTCCTCATTCTAAACATCAACATAAGGATCTGAGATCATGGTCTCCTTATTGGATCATAAGTCTTACTAGCATTTGTTTATTTGATATGTCAGTTGCATGTCTTGTGTTTAGTAGGTATATTAAATTCTTTATTTGTATGAGTTCTACTTGTGTATCATCAGTAAACTATGTGGTGGAGAAAGGGGTTGAATTAGTCATATTCATATTTCATGAACCATATATAGTGAGACATCATGCGAGACTTTTCTATACGTGATTTAGGTTAGTCTATTGATTTTGGATAGTACTGTTTACAAAGGGATATCAAATCTTCAAATAAAATTACAAGAACTAACTATAAAGTTCACTTGTCATTCGAGGACGAATGATCATAAGGGGGGGGGGGAGGATGTAACACCCCATGTTCTAAGTGTTCTAGTTCTATTTATATGACGCTTATAAATTGCCTTGTTGTATAGTTATGGACTAGATTTCCTATGCGACTAGTGACAATAGAGGAGGTTTAAAGTTGCAATACCCCGTGCCTTCCAACACATATACAACTAAGTAAACTCAAAAACAATTCGAACTTAGGATATTAATAGGTGATATTTTATGTAAAACTCAAGTGGTCAAGTGTGTATTAGTGCTACGGTCTTTTAAAGAAACTAATATTGGGAAAATGGTGTAAAATAAGTGAGGTGCTTGCTTGACTAAACTATGCTAGTAGGTGACAAGTAGGTGATGCAGCTACTTAGAATTAGTGGACTGCATTTTAAGTGAAAAGAGCAAGTAGGTGATGCACCTACTTAGAATTAGTGGAATTAATTTTAAGTTAAAAGGGGCAAGTAGGTGATGCATCTACTTAGAATAAGTGGACTACATTTAAGCAAAAAGATCAAGTAGGTGATGCACCTACTTAAAAACTTGTGGCAAATATTAAGGAGGTTATGCACCTGCTTGCTTAAAAGTAAATGAACATATTATTTCTCAAATTTATTAAGTTAAAATGTCCAAAAGGAACCTCTAAATCAGTTAAGCTTATCATATCTCCTTCATTACCAATTCTCCAAAAAATTGCTCCCAAGGAAATCCATAAAGGCTTCAAGAGTTCAAGTCTACAACTTCGCCACTAAAATCTGAAGGAAACATGTGTTTTTAAAGTTCAAGTTGGTAGAACATCTCCCATCCTTAAGAATTTAAGGGAATCATCTGATTTAACATCAAGGTAAGGGGGAGAGGACAACCCAAACCTTGAAGAATCCAAGTCTTAGCAAGTGAGGTTTTTTCCAGCAAGGTAAGCTATATTATTATTAGTCCCTCTCTTGTTCTTCCATTGTTTGTGAAAGTTTATATGTGTTAACAAACTGAGGAGTGTTGCCTCTATATTTTGTGGGCTTGGTAAATGTTCAGGAAGGATGTGCTTGTTGGGAAAACCATGTTACACCCTAAAAATAAACTAGGTGAAACTAGAGCCTAACATGTGTGTCATCAGGTTATAATGTCTTAAAATGGTTAATTATAGTGTTTTGAGTCAGTGTGTAAAGTTTGGAGGTCAAACGTCCAAGAACGTCCAAGACGTTTGAAAGTTTTGCCTTAAGACATGTTTGTGTGTTTTTTGTGCCTTTGCATATTTTACGTGTTCGTTTGGGTTCAAATGGATGTGAGAGGCTCCTAACATATATACCGGTGTAGTTGGGTTTGAAACGTCCAAGAAACTACCCAAGGACCAACCTAAGGGTCCTTGAGGATGACCTAACTTGTAGGTCAAGACTGCCAAAACAATCCCTAATCAACGAAGCAAACAACAGAACGTGGTCCAATCAACGCCTCGTCGATGCGGGCCATTGACCCATACTTAGTGTGGGAACTTAAGTCCCCATTTGCAGAGTCTCTGACCCAAACGACGGATTTCCAGTATGACTCGTCGATGGGTCTACGACTCGTGCATTGGCCCGTCGATTGACACCTGCAGATTTTCTACAGGTGTCTCATCCAAGCCAATAACCTTTTGGGAATCTCACCTAGTGTTCTAAGAATAGTTTGGACGGTTACTTAAAGGATTTTTGGGTATTTAAAGTGGTTTTATAAGTCTAGAACCCCAAGTTAAGTTCATTATTCAAAACCAAAACCCAAATCCCAAAGAAGAATCCTCTAGAACTCCACTGAAACTTGAAGCAAGGTGGGAGCTTGGAGCTTGGAGCTTGATTTCTCCATCAATTCTTCACCATTTTCGTTGATTGTATTCATCAAGGTATGGTGTTTCATCCTTGAACTGTCTTTCTTCAAGGAGCCAAACTTCAAAGTATTTTCCAAGACTTCTCAAAATATGAATTCTTCCTTTTTAATATCTAGCCATGTGTTCTTGCATAAAATAATTTGAATCTATGATTTATTTTATAATTGATGTTAATTGAATGATTTTAGATCAAATTCCTTATGAAAATATGCAAATCATGAAATCCTTATTTTGACTATATTATGGGTGATGTGATCATAGCTCTATTGTATTGTATAGATTACTCCGGGCTATTGAATTATGTAAGAAGCCTGTTACAATTGTATATATGTTGCCTTAATTTGATGAGTTTAACATTGTATTATGTTGGATCATTATATAGTTTATTATTGGTTTGGATTGATGTGTATGGCTATTGGTAAGAGCATTTGTGGATTGAATTGGTTGAGTCAGCTAAGGATTGGAGTTGTTGATGTTGAAATGGTGGTATGTTGACCTAAATTCTTCTATATTGTGTAGTATAGGTCTTGAATTGTGATGATTGGTGTGGTCCACTTATGGTGGTGGTGCTTATGTGATATAATTGTGAAGAATGTGGCCACGTTGAAAATACTTTTTGAATTGTGAAGAATGTGGCCTTGTCGGCATTACTTTATGAATTATGATGTTATGATGTTTTAACTTGTATATGTGATCATTGTGAAGGTTTATATGACTTATATGTATATGTGAAGTAAAAGCATGAGTTCTTATAGTTGATGATATGTGTCTATAGTTGACTATGGTGATGTCTTCATATGTGTATACTTGAAATTGAAGTATGAGTTCTTCCTAGTTAAATATATGATTCTTATGATGGCTTATGCAGATGTTTCCACAGAAGTGGATAGGGTGACTTGTAGTATACCTAGTTATCCCTATGTGACACTTGAATGTGAATGTGCATGTGATAAGATGATGATATGTATGTCTTGTTGTGGTAGATCTATGTCCCTCTACTTACTCATGACTTAGTAGGCTAAATCACCTTTGTCATGTATGTGTACGTATGATTTAAATATGACCTTGAACATGGTTAAGATGGTGATTAATGTGGAACCTTCAAACCGGATAGAAGGTTATGATATTCTTTAAGTTGAAAGTCGTAATGGTATCCTTTTCGTGGGAATGATGGACTTAGGTGTATGTTGGCTGGAACGAGCTGAAACCATCCTTAAGAAAGTCATGAAGCTATCCTAGTAACCATTGTGTGGCAACCCTAGTTGACCCAACTTTGGTAAGGTGTATTATGATTTGGTTATGACTACTATATGGTACCTCTTCATATACCCTTGTGATTGAATTACTCTATGAGAACAAAGGCTAGCATTGAGTGAGTATGCTTGGGGAGTGACTCTACTTAAGATGAGATTAGAGTACAAACAAGCCCTTGATATTCCTTAACCATGTGCCTACATGGGATGTGTCCTAGTTATAACCTTGGCAAGTAGAACACCCTCCATTGGAGTAGGGTTGACTCAAATTCCATGACTAGCTAGTATGGTCTATGTCGGTTAATGCCTATTTTCATCATGTGGGATACATTTTAGTGTTGGATAAGCTCTACAATGTGTAGGTAGTGGTATGGGACGCTATCTTGACATAGCACGAGTAGGCTTTGAAGAAGTTAGTATGTAGGTTCTCTAGGTCTTCTCCAAGACCATTATGTGAAAGTTTTTAATTGTTGAATTTGTCTGTTAAATGACTTAATGAACATTATTGACTAAGTTAATGCATGTAAATGAAAAGGTAGTTATCTAGAGTAGTTTTAAGGATTTCTTAGGTAGGCTTGAAGAGGGTGTATGGGCGGTCTCTTCATGTTTTACTTAGGTGAGTCTTTGAGTAACTATAGGTAGGGACTTTAATTGATGAAATTGTAATAATGTTTCCTTAGGTAGTCTTAAGGATCACTTATTTGTGTGTGAAGGGGTTGTATGGGCGGTCGCTTCAGAACTTACTCAAGTGGGTCTTAGGATAACCTTTGGTAGGAGAGTCCTATGCTTATATATTTGAAGTGATACTGATGCTATATTGTGAAATGTAACTTATATGTGAGTATGTTGACTTAAAGTGGTTTTCTTATACCTATGTTATGAGGTTTTATTCAAAAAAGATCATGTTTTATACAAATGTCCTTTTAGCATGATTTTATTGCATGTCACCATACTTAGTGCATTCGAATGTAATAATTCCATATATTTTCTTATCTTTAAAGGTGTAGGTGGCAATTGAGAGGAGTCATTTAAAGTGAAGCTTGGATATTAGCATTCATTCAAGCAAGTTGTGGTATGTCGTCAATTGATTCACATAACTATATTTAGCTTTTGTTGTAAAGTAACATTGTATTAGACTTTGTTATTTCTATTTGTTGATGTATGGTACGTGACCCAAGATATTTGTGTCTTAGATGGCTACAAATAGACTTAGCCTTTTTCCTATAATTTTCTTTGAAAGGTAGTTTGAAGTATTATTCGATTGTTGTGAAAAGTTTTAATTCCTCACTACCTTTCATATATACATGCAATGAATGATGTCAAAGGGATTGTATAAGACCTCCGAGAGGTCGAATGCGCCGTGCCACGATTTGAGAATACCATTTTTTCTAGGGTATACTCTCGGGTCGTGACAAGCTGGGTATCAGAGCATAGGTTATGAAGTAGTCTTTTGGAATCCTAAGTATCATTAAAGCCACGACTAGTAGAGTCTTGCTAATCAGTGTGAGTTGTGACACATAAATGAGCGAGAGGCTATAGGACAAAAGAGTTTCACTTTCTTCATCACTCTTGTGTCGTGCCATAGAGTTGAGGTTATAAGTGTCTATCCCTAATATCTTCTCTTGTGATTATAGGGTATGACTACAAAGAGAATGGCTGCAAGAAGGTTGGAAGAAGAAGGGCTGAATGAGGAACCTCTTCCCCGAGTTGATCAAGTCCCTATTGTGCGTGTAGGTAATAAGGTTCCGGTGGTTCCCCCGGACATGACTAATGGGGAGATTAGAGAGGCTCTACTTGCTTTAGCCCGAGCCATGACAACTCATGTGAATATGGGTGTGGAGACTAGGGTAAATGTTTTGGATAGTACTATGACCTCTAGATTGAGGGACTTTGTGAGGATAAATCCTCCTATCCCCATGAGTTTCTTGATGGTGTGTACAAGGTGTTGAGTGACACACCCCGGAAATTCCATGACATATAATAGAGCCTTATATGTTGAGTAATGATGATTTTAACCTAAATAAGAATAGATAACCTGTTTGAGAAGTATTGAGGCCATAACATTGAAGAAAGGCCTTAACGTCCGGAAACTAGTGAAATTGAACTAGTTAACGTCCCTATGTTTGGTGAAGGTTTTAGAGGGTTATATGAAGTCCAAAACTTGTAAAAAGACTTTAAATAGGTACAATTTAGTATATAGGTCAAAAATAACAGTCACGACACCCGAAGGACCACCGGAAGGGTCCTTGGGGAGGACCCAAACATGGGCTAGCAGGTTGCCAAAGCAGCCTGCGACCAGTCAAGAAACTGGTGGCTGCTGCGCTACACGCAGCCATCACGTGAGGATCTAAACATGGACTCTCTATGTGGTGCATACACGAGTTACAATGCCTCAACCCGGATTTAAAAAAAAAATTGCGAAATTAACCCCTCGACGCGCAACCACTTCCCAGAATCGTAAAAGTCGTATTTTAAACATTTTGACTTCACAAAAAGACACATTTATGTGAGGGCTTTTTGGTTATTTAAGGGGTGACTATATAAGGTATTAGGGTCAGTTTTAGGTCATTTTTAACACCCAAATGAGGTCTCAAAAGTTGAAATAAAGAATCACCCGCATCTCTCTCAAATTCACTCTTTCTCCAAACCTCCATTGAAGACCATTAGAGCTCCAACAAGAAGATAAACCCTTCAAGTTTCCAACCAAATTTCGTGGCTTTATCATCTCTAAGGCATGGTTTCTTTCACTCTTGGGATTCCTTTCTCCCTCCAAAAGATAATTTCTAAATCCCCCAAAAATCTAGGTTTTCTTCTAGACACGGGTCTTCTTTGAAAAACGAAATTATGAATGAATTGAATTGTAATTAATTAATGTTGTTTGAGTATATATTGATGGTTAATTGATGAATTTCTATGATATTTCCCTAGACCCATGTCTTTCCCCCGATTTCATGAAAAGTTGAATTATTAGGGTGAATTGTGAAGATGATGAACTAGTAGATTTACTACATTGTCGTTAATTATGTAATTACTTCTTGAAATTACCTCTTATGTAATTGGTTATGTATTCTTGGTAATGGAAGTATGAAGGTTCTTGAAAGGTCAATGAGGTATGTTGATTGGTTCTCCTTGGATTCAATTATGAATTATGAGTTACTTAGATAGTAATGTGTCTGTGTCAATTGTGCGGTTGTGATGTTGATGCTAAGGATTCCTCATACCTAACCCTAAGACATTGAATTGGACATGGGCTATTTATGCATGCTATGATACGATTATTGTATGATTGAAAGTAGTTTCTTATAATTACAATAAAGTGTTAAGTGAAAGGTTTTACTCACTTATGAAGTGATGTCTAAAGTGAAAGGATTGTTCTCACTTGTGATGACATATGAGCTAGATATGAAAAGATGTTTACATAGGGGTATAGAAGAGACTAATATGAACTTGTATGATGAAATAATATGATTACTAAAGGGAATAATTGCTTAGCACCGAAAGGGAATGTAAATAAGATGGAGGTCTCACGATTAGTAAGTCCGGCCTCCCACATGGGTTTCCTCACGTTAGTAAGTCCGAATTCCCTCGTTATCTGTTGTCTGATGAGATAGAAACCTCCACGTTAGTAAGTCAAGGTTTCTAGCAACAATCTCCTTAACCCTTAACTATGTGATCACATAGGACTCTAGTTTAGTGGATCCAACTAGATAGCTACGTACGAATGGTTACACCTTAGGCAAGTCTTAACCCTCTCTTTTCTGTGTGGGAGTAGAACACTGGATTCCATGTAGCTCACATGGTATCATGTCGGTTATTGGACTTATCTCCCTACTGTTAAAGTAAATGAATAAGTTAAGTATGTCAACTCTTATTAAGGTTGTCTTATAGGTTACTACATAGGGTAAGGGAGAGTATGGGACTTCTCTTACTCATTGCACATCTGAGATCCTAAGGGATGGTTCTAGTAGTGTTCTTTTATGATTATAATTATGATTATGATTATGTTAATAAGCTATGAATAGTATCGATATAAGAATCATGTTATACATGAGAATATATTTTAGGTATGAAGTGGGTTGCTTAATTTGATACTTAGCTGTGGATAAGGTTATGGGGCTTTATTCTTGGCACTGCACAAGTGTTACTTGAGTTACTTATATGTTGATATGATCATGAGGTTCCTTATATGTGTATATTGAATTGTTACACATGATTCATGGCTTTTAACTAAATTGTGCCTTTTCTCTTGCATTAATGATTTTAATACATAGGGACCATACTTAGTACATGTGTTTTGTACTAACCCATATTTCTCCCATCTTTCCCCAAATATTTTGGGTTCGGGCCATTGAGGAGATTTGTGGTCATTGAAGAAGACTTGGCTATTTCCTAAGTCAATTGGTGAGTCCTCATGAGTTCAGATGATAGAATCACTCATCAAGCTTTATTAGTTTTGTCTATGTTTTGAGACAATTATTCCATTCTCATGTTGAGACTTCATTGTATCCTATATGGGCATGTTGTAATAGACTAAGGGCTATGCCCAAACTATTGTGATTCATTCTTTAGATGGTTAATGTGAGACGAACTATTAGACTAATTGAGAAGCCTATGAAAGCTTCATAAGCGAGGGTCTATGTAAACCCCATATGCGATATGCGAGAAGTATAAATATACTTCGTCATGTAGAAAAGTTTAAATTTTTCCATATTTCCTTACCTATGATGTGCTATGACAAACGCTAAGGGCTTGTCTTAGTCCTCGTAGAGGACGACTACGCCGGTTACGCCTAGGGGGTACTTTGGGTTATAACAAATTTGGTATCATAGCATGAGGTTGAGTAATCATAGGGTTGATATATCACTAAACCACGTCTATGTAGGGTCTTATTCGTAATTGTGAAACGCGCCACACTTATGAATAAGAGACTATGTGATGCTTAGCAACTTTCACTCTGTTGTTACTCCTTAGTCTTGCCTAAAAGTCTTAGCTCTATTTAGTCCTTTTCTTCTAATGTCTTTCTTGTGATTATAGGCAATGAATACAAGATGGAACAATGCTTGAAGGCCTAAGAGGAGAATTTAAATGAGGCGGTACCCCCTCAAGCTCCTCAAAACCCTCAAGTACCTATTGAAGAACGGGCTATGTCTAATGTTGAGATAAGGCCGGATATTCATAGCTTGACTCAAGTGTTGGTTACCCAAGTTGCTAGGGATGAAGGGTGCAAGTGAACCCCAATTTTAACACCACTTCTTCAAGGATTAGGGATTTCACAAGGATGAATCCCCCTACTTTCTATGGCTCTAAAGTGGAGGAAGACCCACAAGGGTTCATTGATGAAGTGTTCAATTTTCTTAATGCTATGGGTGTCTCTTCTCAAGAAAAGGCGGAACTAGCCGCCTACCAACTCAAATATGTGGCTCAAGTATGGTATGAACAATGGAAGGATGAGAAGCCGGTTATAGAAGGCCGGATTACTTTGGGAGCTTTCAAGACGACTTTCCTTGATAGTTTCTTTCCCTTGGAATTGAGGGAGAGAAAAATGCAAGAATTCATCAACCTTCATCAAGGGTGTATGAGCGTGAAGGAGTATAGTCTCAAGTTCACTCAACTATCAAAACAAGCTCTTAGTATGGTTGTGGATTCTAGGCTAAGATGAACAAATTTGTCATGGGGATATCCCATCTTGTGGTTAATGAGTGTAGGTCGGCTATGTTGATTCCTACCATGGACATCTCTCATCTTATGGTTCATGCCGAACAAATTGGGGAGCAAAATCTTAAGATAGTTGGTAGAGAGTTGAAGAAGGTAATAACCGAAGATGGGAATTCTTCCTATATTAAAATTGAGGTGCAAGACAAACCAAGGTTCAAAAGGAGGTTTTCCAACCAAGCCCCTCCTAATGCTCCAAAGGTCAACAAGAGTAAGGTGTCTAATCCTAAGACCCAAGAGGGTAAAGGTGGTGGTTCTTATGTTGAGAAACCTCTTTGTTCAAAATGTGGTAGAAAACATGATGGTAATTGCCTAGTTGGCATGGGTAATTGCTACGACTGTGGAAAGAGTGGTCACATGAAATAGATTTCCCTATGATGAAGGATAAAGGAAGGGAAAATGCTCAAGCACAAGTTAGTGCCCCAAATCCAGATACTCATAAGAAGAATTGCTTTTATGATCTCCAATCCCGGGGTGATCAAGAGAGCTCACCGGACGTCGTTACCGGTATGTTACAATTATTTTCATTTGAAGTATATGCTTTGTTGGATCCGGGAGCTACATTATCATTGGTGACCCTCTTGTAGCCATGAAATTTGAAATACTACCCGACATATTAGACAAACCTTTTTCGGCTTCTATCACGGTGGGTGATTCCGTGGTGGCTAAAAGAGTCTATAAAGGTTGTTCTATTTCCTTTCCCAAGAGAGTTACATTTGTTGACTTGATAGAACTTGATATGGTAGATTTTGATGTCATAGTGGGAATGGATTGGTTGCATGCTTGCTTTGCCTCTACAGATTGTAGGACAAGGGTAGTCAAATTTCAATATCCAAATGAACCCCTTTTTGAGTGGAAGGGAGGAAACTCAAATCCTAGGGGAAAGATTATTTCGTGTCTAAAAGCTTGACAGTTGTGTCACATCGGGGAATACCCCCTAAACATAACCGTCGTCGTCGTCCTCTTGGAGGAGTAATACTAGCCTCTTAGCTTACATCATTACATTCATAGGTCAAAATTAGCGGAAATTTAAATCTTTTCATTACTTCTACTTGGAGGTTTACATAGACCTCTATATACACATAATATACATATCGAGTATACATCGACCCTTCGTATAGGAAGGTTACTTAGTCTTCTACTTTTATTGCACATAGATATATAAAATATGACATAGTCTCAAAATAGTAGTATCATCTCATAACCATGTAATAAGAGTGTCATGACCCGAAAGCACCCCCTAGAAGTTAGGGTAAACTCTCGGATCATGGCCAGGCGTACATGACCCTTCGGGGTATCATACAAGCCCTTCAACTATCGTTCATTACATAAGACATGAAAAGTAATGCGGAAATTAAAACTTTTACGATAATTAAATAAAAGGAGTCTTTCATAAATACCAGGAAATGTCATCGTCACAAGCCAAATTAAAGACACAACTTATAATATTAGGGACACGGCCCTTTACAATAAAAGGAAAATACAAAATAAGTCTTAATAATAAAACTAAGAAACATAAACTATGTCCTCAAATATATGAGGACAAACAAATCTTGTGAGATAGAATTCCCAAGCTTCAACTTCAACCTTCCAAAAGATTCCAACCTATACTTATAAGGTATAGAAAAGTATGGGGTTAGTACAAACAATGTACTGAGTATGGAATATGCAAAAACATGTAAAAAGGGACATTTTAGCAAAATAAGATTTCATGCCAATTTAATAAAACACTCATGAACTTAGGAACAAAACAACATAAGAAGCATCAATTAACACTTAAAGAAGAATTTTCATAATTTTTGACTTAAAGACACACTTTACAGTAAGGGCACTCGACTTTACAGTGACCCCACTAAAATATACGATTTCACATAAGTACTCTCCTCCAATGGGACTCTTAGGTCACACTAAGTGCAATGTGAAAGTAGCATCCCATACTACCACTCCCACTAGCGCTACTAATGGATTCCCAAGGATTTAAGCATGTTACAACAAGCTAACCAAAAAGTTACACTTACATTGAGCTATACCCTTAACATTACAGTGAACCAGTTTAAGATATTATAGTAAGCTTAAAAGCTTTACATTGAACTAAAGACTCCAACAATGGTGAACTTCCAAAGTATTGCAAATGAGGAAGTGAACCCATTTCCGTAGGAGTTTCCCTACCTAAGGATAATCCTAAGATTCTCTAAGGTAAGACATGAACAAAACGCCTAAACACTTTCTTCAATGCACACCCAAGCGATCCTCAAGACTACCCCGTTCGGCTTACCCACCTCGGGAGAACAAGTCACCACTCAAAGACAAGACATTAGAAGAACACCCAACAAAACACCAAAGACTTCCCTTTTGGAATGCCTACTTAGTGCAATGAGTAGGATATCATCCCATACACCCACCTACCCTAAGTAGTACACTCTTTTAGAAGGTTTGGCACCAAGTCTTCCCTTTCGGAAGGCCCTACTTAGTGCAATAGATAGGTAGCGTCCCATACCACCACCTACCCTAAGTAACACATTCTTTTAGAAGACTTAGTTCAATCAAATCATATATGTATCACATTAATTAGACGACTTCTTATTTTTATTACTTTTGTGGGTGGGGGGGTTATCTTAACCGACAAAGACCATGAGAGCTAGGCATGGAATCCCGATATTAACCCCTATCGGATGAAGGATCCTTACTTTCCTAGATTAAGGTCATACTTCTTAGCTTTTACATGGCTTTCCCAATAGCTACACCTACGCAGGCACATAGTTAAGGGATAAGGATATTGCTACTAAGTAACTCATTCTCTATTAACGAGGAGTACTCATCTCAAGAGGTACAATGGAATACAACATCTCAACTCACGAAGTGTATTCCACCTCTTCTTCCTACCCTCTCGGTTCTAGGAATAAATCCCCATGGATTTTCACATTATAGACTATAGGTTAAAGATAACTAGAGAAAACCACATCTCGACTCACGAAGTGAATTCATCCTCCGACCTATCTTGGAAAGCTCATTAGGAATAGTGAGGTTGCAACTAGACACTTCATCTCAACTCACGAAGAGTGTCCACCCCAAGACTCCCCTTCTTACTAAATTTAACTTCATTCATTCACTTAAAGTGGGTATGTGTACATGTGAGCACACCTTGCATATAAGCATCATTTCATATACATTACATCTAAACATGCTTTAGACCTTCATTCATTACACACTTTACATGCTTTTCAAATTCATATACTTCAATTATACCAAAATCTAGGTCAAACATACAATTAAAGCTTCACAATCACCATACAAGGCTCATCTCCAATTTCTATTCATTCTACATATTAAACCTTTAAGATCACAATCTCAATACATATTAAACATAACCAATTCATCAAATAACACCGCCACCAAGAAGATGGACCATACCACTCAAGAATCAATTTATAATAAGAAACAATACAATATAAGTGACTCTTCATTTTACCAAGCCATAACACCCTATAATAATTTATCAATAATTCATCATAATAAGGCCCCTAGGCAGTAGCTAAACCAACATTACAATACTAGAAAACCAAAATTCATTATACACATAAACATGCTCATTTGACCCATTTCTTAAACCAACATTAGAAGAAAGACTTAAACAAGATTTCATTTAGGTTTTAGCATTAGAATCACCAACTAACATTAGGAAAACATTAATTAGCCATTAGAAACGTTTTCATGCAAGACCCGTATTTGGGTTGAAGATAATACAAACTAGGGTTGAAAACCCTTTTTGGAAATTCATTGGAAATGGCTCCTTGAATGAAAGGGTATTCAAGAATGGATACCATACCTCAAATTCAAGCAAACCCAAGAATTTTGGTGAAGAACCACGTCCTAACCAGCCCCTCCTAGCCTTCTTGACTCTAGCTTCAATGGAGACTTCAGAGAGTTTATTTTTAGAGAGAGAGAGTTTGAATTTGAAGTGAGGGTCTTGTCTAGGTCTAGGGCTTAAAACTTAACCCTAAAAACATCATCCTAGGGTCCCAAAAGACTTGAGGTGAATTTCCCAAAACACCCCAAGACTTTACCATTCACGTTGCAGTTTTTGGGACTGCACCATCGATGGACCAACCGACTGTCCGTGTGTCCATCGACGGACCGTTGGTGAGGGTCTCGTTGGTTGGGACTACAACTCCCAAACCTGTAGGAAATCTTGCCCAAACGACGGACCAGGTCGACTGGCCGTCGATTGGCTCATCGATCGGACACTGATTTGGCAGTTTTGGTCGAAGGCATAGGCCCTTCTGTGAGGCCGCCTTGCGGGTCCTAGGTGGGGTCGTGCCCAAACGTTAAACCCATAAACATCGTCATCTAGGCCTTAGTAACATCTTACACATGTTTCAAGAAAAATGAACACATAAAACTCATCCAAACACAACACGACACACAAGAACATTCTAGGCCACACCTTCCGAACATCTTGGACGATTTTGGTCGATTGACCTCCAAACTTAACCAAATTTCGCACACTGCCTAAGTACACTAAAGTAACTCACTTTAACACAAAATTCACTCAAGAAACAGTTACGAAGCTCTAGTTCACCTTAGTTTATTTTAGGGCGTTACATTCTCCCCCACTTGGGATAACATTCGTCCTCGAATGACACTTAAACTTCAAGAACAGTAAGAACTCACTTAGACTCACATAACACAACACAATCATGATGAAAACATCAGAATCAAAGCATCAACTAACAAAGAGCATCATTTCACACTTTTAAACACTTAGAAACATAGGAAACTTTACCAAACTTCACAAGTTTCAAAACTCATTCTTAACCTTCTTTTATGGAGGAACTAACTTCTCCAACATTAAACATGCTCATAAACAACACTTTTGCACACATTGAAACTTCAATCAAGACAAGGCAAATTTTTCTCAAAAATCATAAAATCTACAATTCACATCACTGTACCACTGCCCAACATTTCATTTTTTTCAAACATTCATTCTTTGAGCAATTCATTAAGATGACTTGATCACATGATCTATTAAACCACATAAACTCATTTCATAACATAAAAACAACAATAAAAAAAGGGTTAAGACTTACCAAAATGATCATATCCGGATTAATTATCTTTCGTTGCTCCCACCCCATAGGATTGGTTCTTCTTGGGAGAATTATGATCTAGGGAAGCTTAATTGACATATTTCCCTCTTGATTTGAGGTTAGGGCAGTCCCTCATCTTGTGACCTTTATTACCACATGCAAAACAACCATCCATCCCGGCAAGACACCTACCCGAATGTTGCTTTCCACAAGTAGGACACCTAGCCCTTTCAAAAGTGTGGCCACCACCTTGAGAATGTTGTCTGACATTCATTGGGCTTCTCTCTTCGGGAGCCTACGCCCCGGTCTTTTTGTGCAATAAACCCCTCCGGCGGAAGACTAGTGGTAGGTGGTCCTGCGGAGCTTTCAGGTTAAGTAAAATAAAATACTGGTACTATTGATTATAGAATCTTATGAATCAAGCACGGCACACTTTCTATATCTCCTCCATCTACAAGGTAAATAGCTTAGCTTAGAGCACAGCGTGTTCGCCACCACACTGGCTGGCTACAAAATCTGTCTGGCTCTCCTACCGGGTTCCAATACGTTCACTGAGAAATCGCATAGTTAAACTTCCCGAAAGCGTATATTGACGGCGGACCTCAAGGATAGGCTTAAACTTGAAACTTCCTCAGAAGCAAAGAGAGGCAAAATAATCGAATTTATGGAGATATTAGCGGCAGGTGCTCCCAAAAGGCATGCAGGGTTTGCTGCCGTCGGTATCGATGTTTTTCATTTTTTTTTGAGTCTTTCAGCAATCGCTGGATCCATCTCCGCCAACCAAACTCAAAAACGCATTCCTTCCTCCATTCAGCCCATTGGGCAGTCTTTACCCTTCCTAATTGCGTAGCAGCTGCGCAAAAGCCGTTGCGCCTTAGCGCATCCCTTTTCTTGCAGAAGTGCTAACGTTGCTTCCCAGATGAGGAAATAGCTGTCACAGAAGAGGAGCTGAAAACCACTTGACTGTAAGGAGAGGAGGGCATGGAAATTTGACTTTGATGTCACGACTAATCAAAATGGGTACTGAGTAGGGGCATTGCTGATTGCACCTGATGAATCGCACACCCCCATTGCCATTAAGCGGAACTTTTAAGGAACTAAGAATACCACTGAAGATGAAGCATGTATCCATGTATTAAAGACTACCTTGACCCTGGGAATATAAGAAATCAAAGTATTTAGGGATTCAACGCTTATGATCTGCCAAACTCAAAAGAAATGAAAAACCAAATATGAAAAACTCTTGACATACCATGCTTATCTTGAAAAGCTCACTGAGCAATTCAAGAAAATAAGTTTCTCTCCACTACCCAGAGAAAAAAGAAGTTCGCGGATGCATTGACAACACTGGCCTCCATGATAAACATTCCTGAGGGGTTTGGAGCCCTATTCTTGTTCCCCATGGAAGAATCTTGGTGATAGAACCTCTTCCTAGGCTTTTGGTGACTAGAATCATCCGACCTAGGCCTTTTTTCTTCTTGCCTTATCTCCCTATTTTTGGAATCCTCAATTTGTTGTGCTTAAACCATGAGCCTAGAGATATCCATGTCATTAAGAAGCATTGCCGTACAACACTCTTTTTCCACCAAGCTAGACACTCCCATCACAAATTTGTTCATCCTAGCCCTAGGGTTGCCTACAATAGTCGGGGCATACTTAGAGAGTTGGGTGAATTTGACAGAGTACTCTTGCACACTCATTCCCCCTTGACGAAGGTTCATGAATTCAACCATCTTCTTCTCCCTCCACTCTAAAAGAAAGAACCTATCTAGGAAAGCCTCTTTGAATTACTCCCAATCAACCAAACATCTTTCTAAGGGTCTCTCACCTCTCCATTGCTCATACAACACTTGAGCAATATCCTTAAGTTGGTAAGCGGCTAACTCCGCTTTCTCCCTAGGGGTCACACCCATAGCATCCACCACTTTGAAAACCTCGTCTATGAAAACCTTGTGGATCTTCATCAACCTTAGTTCCATGAAATGTTGGAGGGTTGATCTTCATGAAATCACGAATCCTAGAAGCGGGTGTACTAAAATTTGGTTGGGGTCTTTCTCCTTGATTAGGTTGGCCCACAAAGTGATTGTTGACGTTATGAGCTTGAGCCGTCATGAGTTGGGTTAAGTTCATTAGGCCATCCCTCAACTACGCATTAGTCATATCACCCTAAAAAAAAGGAGCTTGAGGCATAGGAGTCACTTGAGGCCCTTGGGGTTCCGGAGGCACTTGAGGTTCTTGAAGGGGAACCTCCACATCCTCTTCCTCTAGGCCCCCAATAGGAACTTGGTCACAGAGAGGGATCCTCTCATTATGTACACCACCCTCCTCCCTTATAGCAGTCGATCTCCACGTATTTAAGTCCTATAAACACAAAGAAAAGAGGTTGAGAAAATACACCTTTAAACTTAACTCTAAGGCACGACATTAGAATAGAGAAGAAAGGGAAACTTCTAGCATCCTATAGGCTCTTGTCCATGGATGTGTCGCGACTCACATCAATGACTAAGATACTACTAGATGTGTCTTGTGAGACTTCTAGACCTTAAACTATTTCTCATAACCTAATGCTCTGATACCAAGTTTGTCACGACCCGAAAGCATCCCCTAGATGTTAAAGTTAACTCGCAGATCGTGGCCTGGCATACTTGACCCTTTGGGGTCTCATACAAGCCCTTCAACTATCGTTCATTACATAAGACATGAAAAGTAGTGCGGAAATTAAAACTTTTCACTATAATTAAATAAAAGGAGTCTTTCATAAATACTAGGCAATCTCATCGTCACAAGCCAACTTAAACACACAACTTAGAATCTTAGGGATACGGCCCTTTACAATAAAAGGAAAATACAAAATAAGTCTTAATAATAAAACTAAAAACATAAACTATGTCCTCGAATATATGAGGACATACCAAATCTTGAGAGATAGAATTCCCAAGCTTCAACTTCAACCTTCCAAAAGCTTCCAACCTATACTTATCAGGTATAGAAAAGTATGGGGTTAGTAAAAACAATGTACTAAGTATGGCATATGCCAAAACATGTAAAAAGGGACATTTTAGCAAAATAAGCTTTCATGCCAATTTAATAAAACATTCATGAACTTAGGAACAAAAGAACATAAGAAATATCAATTAATACTTAAAGAAGAATTTCCATAATTTTTGACTTAAAGACACACTTAACAATAAGGGCACTCGACTTTACAGGGAACCCACTCAAATATATGATTTCACATAAGTACTCTCCTCTGATGGGACTCTTGGTTCACACTAAGTGCAATGTGAGAGTAGCATCCCATACTACCACTCCCACTAGCGCTCCTAATGTATTCCCAAGGATTTGAGCACGTAATAACAAGTTAACCAAAAAGTTACGCTTACAGTGAGCTATACCCTTAACATTACAGTGAACCATTTAAAGATATTATAGTAAGTTTAAAAGCTTTCCATTGAACTAAAGACTCCAACAATGGTGAACTTCCAAAGTATTGCAAATGAGTAAGTGAACCCATTTCCGTAGGAGTTTCCCTACCTAAGGATAATCCTAATATTCTCTAAGGTAAGACATGAAGAGAACGCCTAAACACTTCCTTCAATGCACACCCACGCGATCCTCAACACTACCCCTTTCGGCTTACTCACCTTGGGAGAACAAGTCACCACTCAAAGACAAGACATTAGAAGAACACCCAACAAAACATCAAAGACTTCCCTTTTGGAATGCCTACTTAGTGCAATGAGTAGGATAGTGTCCCATACCACCACCTACCCTAAGTAGTACACTCTTTTAGAAGGTTTGGCACCAAGTCTTCCCTTTCGGAAGTCCCTACTTAGTGCAATGGATAGGTAGCGTCCCATACCACCACCTACCCTAAGTAGCACGTTCTTTTAGAAGACTTAGTTCAATCAATTCACATATGTATCACATTATTTAGACGACTTCTTATTTTCATTACTTTTTTTTGTGTGTGTGTTAGGGGGGGGGTGTAGCTTAACCGACAAAGACCATGAGATATAGGCATGTAATCCCTATATTAACCCCTATCGGATGAGGGATCCTCACTTGCCTACAGTAAGGTTATAATTCTTAGCTTTTACATGGCTTTCCCAATAGCTACACCTATGCGGGCACATAGTTAAGGGATAGGGAGATTGCTACTAAGTAACTCATTCTCTACTAATGAGGAGTACTCATCTCAAGAGGTATAATGGAATACAACATCTCAACTCACGAAGAGTATTCCACCACTTCTTCCTACCCTCTCGGTTCTAGGCATAACTCCCCACGGATTCTCACATTATAAACTATAGGTTAAGGATAACTAGTGAATACCACATCTCAACTCACGAAGTGCATTCATCCTCCGACCTATCTTGGAAAGATCATTAGGAATAGTGAGGTTGCTACTAGACATTTAATCTCAACTCACGAAGAGTGTCCACCCCAAGACTCCCCTTCTTACTAAACTTAGCTTCATTCATTCACTTAAAGTGAGTGTGTGTACATGTGAGCACACCTTGCATATAAGCATCATTTCGTATACATTACTTCTAAACATGATTTAGACCTTCATTCAACAACTTACACACTTTACATGCTTTTCAAATTCACATACTTCAATTAGACCAAAATCTAGGTCAAACATACAATTAAAGCTTCACAATCACCATACAAGGCTCATTTACAATTTATATTCATTGTACATATTAAACATTAAAGATCACATTCTCAATAAATATTAAACATAACCAATTGCTCAAATAACACTGCCACCAAGAAGATGGACCATACCACTCAAGAATCAATTTATAATAAGAAACAATACAATATAAGAAACTCTTCATTTTACCAAGCCATAACACCCTATAAGAATTTTATCAATAATTCATCATAATAGGCCCTTAGGGCAGTAGCTAGACCAACATTACAATACTAGAAAACCAAAATTCATTCTACACATAAACATGATCATTTGACCCATTTCTTAAACAACCATTAGAAGAAAGACTTTAACAAGATTTCATTTAGGTTTTAGCATTAGAATCACCAACTAACATTAGGAAAATCATTAATTAGCCATTAGAAACGTTTTCATGCAAGACCCATATTTGGGTTGAAGATAATAGAAACTAGGGTTGAAAACCGTTTTTGGAAATTCATTGGAAATGGCTCCTTGAATGAAAGGGTATTCAAGAATGGATACCATACCTCAAATGAAAGCAAACCCAAGAAGTTTGGTGAAGAACCATGTCCAAACCAGCCCCTCCTAGCCTTCTTGACCTCTAGCTTCAATGGAGACTTGAGAGAGTTTGTTTTTAGAGAGAAAGAGTTTGAATTTTAAGTGAGGGTCTTGTCTAGGTCTAGGCTTAAAACTTAACCTAATATAACTTAAAACCCCTAAAAACATCATCCTAGGGCCCCAAAAGACTTGGGTGAATTTCCCAAAACACCCCAAGACTTTACCATTTACGTTGCAGCTTTTGGGACTGCCCCATCGATGGACCAACTGACGGTCCGTGTGTCCATCGACGGACCGTTGGTGAGGGTCTCGTTGGTTGGTACCGCAACTCCCAAAACTGCAGGACATCTTGCCCAAATGACGGACCAGGTCGACGGGCCGTCGACTGGTCGACTTGCCGTCGATTGGCTTGTCGATTGGACACTGATTTGGCAGTTTTGGTCCAAGGCATATACCCTTCTATGGGCCTCATTGCGGGACCTAGGTGGCGTCATGCCCGAAAGTTAAACCCCTAAACATGGTTATCTAGGTCTTAGGAACATATTACACAAGTTTCAAGCAAAACGAACGTGTAAAACGCATCCAAACACAACAAGACACACATGAACATTCTAGGGCACACCTTTCGAACATCATGGACGATTTTGGTCGATTGACCTCCAAACTTCGCACAATGCCTAAGGACACTAAAGTAACTCACTTTAACACAAAATTCACTCAAGAAACACTTACGAAGATCTAGTTCACCTTAGTTCGTTTTAGGGAGTTACAAAGAGTATATCAATTTGGGCCTAGCCCATACATCAATACAATAAGACCACATATAGGTCATATAACATTTGGTATCCGAATGAAAAGCAAAGAAACATAAGAGTCTTAAATATTAAAACAACTTTATGGTTTGATAGTGGCATTGCCCTCGAAAAGTGAGGACCTACCTAACTTGGATGATTAAGAATTCCAAGTCTTCTTCAAAGTCGTCTCCAAAAGTCCTTCAATGACCGAAACCTAAAATATTGGGGAAAAGGGAAGAAATGGGGTTAGTACACCACTTGTACTAAGTATGAGACCATATGCACACATATCATGAAAACATGCTAAAAAGAGACCTTTCATGAAAACATGCTATTTTACCCTTTGAAAACCTTATGCACATTCAAGAATACCATACCAATCAAAAATACATATTCCTTAAGTAATATGCATGTATATCACAAGACCAACGATACAAAGCATAGTCAAGTTAATGATCATATCAACATACTTGCATATAATATCAAGACCACTATAATCATCAAGTTATAACTTCAACAAACATGAATAAAAGTTGATTATAACATGACCAAAGTCAAAACATTTCAATTCATCATCATACCAACACCTACTTAGGCTAATCACAAGTGAAGCTTCAATTGAATTACATCATCAATCACAAGCCATCATAATTGAAGTTAAGGTTAAAATAATAAGGAGTTACTCAATCTCCTTCAATAGCCATCATCATGGTCTTACCATCAACCAACCAATTACATCCAACAATAGGTGTAGTAACCTCAATCAATAATAATTAACACAAGAACCAAGTCAATTGCATCATCACTATCCCAATTAAACATCAATTCATAACCTAGGGTTAGGGGAAATAGGGTTCATCATAATTCATCAAGAATTAGATCTAATCCCAACCATACATTACCCTAGTCAATCCATACATGAATTACAATATATAAAACAAGTCTGATAATCAATTCATTCTTCAATTCCCATCAATTCATGACCAAGATCCAAGATTTGTGAAATTGGGAAAGTGAACATGATCATCATGAAGTTAAATCAATTAACATCAATTAACCATCAATCTATACCTAAATAGTCATAATTAATCATAATTAATCAAGATCAATCATCTTTTTGAAGTTCAGAAAAAAAACCATTAGAATTGGAAAACCCCATGGAATTGGGTATTTTGAAATCAACATTGAGAGGAACTCTTGGGGAAAGGAATCCAAAGAGTGAAGAACCCATACATTAATGAAGATTAATCCACGAAATGATGTGAAATCCTAGAGAAATTGACGTTCTTCTTCAAGCTTTCTTCCTTCTTCAATGGAGGAATTTGGGGAGAGAGAAAGTAGAGAGAGGTGAGAGCTTTTGGGTTTTGTTTTGTGAATTTGGGTTTGGGTGAGTGATAAATGACTTAAAATGAATCTTAGTCTATATATAATCACCCCTAATTTACCCAAAACACCCCTCGCTTAAATTGGTCTTTTTGTGAAGTCTAAATGTCAAAAATACGATTTTACCGAATCTGGGAAGTGGCTCCGCATCGCGGGGCCAACAAACATTTTATTCCCCAAAAATAAATTTTGGGACAGTGAGGTCCGTGTGGGCTGCGCGTCATGCAGCAGCCTACTGATTCTTGACTTTCGCAGGCTGCTTTGGCATCCTGCCCACCCATCTTGGGGTCCTCCTCCATGACCCTTCGGGTGGTCCTTGGGCATTGTTATTGGATGTTTAGACTCTCTATACTACACTCTACCTAATAAAAGTATTTTTACAAGTTTTAGACTTCATTTGACCCTCCGAAACCATCCCCAAACATAGCGACGTCAACTAGTTAAATTAAGCTAGTTTCCGAACGTCATGGATGTTCCTTGACGCCTTGGCTCTAAAACTTCTTGGATGAATTCTAAATATTATTTTAGGTCATAAAACAGTATCTAAACATTTGGAAACTCAGGTTAGGCTCAAGATTAGGCCTTGACTTTTCGGAGTGTTACAAGTTGATTGCAAAGGGTTGTCTCTATCACATAGTAAGAATTAAGGATCCTGAATCTGAGGTCCCTCCAATAGAGTCGGTACCCGTAGTGAGGGAATTTATGGAGGTCTTTCCTGATGATCTTCTGGGAATTCCTCCCAAACGGGAGATTGACTTTGGCATAGATTTATTGCCGGATACACAACCTATTTCAATCCCTACTTATTTGATGGCCCCGGCCGAGTTGAAGGAGTTAAAGGCTCAACTCAAAGATTTATTAGATAAAAGTTTTATTCAACCGAGCATATCTCTATGGGATGCTCCGGTATTGTTTGTAAAGAAGAAGGATGGGTCGTTGAGAATGTGCATCGACTATCGTCAATTAAACAAAGTCACCATAAAGAACAAGTACCCGCTCCCTAGGATTGATGCCTTGTTAGATCAACTCCAACGAGCGAGTTACTTTTCAAAGATTGACTTTTTGTCGGGTTATCATCACCTTAGAATGAAGGAGGTTAATATTCCAAAAACGGCATTCCGAACAAGATATGGTCACTTTGAATTCCTAGTGATGTCATTTAGTCTAACAAATGTCCCGGCAGCCTTATGGACCTTACGAATAAAGTTTTAGAAAATATGTTGATTTGTTCGCGATTGTATTTATTGATGATATTTTTATATACTCAAGGAGTGAGGACGATCATATGAGTCACTTGAGAATAGTTTTGCAAGTTCTCAAAGATAACCATATTTTTGCTAAGTTTATCAAGTGCGAATTTTGGTTGAGATCATTTGCATTTCTTGGCCTCGTTGTCTCTAGTGAAGGGGTAGAGGTTGATCCAAGAAAGATAGAAGTGGTTAAAAGTTGGCCTAGAACTTTGAGTCCTACCAACATCGGAAGTTTTCTAGGGTTGGCCAGTTACTATAGGAGGTTTTGTAACATTCAAGAAAATTTACTTTTCTAGTGAAGAGTCTATTAGGCTTTTAGAATATATGTTGGGGTACATAAGTATACGTCGATGTCAAATACTCCAATCCAAGCTTGTTTAGAAATTGTACCTGCAATGAAGACCCTAAGCTAAAATATAATTATTCTTCACATACACCCTCATTAGGTACTAGGCATCCAAGTGTCAAGCCTAGGTACCATAGCACATGATCACATAAAATGATCATGTAGATTAAACAGTGCCCAAGGACATAGTGAGGATCCTTGGGACAATAAGTGAACATTCCAAATGAACTTTCCAGAGTGGTTAGTTAGGAAAGTGCACAGCAACACATGTGCAACCGTCCGAGAGACCAAGCTAACCAATTCAGTTAGAGCGGTTAGGGGACAGGCGCGTGTCTGGGTCAAGCCACGTGGGGCCAAGCTCCCTAACCAATCCTAGGCTCTAACTAACTGACCTAACTAGATAACTAACCTAGGACTAACCAAAAATAACTAACTAGTGGACCCAACAACCTAAGACCTAACCGGGTGACACTAACCGAGTAACTAACTAAAGAAACATCCTAGTACCTAACCTAGGATGGTCCAAAGGGTTGGTTATGATCCTAACAACTTAGGGGTACTTTAGTAATTACCTTAGGTTACTTAATTAATTAAATTAGAAACTTAATTAATTAATTTAAATGGTCAAAACCAAGACTCTTAGGCAAAATTCCAGATTTCGGTTAAGTCAAATGTTCTCCTATATTTAGTCAATTTAGGAGGGGCATTTTGGTAATTAGCTAATTAAGTTATTTAATCAAGTTAATTATTCTAAGTTGAATTAGTTAATATTCAGTTCCTAAAGACTTAGACTCACGTTATTCATCAGTAAACCGAATGACTAAAAAACAAGTGAACAACGTAAGAAACACCCTAGGCGATTCCAAGCAGTTCTTCAAGGTTTTCGTGCAATGTGCAAGGTGATCTTCGTAGATTCAATTCTATTGTAAGGTATGGGTTTTCTCTCTTAGATTCCTTTCCCCAGGAGGCTTTTCAATCGTATAGACTTCAAGAATATCGAAACTAGGGTTGTTCCCAATGAATCGCATGTTCACCTCCCTAGTTCTCCCAATTTGCGATTCTTGTAGAATGTATAATGTAAATATCGAGAATGTTGTTGGTATGTGGTGCTAACTGATCATTATGTGTATGTTTCCGTGATTATAAACCTACATGTTAGATCTGTATACTTAGGGTATTATTTACATGAGATAATAAATGTTGTGATGCCTACTTATGTTCGAGATATGAAATTGTTATAAGTCGTTCATTGATTTGTTCTTAAAGGCTAATCAAAGATAAAAGTTGGCTTGTTTAAAATGATGTGATTACTCTAATATATTCATGAAGTAATTGAATTGGCTAGAGATAATATCATAGTTTGATTAATGCCAACAAATTTGCCAGCAATATTATCTCCCAAAATATGTGAAGGCATACCAATCTTAACTCAATGAACTCATAACATAGGGTATACCAATAATTGGGACAAGTCCCAGCATACCCTATCAACACGGACTTATGAACATAATAGCACTTTGAATAAGTCCTTATAACGATTGTGTCAAAGTTACTCACATAAGAGGGTGCTAGAAGCCGTGAGAAAAGTCTCACTCGCACCATGATGATAATGAAAGATTTAGGTTCACATTCATCAAGTACAGAAAGGGATGACCAGTCATCCAATGAGTTAATTATACCTCATACTAGAAGCCAGCTTCCACAATGCTTGAGTCAACTCTAAAAGTTGTAAAGTAAAATATATCTGAGCCAAGCACTGATAGACTAGCAATGAGCTTGCGCCAACACATGTAAGCCTCATGAGATGAGATCACCACCCAGGTGGATCCGGGTCTCTGAAGTCTCCTAGTCTTTGAACTATGTTGCCAGCATAGGGAATAGCTAGTAGATTACTCCACCTACGATTGCTAGGTAGTATTCGATTTCACTTTGGCCGGTGATACCATCTCTTTTCGGTGTGGGGAAGACACTGGATTTCATGTTTAGCTCACATGATCTATGTCAGTTAAAAGATCAATAAAGTATTTGGTTCACTTTAGCCATGAACCACCTCTGTTCGGTGTGGGGAAGAAACTCACTTTGGTTTCACTTTAGCCGTTGAACCACCTCTTTTCGGTGTGAGGAATACACTAGACTTGGGTTCACTTTAACCGGTGAACCAACTCTTTTCGGTGTGGGGAAGACACTGGATTTCATGTTAGCTCACATGATATATATCAGTTAAATCTAAAGATTTCTTTAAATAAAGTAAGAAAGAATGAATGTAGCATGTTCAAAGTGAACAACAGATCAAATAAGAAGAAATGTAAGTTCAAAGTGAACTAAGTAAGCAAGAGCTTAAGAATATCAATCATTAGTGTTTGATAAGAATGAAGTCTTAATAGTTATTGGTTTATGCCAATATTGGAGTATGAATATATGCCCCAAGATCTATATATTAGGTAAATAATGAAAGAATGGGCATAGACAATAAAGATTGGCTTATAAATACATTCACTCCTAATTTAACAAGAATGAGAAATATAACTTGTGAGTAGGGTTGCAAAATCATTTCCTTAGTCTTTTGGATTACTTACTCGATTGATTGTAGGTATGAGACTACAATGAATCATTGCACTTGTAATTAAAATATAAGATCAAAGGAAATCATTAAACTACACAACAGAAAGAAGAAAAGACTGAAAAATAAACTAAGGCTGGGAATAAGAGCTCTCGGCCCAAGGGAGTAAAAATAATAAACTTTGCTTGAGTTGTTCTAAAATTATGTTCATGTCCCAAGGTCTTATGTTCATATAGAAAATGAGTTGTGTACCTTAAATGCATGGGAACATGTCATATTTATAGTTTGATTCACGAATAATGAATTAAGAAAGTATAGTGACTTCACTTTCCAAAAATGACATGTTGCTTTAGGAAGAGCTTTCCTTGATCATGCATAGTCCTTATGTGTTTATGTGCATACACCCATACTTAGTACAAGTGTGTACTAAACCCATATATTATTACTATTTTTATAGGTGCAGGTTCTAGAGGAGATTGAAGATTCGACGAAGCAGTTTGAATTAGCGATCTCCAGACTTTGGAAGGTCCTGTTAAGTTCGAGGATGCTAAACTTATTATTCTAGCTTAGTACATTAGACATAGCTGGTGGATGCTGTCCCTAGTGTTTCATTTCAAACATTTGTTCTAGCGTTTGTAGTGAGTTTCCTTTACCATCCCAAAAAACCTAATGTGGTAGCGGATGCCTTGAGTAGACTGTCCATGGGTAGTGTGACTCATGTGGTTGATGATAATAAAGAGTTAGTAAAAGAGGTTCATACATTGGCTTGTTTGGGTGTCCGACTAGAAGACTCTCCAAAGGGTGGTTTCATTTTTCGCCACAACTCCGATTCGTCTTTAGTGGTAGGGGTGAAATCCAAGCAACACCTTGATACTCTATTGATAGAGTTGAAGAAAATGGTCCTTTGTAAATCTAATGAGTCCTTCTCTCAAGGAGAAGATGGGGTGCTTAGGCACCAAGGAAGATTGCGTGTACTGGATATGGATGGATTGAGGGAATTGATCATGCAAGAGGCTCATGGCTCCTGACATTCCATTCACCCGGGAGCCACAAAGATGTACCGTGACTTACGAGAAACTTATTTGTGGCATGATAGGAAAAGGGCCCGAATCGCCAACAGGTAAAAGTGGAACACCAAAGGTCGGGTGGCTTAACTCAAAATATAGATATTCCCACATGTAAGTGGGAGGATATTAACATGGACTTCCTAGTTGGGTTGCCTCGTACTCGAAGGCAACATGACTCGATATGGGTCATTGTGGATAGATTGACCAAGTCAACACACTTTCTTCCCGTCAAAGTTACTTATTTGGCGAAAGATTATGCCAAATTGTACCTCAATTAAATAGTGAAACTACATGGAGCCCCTTTTATCCATCATTTCAGATAGAGGCACTCAATTTACCTCCCATTTTTGGAAGCCTTTCCAAAGTGGGATTGGTACGGAAGTGAAGCTTAGTACCGCCTTTCATCCCAAGACGGATGGTCAAGCGGAACACACTATTTGAGCTCTAAAATATATGTTGAGGGCGTGCATTATCGACTTCAAAGGTAATTCGAATGACCACCTAACTTTGATAGAGTTCTCCTACAAAAATAGCTACATTCGACTATCTCTATGGCACCCTTCGAGGCACTTTATGGGAGAAGGTGTAGATCCCCGGTTGGGTGGTATGAGGTAGGTGAATTTTCTCTAATTGGTCCTGATTTGATTTATGAAGCCCTCAATAAGGTTCGAGTTATACGAGATAGACTAAAAATTGCTCAAAGTAAGCAAAAATCTTATGCCGACAATAGAATGAGGGACCTTGAATTCGAAGTAGGAGATTGGGTCTACTTGAAAATTTCACCCATGAAAGGGGTGATGAGGTTTGGAAAGAAGGGGAAACTTAGTCCTCGTTATGTGGGACAGATGAACTTTTAAACCGAGTTGGGAGTGTTGTATATGAATTAAAGTTGCCAAATGAGTTGCCCATGATTCATCCGGTGTTCCACGTTTTTATGCTTAAGAAGTGTATAGGTGATACAGTTTCCATTCTCCCTCTAGAAGTTTTAGGGGTAAAGGAGGACCTTTCTTATGAAGAGGTCCCGGTTGAGATCTTGGTCCGCCAAGTTAAGAAATTGAGGAATAAGGAGGTTGCCTCCATAAAAGTTCTATGGAGGAACCACCTTGTTGAGGGAGATACATGGGAGACCGAGGCCAACATGAAGTCCCTCTATCCTCACTTTTTTCCTCAAACTCCTAACCAAGGTTAAGGTTAGGAATTCCTTATATGATTATTATGAATAATGTTGAACTTATCATGATTTTCTAATATGTGCATATTGTAGTAGAAATTCATGCCTAATGTTGAGTTTTCATGAAACATGTTTCTTATTGTTAGCTTTCACTTAAGTATGTGTTGTGCTATCTGTATTCATGAAAATTGTATTGAGCATGCTTGATGTTGTTATGATAAGAAATCATGTAAAACTTTTGATGTTCAAAAAGAGCTCATACTGAAATGGAGAAGGTAGTTCCTCCTTATATGATATGAAAAGTTGAGCTTGAGTATATGGTATGTTATGAGTTAAGTTACTATGTATTGTTGCTATGATTATATGTTGAAAGGAGTGAATGATTCCTCCAATGAGCTGTGACTCATTTTATTATATTGTTTTTGGTTGGGCTACTAGGATTGAGTCTCTTCCTCTTATAGGGGACGAATGTTCCTAGGGGGGGGGGGAGTATTCACACACCCCGGAAATTTCATGACTTATACTAGAGTCTTATATGTTGAGTAATGATGATTTTAGACCTTTAATAAGTGTAAATAACCTGTTTGAGAAGTATTGGAGCCATAGCATTAAAGAAAGGCCTTAACGTCCGGAAACTAGCGAAATTGAACTAGTTAACGTCCCTATCTTTGGTGAAGGTTTGTGAGGGTCATATTAAGTCCAAAACTTGTAAAAAGACTTTAAATAGGTAAAATGTAGTATATAGGGTCAAAACGTACAGTCACAACACCCCAAGGACAACCAAAAATTTCCTTAGGAAGGACCCGAACATGGGCTAGCAAGCTGCCAAAGCTGCATGCGAGCAGTCAATAAACTGGTGGCTGCTGCGCGATGCACAGCCATCACATGAGGATCCAAACATGGCCTCGCAATACAGGGTCTATACGAGGTCCACTGCCTCAACCTGTATTTCAAAAATAAATTGTGAAATTAACCTCGCGATGCGTAGCCACTTCCCAGATTCGTAAAAGTCGTATTTTAAACATTTTGACTTCACAAAAAGACCCATTTAAGTGAGGGGTCTTTTGGATAATTAAGGGGTGAGTATATAAGGTATTAGGGTCAGTTTTAAGTAATTTTTAACACCCAAATCAAGTCCCAAAAATTGAAACCAAAAATACCCTCATCTCTCTCAAATTTTCTCTTCCTCCAAACCTCCATTGAAGAGAATTAGAGCTCCAAGAAGAAGATCAACCCTTCAAGTTTCCAACCTAATTTCGTGGCTTTATCATCTCTAATGTATGGTTTCTTTCACTCTTGGAATTCCTTACCCCAAGAGATCCCTCCAAAAGATGATTTCTAAATCCCCTAAAATCTAGGTTTTCTTCTACACACGAGTCTTCTTTGAAAAATGAAATTATGAATCAATTGTAATGAATTGTTATGAATAAATGTTGTTTAAGTGTATATTGATGGTTAATTGATGATTTTATATGAGATTTTCCTAGACCCATGTCTTTCCCCCGATTTTATGAAAAGTTGAATTATTAGGGTGAATTGTGAAGATGATGATGAACTAGTAGATTGACTACATTGTCGTTAATTATGTAATTACTTCTTGAAATTACCTTGTTTATGTAATTGGTTATCTATTCTTGGTAATTGAAGTATGAAGGTTCTTGAAAGGGCAATGAGGTATGTTGATTGGTTCTCCTTGGATTCAATTATGAATTATGAGTTACTTCGATAGTAATGCTTCTATGTCAATTGGGCGGTTGTGATGTTGATGCTAAGGATTCCTCATCCCTAACCCTAAGACATGGAATTGGACATGAGATCTGTATGCATGCTATGATACGATTATTCTATGTTTGAAAGTAGTTTCTTCTGATTACAATAAAGTGTTAAGTGAAAGGTTTTACTCACTTATGAAGTGGTGTCTAAAGTGAAATGATTATTCTCAATTGTGATAACATATGAGGTAGATATGATAAGATGTTTACATAGGGGTATAGAAGAGACTAATGTGAGCTTGTATGATGAAATAATATGATTACTAAAGGCAATAAGTGCTTAGCACCGAAAGGGCATGTAAATGAGATGGAGGTCTCATGTTTAGTAAATACGGCCTCCCATATGGGTTTCCTCACGTTAGTAAGTCCGGATTTCCTAGTTATGTGTTGTCTCATGAGATGGAAACCTCCACGTTAGTAAGTCAAGGTTTCTAGAAAGAATCTCCTTGACTCTTAACTATGTACCCACATAGGACTCTAGCTTTGTGGATCCACCTAGATAGATACGTACAAATGGTTACACCTTAGGAAAGTGTTAACCCTCTCTTTTCGGTGTGGGAGTAGAACATCGGATTCCATGTAGCTCACATGGTCTCATGTTAGTTATTGAACTTATCTCGCTAATGTAAAAGCAAATGAATAAGTTAAGTATGTGAACTCTTATTAGGGTTGTCTTAAATGCTACTACATAGGGTAAGGTACATAGGGTAAGGGAGGGTATGAGACTTATCTTACTCATTGCATATGTGGGATCCTAAGGGATGGTTCTAGTAGTGTTCTTTTATGATTATGATTATGATTATGATTATGTTGATAATCTATGAGTAGGATAACCTTAGGTAGGAGAGTCCTATGCTTACTCAAGTGGGTCTTAGGATAACCTTTGGTAGGAGAGTCCTATTCTTATATATTTGAAGTGATACTGATGCTATATTGTGAAATGTAACTTATATGTGAGTATGTTGACTTAAAGTGGTTTTCTTATACCTATGTTATGAGTTTTTCTTCAAAAAAGATCATGTTTTATACAAATGTCCTTTTAGCATGATTTTATTGCATGTCACCATACTTAGTGCATTCGAATGTAATAATTCCATATATTTTTCTTATCTTTAAAGGTGTAGGTGGCAATTGAGAGGAGTCATTTAAAGTGAAGCTTGGATATTAGCATTCATTCAAGCAAGTTGTGGTATGTCGTCAATTTATTCACATAACTATATTTAGCTTTCTTTGTAAAGTAACATTGTATTAGATTTGTTATTTCTATTTGTTGATGTATGGTACGTGACCCAAGATATTTGTGTCTTAGATGGCTACAAAGAGACTTAGCCTTTTTTCCTATAATTTTCTTTGAAAGGTAGTTTGAAGTATTATTCGATTGTTGTGAAAAGTTTTAATTCCTCACTACCTTTCATATATACATGCAATAAATGATGTCAAAGGGCTTGTATAAGACCTCCGAGAGGTCGAATGCGCCATGCCACAATTTGAGAATACCATTTTTTTTAGGGTATACTCTCGGGTCGTGACAAGCTTGGTATCAGAGCATAGGTTATGAAGTAGTCTTTAGGAATCCTAAGTATCATTAAAGCCACGACTATTAGAGTCTTGTTAATCAGTGTGAGTTGCGACACATCAATGAGCGATAGGCTATAGGACAAAAGAGTTTCACTTTCTTCATCACTGTTGTGTCGTGCCATAGAGTTGAGGTTATAAGTGTTTTTCCCATTATATTCTCTTGTGATTATAGGGTATGACTACAAAGAGAATGGCTGCAAGAAGGTTGGAAGAAGAAGGGCTGAATGAGGAACCTCTTCCCCGAGTTGATCAAGTCCCTATTGTGCGTGTAGGTAATAAGGTTTCGGTGGTTCCCCCGGACATGACTAATGGGGAGATTAGAGAGGCTCTACTTGATTTAGCCCGAGCCATGACAACTCATGTGAATAGGGGTGTGGAGCCTAGGGTAAATGTTTTGGATAGTACTATGACCTCTAGATTGAGGGACTTTGTGAGGATGAATCCTCCTATCCCCATGAGTTTCTTGATGGTGTGTACAAGGTGTTGAGTGACACACCCCGGAAATTCCATGACCTATAATAGAGCCTTATATGTTGAGTAATGATGATTTAAACCTAAATAAGTGTAGATAACCTGTTTGAGAAGTATTGGGGCCATAACATTATAGAAAGGCCTTAACATCCAAAAACTAGTGAAATTGAACTAGTTAACGTCCCTACGTTTGGTGAAGGTTTTAGAGGGTCATATGAAGTCCAAAACTTGTAAAAAGACTTTAAATAGGTGAAATTTAGTATAGAGGTAACAAATAACAGTCACGACACCCCAAGGACCACCGGAAGGGTCCTTGGGGAGGACCCAAACATGGGCTAGCAGACTGCCAAAGCAGCCTGCAAGCAGTCAAGAAACTGGTGGCTGCTGCGCGACACGCAGCCATCACGTGAGGATCCAAACATGGAGTCGCTACGCAGATTTCAAAAAACATTTGTGAAATTATCCCCGCGATGCGCAACCACTTCCCAGATTCGTAAAAGTCATATTTTAAACATTTTGACTTCACAAAAAAACACATTTATGTGACGGGGCTTTTGGTTAATTTAAGGGGTGACTATATAAGGTATTAGGGTCAGTTTTAGGTCATTTTTAACACCCAAATGAAGTCTCAAAAGTTGAAATAAAGAATCACCCGCATCTCTCTCAAATTCTCTCTTCCTCCAAACCTCCATTGAAGACCATTAGAGCTCCAAGAAGAAGATAAACCCTCCAAGTTTGAAACAAATTTCGTTTCTTTATCATCTCTAAGGTATGGTTTCTTTCACTCTTGGGATTCCTTTCTCCCTCCAAAAGATAATTTCTAAATCCCCCACAAATCTAGGTTTTCTTCTAGACACGGGTCTTCTTTGAAAAATGAAATTATGAATGAATTGAATTGTAATTAATTAATGTTGTTTAAGTATATATTGACGGTTAATTGATGATTTTCTATGAGATTTCCCTCGACCCATGTCTTTCCCCCGAATTCATGAAAAGTTGAATTATTAGGGTGAATTGTGAAGATAACGAACTAGTAGATTTACTACATTATCGTTAATTATGTAATTACTTCTTGAAGTTACCTCGCTTATGTAATTGGTTATGTATTCTTGGTAATGGAAGTATGAAGGTTCTTGAAAGGTCAATGAGGTATGTTTATTGGTTCTCCTTGGATTCAATTATGAATTATGAGTTACTTAGATAGTAATGTGTCTATACCAATTGTGTGGTTGTGATGTTGATGCTAAGGATTCCTCATCTCTAATCCTAAGACATTGAAATGGACATGAGCTATTTATGCATGCTATGATACGATTATTGTATGATTGAAAGTAGTTTCTTATAATTACAATAAAGTGTTAAGTGAAAGGTTTTACTCACTTATGAAGTTATGTCTAAAGTGAAAGGATTGTTCTCACTTGTGATGACATATGAGCTAGATATGAAAAGATGTTTACATGGGGGTATAGAAGAGACTAATATGAACTTGTATGATGAAATAATATGATTACTAAAGGGAATAATTGGATAGCACATTAAAGGGAATGTAAATAAGATGGAGGTCTCACGATTAGTTAGTCCGGCCTCCCTCATGGGTTTCCTCACGTTAGTAAGTCCGAATTCCCTAGTTATCTGTTGTCTGATGAGATGGAAACCTCCACGTTAGTAAGTCAAGGTTTCTAGCAACAATCACCTTGACCCTTAACTATGTACTCACATAGGACTCTAGCTTAGTGGATCCACCTAGATAGCTACGTACGAATGGTTACACCTTAGGAAAGTCTTAACCCTCTATTTTCTGTGTAGGAGTAGAACACTGGATTCCATGTAGCTCATATGGTATCATGACGGTTATTGCACTTATCTCCCTACTGTAAAAGTAAATGAATAAGTTAAGTATGTCAACTCTTATTGAGGTTGTCTTATAGGTTACTACATAGGGTAAGGGAGAGTATGGGACTTCTCTTACTCATTGCACATCTGAGATCCTAAGGGGTGGTTGTAGTAGTGTTCTTTTATGATTATGATTATGATTATGATTATGTTGATAAGCTATTAGCAGTATTTATATAAGAATCATGTTATACATGAGAATATATTGTAGGTATGAAGTGGGTTGCTTAATGTGATACTTAGCTGTGGATAGGGTTATGGGGCTTTATTCTTGGCACTGCACAAGTGTTACTTGAGTTACTTATATGTTGAGATGATCATGAGGTTCCTTATATGTGTATATTGAATTGTTGGACATTATGCATGTCTTTGACTAACTTGTGCCTTTTATCTATCATTAATGATTTTTATGCATAGGGATCATACTTAGTACATGTGTTTTGTACTAATCCATATTTCTCCCATCTTTCCCGAAACATTTTAGGTTAGGGCAATTGAGGAGATTCGTGGTCATTGAAGAAGTAGACTTGGCTCTTTCCTAAGTCAATTCGTGAGTCCTCATGAGTTCCGAGGATAGAAACACTCATCAAGCTTTATTAGTTTTGTCTATGTTTTGAGATAATTATTCCATTCTCATGTTGAGACTTCATTCTAGCCTATATGGGCATGTCGTAATAGACTCAGGGCTATGCCCAAACTATTGTCATTCATTCTTTAGATGGTTAGATGTGAGAAGAACTATTAGACTATGTTGTTGTTAAATGTTAAGCGAGAAGCCTATTTTGGCTTCATAAGCGAGGGGTCTATGTAAACCCCATATGTGATATGCCAGAAGTCTAAGTATACTTCGTTATATAGAAATTTTTTAACTTTTCCGTATTTTCCTTACCTATGATATGCTATGACGAAAGCTAAGGGCTTGTCTTAATCCTTGTAGAGGACAACGATGCCGGTTATGCCAAGGGGGTACTTTGGGTTGTAACATTGAGTGCTATGGGGGTGTCTTCTAGGGAGAAGACAGAGTTGGCTTCGTACCGATTGATGGAAGTTCCTCAAGTATGGCACACTCAATGGAAAGACAAAAGGCTGGTTGAGTTGGGTCCTATAGAGTTGGAAGAATTTATGGAGGCTTTCTCATGAAAGTACTTTCCCCGTGAGAGAAGGGAGGTGAAGGTTGAGAATTTCATTAACCTTAGTCAAGGTAACATGAGTGTGCAAGAGTATTCTTTGAAGTTTACACTCTTGTCTAGGTATGCTCCATACTTGGTGTCTAACCCTAGGAATGAGCTGAGTAGGTTTGTGACCGGTGTTGCCGACCCTGTGAAAGAAGAGTGTCGTACGACAATGCTCCATGGTGACATGAACTTGTCTAGACTTATGGTGTATTCACAATCCATTGAAGAGTCCAAATTTAGTAGGATCTCAAGCAACTTGAAGAGCGGTAAATCCGATGAGCAAAACCAACCTAGGTTTAAGAAGAGGGATCCAAATCAAAATGGGTCTAGTGCTCCTAAGGTCAAGATAGAGAGTGGTAGTAGTTCTGAAGGTGTTAAGCCTACTTGTGGTAGGTGTAAGAAGAAGCACTTTAGGAAATTTCTAGACGGTACCAGTAGTTTCTTTGGTTCTAGTAAGTATGATCACAAGGTGAGAGATTGTCCTACTATTGTGGCTAGAGGGAGAGAGGCCAACAAAGTTCCTCCAAGTGTTTCGGATTATGGTGCTCAAGCAAAGAATCACTTCTATGTTCTCCAAGCTAAGACAAAGTCGGATGAAGAGGCCGGTACGTTATAGTTTTCTATCTTGTGTTGTGATGGGTTCCTTATAAGTGGGGGAGTATGGTGATTAGTGGAGTTGTGATTTGTTGTCTCTTCTCTTCTCTTCTATTCAAGCTTGAGAGTGAGAATGATATAGTAGCATGTTGCATGTTGTTTAGAAGTCTTGTTAAAAATGAATTTCATTGTTCTCCTTGCATTGTGCATTTCATGAAGTCATGTTTGTGTAGTAAAATGAGTTTATATGGTCTTGTCTCTTATATTGTCATGCCTCCATCATAAAGTGCTTAAATGTTGCATTAGTGTGTTAGTTAGTATGCTTCACTGTAAAGAATTTGAAAAGTTGACTAAATTTCTCTTTAATAAAAAATGGTTATAATGTGTTTAGAAATGATGTATATGAGCATGATAATGTGTGTAGAAGGAGTTCGTCCTATATGAAATGAAAGATGAGAGTCTTGTTGCATGATAAGTTGTAGATGTAGTTTCTATCTTCTTGTTGTGTTTTGAGTCTCTTGTTTATGTAGAGTTGATGTTTTTCCTATATATGTGTATTGAATATTGTGTGGTATGGTTACGATCTGCTAGTATTGAGTCTTATCTCTTCAAAGTGTTTAAAAATGAAGCAAGTGTCATTCAAGGACGAATGTTATGCAAGTGGGGGAGAATATAACACCCTAAAAATGAACTCAGTGAAACAAGAGCCTAACATGTGTATCATGAGGTTACAAAGTCTTAAAATGGTTAAGTATCGTGTTTTGAGGCAGTGTGTAGAGTTTGGAAGTGTTTGGAGGTCAAACGTCCAAGATGTTCAAAAGTTTTGCCTTGAGACGTGCTTGTGTGTTTTAGTGTGCCTTTGCATGTTTTACGTGTTCGTTTTGGTTCAAATTGATGTTAGAGGTTCATAAATCTTTACGGGTGTATTTTTGTTGGAAACTTCCGGGCATGACTCCCCAAGGACCACCCTAATGGTCCTTGAGGAGGATGCAACTTGTGGGTCAAGACTGCCAAAACAGTCCCCAATTAATGAAGCAAACAACGGAACGTGGTCCAGTTGATGTCTCATCGATGGAGGTCGTTGCCCCATACTTAGTGTGGGAGCTTAATCCCCCAATTACAGAGTCTCTAACCAAAACAACAGATTGCCAGTACGGCTTGTCGATGGGTCTACGACTCGTGCATTGGTTCGTCGATTGATAACTGCAGATTTTCTGCAGGTGTCTTGGCCAAGCCAAGGGCCTTTTGGGAATTTCACCTAGTGTTCTAAAAATTGTTTGGGCGGTTACTTAAGGGATGTTTTGGTATTTAAAGTTATTTTATAAGTCTTTAACCCCAAGTTAAGTTCATTATTCAAAATCAAAACCCGAACCCCAAAGAAGAATTTTCTAGAACATCATTGAAGCTTGAAGCAAGGTGGGAGCTTGGAGCTTGATTTCTACATCAATTCTTCACCATTTTCGTGGATTGTCTTCATCAAGGTATGGTGTTTCATCCTTGAACTCTCTTTCTTCAAGGACCCAAACTTCAAAGTATTTTCCAAGACGTCTCAAAAGATGAATTCTTCTATTTTGATGTCTAGCCATGGGTTCTTGCATAAAATGGTTTGAATAAATAATTTATGTTATAATTGATGTTATTTTAATGATTTTAGATCAAATTCATTATGAAATCATGCAAATTATGAAATCCTTATTTTGACTATATTATGAGTAATGTGATCATAGCTCTATTGTATTGATTTCTTGTGTAGATTACTTTGGGCTATTGAATTATGTAAGAAGCATGTTAGAATTGTACATAGTCTGCCTTAATGTGATGAATTTCATATTGTATTATGTTGGATCATTGTATAGTTTGATTATTGGTTTGATTGATGTGTATGGCTATTTGTAAGAGCATTTGTGGATTGAATTGGTTGGGTCAACTAAGGATTGGAGGTGTTGCTTTTGAAATGGTGGTTTGTGGACCTAATTTCTTCTATATTGTTGTCACATCCGGGGAGCACCCCCTAGACATAACCGGTGTCGTTTTCCTCGGAGAGGACTAAGACTAACCTCTTACATTCGTCATTACATATCATAGGTTAAATTGCAGAAAATTTAAAAAATTTCATATACATCTATCATGTGAGGTTTACATAGACCTCTCGCTTACACATTATATATACATAGGGAGTTTACATAGACTCCTCGCATAGGAAGCATTACATAGGATTCTACTTTTAGTTCACATACATAATATATGAAAATAGTCTAATAGGAAATGTCTCACAGTTAAAACCATCTACAACGAGTACAACATTCGGGCATAGCCCATACTTCATTACAACAAAAGCCGCATATAGGCTTATACAATAATAGTCTTCAAATGAAAGAGATGAACAAAATCTCTTAGATTATAACAACATCAAATAGCTAGATAGTGGCATCGTCCTCGGAAGGTGAGGACCTACCAAACATGGAGAATGAAAGTCCAAGTTATCTTTAAATGGCCTTTCTAGAATCTCAACGGCCGGAACCTACATTATTGTAGAAACATAGAAATATGAGTTAGTACACCACTTGTAATAAGTATGGAAACATGCAAATAACACATTTGAAATCATGATAAAAGGGAAATTTGTTAAAAACCATGCTAAGTTACTTTGAAAATCTTTATGCACAACCACGAACCCATATAAGCCAATAATCACATATTCCTTAAGACAAGACCATATACAATACAAGACCAATATCATCAAGTATAACCAAGTCAACATGTATCATAACATATTTAAGGACATAACCAAACCAATTCCAACATCATGATATAACAACAAAGCATGTACAAGATTTCATAACATTACAACATATACAAGACCCTTACTCATAACCCACCATCAAGTCTATAAGTGCAATGACCAAGTAAATCCCCATAACCTTACTCAACCAAGTAAATCAAACAAAGGATCACAAACAATGTCTAACATCACATAAACATAGCATCAAGAGTATTCACAATCATATTTAGCAATTTATACCAATAGCATGCTCATAAATGAAACTAAAATCATATAGGATCACGAACATTTAAAGTCAATGTATGCATAATATTTACTTTAAAAGACATAAGAACATCCATCTAGGATTTCCCTCAAAGCAAACTAGTGCAATGTATAAGTAGAGTCCCATACTCCTACCTAGAATAAGTCAAACCCCTTATGTCACCCTAGTTAGTGTTCACTTTATTACTTCATTTTACATTCGGGAACACTTGTCTTAACCGACATAGACCACATTATAACACCTCTAAAACGACTTAGGTGTAACTAAATCCTAACACTTGTGTCTTGATATTTTGAAGTCCTAAAAAGAGTTAAAATGAGGTTAGGAGGCAATGTTTAAAGTTTCTTGAAGTTTGGAGGTCAAACGTCCAAGAACGCCCATGTTGTTCAGAAGGTTTGCCTTGAAACGTCCTTGTGTGTCTTAGTGTGTTTTATTGAGTTTTACTTTTTCGTTTTGGATGAAATTGATATGAGAGGTCCTAAACTCGTATACAAACATATTCGGGTTATAAACATCCGGGGAAAATTCCCCAAGGACCAACCAATGGGTCCTTGAGTAGGACCCATCATGTGAGCCAAAACTGCCTAAGGCAGTCCCACCTACGGAGGACAATCGATGCCCAGTAGGCTGGTCGACACCCCGTAGGTTATGGAGTTGATGGTGAATTAGACTAGAGAGATAATATCCCACATTTTACAGCCTCTTACCCCATAAACGAATATCCAGAATGGTCCATTTATAGACATACGCCCCGTCGATGGGCAGGCGTCGTTTGGGTCTGCAACCTGCACTACTTACTGTAAAGTGTAGGGGTGAAGTGGTAAATTCACCCCACGTCCAAATAATTAAAAAGGAAGTTTTATAAGGTTATTTTGGGTATTATAAATAGTTTTATATTTATTAAACACTTATATGAATTCACTTTTCAAAATCAAAACCCAAATACCCAAAAGAACTCTCTAGAAATCCTTTGGAGCCAAATAACAAAATAGAGCTTGGATTGAAGATTTCATTGGTGATTCTTTATCAATTCTTCATCAAATTTTTGGTCTAGCATCAATTAAGGTATTGTTTTCATCCTTCAATCTCTTTTGTTCAACGAGCCAAACTTCAAAGTGATTTGTGAAGTCTTTCAAAAGTGAAATTGTCCAATTTTGTAATCTAGCCATTGGTTCTTGCATAAAATATTTTGAATCATTGTATATTCGTTGAATTAATGTTAATTTGATGCTTTTAACATAAAAACTCTATGAATCCATGTAATTAATGCAACCCTAGAATTGAGTACTTTGTGGGTGAATTGATTATGTCTTAATGCTATTGAATGCTTATGTAGTTTGATTAGGGCTATTAAATTATGAACCAATCATGCTAGAATTGTTATTTCGATTCCATAAATTGATAAATTCATGTTTTACTAACTTTGATTCATTATGCATGTATTGTAATGATTGGATTGAATTGATGATCAGGACCATTGGTAAGGGCCTTTGAGTATTGTGTTGGATGAATTGGCTATGGATTGAAGTTGTGAGGTTGAATAAATGGTATGTTGACCTAATTTTATCTATATTGTTTAGTTTAGTTCTTAGATAATGATGATATTTGGTATAGTCTACTTATAGTGGCGGTGCTTATGTGCTATACTTGTGACTAATGTGGCCTTGTTGGCATTACTTTATGAATTGTCAAACAATGTGGCCTCATCGGCAATACTTTATGTATTATGGCTTTATCATTTTATAACTTGAATATGTGGATATTATGAATGTCTTGATGGCTTATGTGTTTATGTGGAGTCAAAGCATGAGTTCTTCTAGTTTATGGTATGTGTCTCTAGTAGACTATAGACTAGTCATTATGTGTATTGCTTGGTGTTAAAGTATGATGTTTGTTCATAGATTATATGATACTTGTGATAGCTAAATTGATGATATTATAATAGTGAATAGGGTGACCTATAGATGATATTGGGTAGGCCTATATGCTTCTTGAATGCTATGTTATAGGTTATATGGTGAAGTATGTGTGTGTCTTGTTATGGTCGACTTTTGTCCCTTACTTGATACATGAACAATGTGAATATGAGTTCTTGACTTAGTATTGTAATATTTTGAAAATCCAAGACGTGTTCTAGAGCCTAACATAAGTGTTCTAAGGTCTAGGCACTGTTTTAAGGTCCATTTTAATGAATATAAGTCATTTAGGGAGTCTAGAAACCAAAACGTCCAAGAAAGTTCATGACGTCCGGAAACTAGTTCTATGAGGTACTAGCGTCCCTTAGCCTATTTGACTAGCTTTTAGGAGTAGGAAATTCATGAAATTTGGTGTAAGGTTGTCTACATCTGTTTAAGATGATTCATGGTCAAAACGTCCGGGTACGACTCCCCAAGGACCAACCAAGGGACCTTGAGGAGGACCATTGCATTATGGGGTCAACGCAGCCTGGGCAGTGTTCACCCACGAATGGGAACGACGAAACGTGTGTGGATCGACGGGGCATCGATGCCATACGTAGAACAACTTAGACAATTCCTTGAAGGAATATTTTTGCACAGTCTCTGACCAAAACCACGGATGTGCAGCATGGAAGGGGGTAGGAACCAACGACTCATAGACAGACCGTCGATTGGGGTCTCGTCTGTGAGGGGTCTAATTTACTGCACGTTTTACTTAACTCCAATTAATTAATTAAGGGGTTAGGTCGTTATTTAGAGGATTAGGGAAGCCTAATTAAGTTAATGAAACCCCCATATAAAGACCCCAACCCCATTAGACTAAAAACAACTCTCAAAACAAAACTCTATTCCTTCTCTCTTCTTTCTCTCTCTAGTGGAAAACACCATTGAAGATCAATCTAGGGGAGGGTTTGAGGGATTTAAAGGGACGAATTCCTCCATCAATATTCATCAATTAGTGATGTATGGGATCTAATTTACCTTTGAGACCTCTTTCCTCAAAGGGTTCCATCAAATTTATTTCAAAAGTTGAGTTTTCAAGTGGGTTTTCATCCAATTCGAATTTGATGTTATGAATTGATTTTTTTACGATTTATTTTTGATATTATGAATAGATTAACATGTATTCTAACCTAATTATGTTATATCTTGATGGTTTGGTCTAGTTTGTAGAAGATGACCCTTACCCCTTAACCCTAGGTTTTGTTCTTGATATGAATTAGGTTGTATTGGTTCACTTGACTTAATTATTGGTTGAATTACTACTAGATGATATTGTTATACTAATCTTGAACAAATTAGGGATATTTTTAGTCTTTCATTCTATTTCTTGAGAAGATGATCTAGGTTACGAAGTATATTATGAATTGACCTAAGTATTTTGCCTTAAGCTATGATCTAGTATTGAATTGTGATGTAGTGATTCTTCTAGCCTTGTTATAATGTTGGTATTGAATTATGATGATGTATACCCAAATTGGGTTGAATTGAGGTTTGTGGTAAAACTTTGATTATGAACTATGAAGGACACTTGGTAAGTCTTAAGATCCCTATCCTTTACTTCAAATTGTGGTTAATTGTGATTAAGTCATGATGTTGTATTGGAGTATGCCTTGTATTAGGATTGATAGGGTGGTATGATGTTGAATTGAAATGTCTTGATTATGTTTGTAAGGTGTTGGCTTAAGATGTAAATATTATAAGGATGGTGAATCATTTACCAATTTGACTTTATCATGATATGAAGATGTTAATGTGCTAACCTCACATATATGAATTGTAATGAAAGGACACTACTCATACAATTCTTATTGAGCTATGATGATAATGAATATACAAGGGTTATACCCTATGACCTATAATAAGCTATGATGATTAATAAAGACATTAAAGACATTTCAAAAGGGACTCTAGCTTAGCATCGAGTGAACTAGAGTGAGGAGTGCCCCTTCCTACATAGGGAAGGTAGGATCACTAATGTACTCTTAAAATTGGAGATTCCTATGTATGTAGCATAAAGAGGGTCCCAACTATATCTCCTAGTTCTTGAACTATGTTGCCCCCATAGGAATACTAGCTAGTGGATCCGTGTAGTTGCTATGTTCATGTTTTTGTACTACTTGGCAAGTAGTCCGCTTTCCTTCGGTGTAGGGTTCCATGACACCGGATTCCACATTCATGTGTTCTATGTCGGTTAGGGAAAGATGTTCCCAAAAGGTAAAATGAACTAAAGGAATGAACTCTAACTATGATAACCTAAGGGGTCTTGCTTAGTCTAGGTTGGGGTATGGGACTCTACCTAAATATTGCACTAGTTAGTCTTGAGGGGAGTCTTAGGAGGTTGTTCTTATGTATGAATATTTTATGATGGCACATGACATGTATATGATGAACTTGCACATTGATGATACTATATGATGATTAGTTCCACTTATGTTTATGTGTTGGTTTATATGCTTAAAGTAAGATGATATGTACTCTTAAATGCTATGCTATGTGAAGTAGGATGTTAGTCATGATTCTTGTTGGGTTACTTGATTGAGTAAGGTTATGAGACTTTTCTTAGTCATTGAACTTGTTGACTTGATAGCAGTTCATGGGTAATTGTCTTGCTTTGGTTATGTTGAAATGTACTCTTATTCATGCTTGTTGCTATTATGACTTGATGATAGAGTTATTTGGATATGTATTCAATTATATGATATGCATGTTTACTTGACTAGACTTGTAACAACTCTAAAAATAGATATGCTAAGTAATGCTTAATGTGTCTAGAATGCCTACGATTAGACCGGGTTCACACGGATTGATGCGCGTAGAACCAGACCTCTGAACCCTTGCTACAGCCAAGCCGAATAACTTGGGGAGTTAGTTGATCTAGGAAAGTGTCACGACTGGAATCTAGATCCCAGACGAGACCGGCGTCGTTGACCTCTCAGAGGTCGCAGACAAGCCTACATACGTCATCCTTACTTCATCTAGGTTAATTTTAGAGAAAAATTTGAACTTTTTGTTTTACTATTTCAAGCTAAACATTTTAAACTTAACATCATGGGCGTTCACAAATCAACCATCTAATATAGAGATAATCAAATAAAAGAAACAGTTCATAATTGCACTAAACGTATTTTTGCCAAAACGGCACCAATACAAAGTCTGAAAAAGAAAGTGGAAAGAAACACTAGTGGAACATGCTCCACTAGCTAAAGCCTACATCTAAGCTAGATAATAACGGTAGACATTTTCAAAAGCATGAGGGCCTACCAAGTCCGAATGAAAGCTCTAAGTCCGGATAGCTGCAACGTCAACCTGTAAGCTCTAGCGTCCACCTATGCCTGCACCTAAAAATATAGAGTTGTATGGGATTAGTACACACTTTTACTAAGTATGGGTATATGCAAGCACACACCAAGGACATGCATGAGTAAGAATAGCTCTTTCCTAACAACATGATTATGGAAAGTCAAGTCAGTGGACTTGCCAAATTGGGATTAGGAAAGTTAGTGAACTTTCCAAATTTGGATTAGTAAAGTCAGTGAGCTTTCCAAATTTGGATTGGGAAAGTCATGCCATGAGAATAACATGCATCATCATACTTATCATATTGCACACAGCACATAACATCTTACACATAGCACATATCATATTGCATATAGCACATAACATCTTTTATAACATTCATTCATATGCCATGAGACCTTGGAATCATGGACTTGACATTAAGACTTTCCAAAATGAGGGATCAACATATGGGACCTCAACTAGGATGTCTTCATTAGCAAACACAGAGTCTGCTTCATTCATTCATACGTACGTTATTTCATTTCGTTCATAGGCTAGTGTAAACACCAACTATACCTAGGATATAGTTTAAGACTTTCATCGGGTTTGCTATGCAATGATCAAGAATAACCTAGTGTCATTACCTGAGTCAAGCTCACCTCTTGATTATCCTATCCTATAACCTTTGGTAGCATTCATTTCATTATGTGTTTCATTTGAGGCTGGCCTCATTCATTCATTGGGAACTTTAACTTTAACCGACATAGATCATGTGAGCATCATGAAATCCAGTGTCTCCCCCACACCGAAAAGAGGTGGAATCACCGGCCAAGGTGACCCAAAACATGTACATGGGAATTTAACCCCGCCAGATCCCTATATTAGCAGTATAGGTGTCAAGACTAGGAGATATAAGGAAACCCATACCCAGCATGCTGGACAGTCTTATCTCATGAGAGTTACGTGAACCTCCGCCCTTCCCGAAACAAGGCATCAACGCTCATAGCTAGTCTATCGGTGCTCAGTATAAAGTTCCATTACATTCAACTCATACGTCATGAAAGCTGGCTTCTAGTATGAGGATAGCATAGCTCAATATATGATTTCTCATCTCATCATTAGTATTAATTGTGTTAATCTCAATACTTTCATTAGAGTGTTCATAGAGACTGGTCTCTTCATTAACTTTACACTCTCATAGGTGAGTACGTTTTGGTAACATTTACTTAGGCTCATTTGAGATTTTTCTCATCTTTTACATTAGCCTCATATCATGTTGTCACCACATTCATTAACATTAGCACAATTGCTCTTCATAATTACTCACCCCATTTTACGTGAATGTTCATCTCATCATATGCCAATGCACTTGGCCATTTGTGTGTTTCACACTCTTACATAATATTCATTTCATCGTATGGCAATGCACTTTACCATTTAGTGTGTGTTACACTCTTAACTAACCCTTCTAGGGTTATATCATTTCATTACATACATCTTAGGTTCACTTACTTTTAAACGTATGCTAGACTTATGGGTCTATACATACAAGCCATGATGCTTCATTCATAGTTCGTTTAAGTGATTCATATCTTTCTAATAATATGTGGTACAAGACTTATGCATCTTGTATGTATGCCAAGATCTCGATTTCGATCTAAGAAGCCAGCATTATTCTTGAATATTTAATTCACGTATGACTTAGGTATCAATACGAAATTTGGGCAAGGGAACCCGATTTCGAATCCCTTGGACAACACTTACATTTTTCATTTATTTTATTTTTGGTCCACATGATATTGAGACCCTAGATCGAGCCCCAATACCAACGTTTCCTTTTTATTTTTCACCTTTGAATTTTCTCTTCCTTGGCCAAGGTGTTGTGGGATCGAACCCCCACAGCCCCCCCTTTTTTTATATTTTTATTTCTCCTTGTCTATTTCAAGTTGACCATGAGGTTGTGGGATCAAACCCCCACAACCTCTCTTTATTTTTCTTTTAATTCGCTTCTACTGCCTAGTGGTTATTGGTTCAATTCCCACTCCTCACATTTCTTTTATTTTTATTTTCTCTTAACTCTCCTTCAGTGCCTAGAGGTCGTGGGTTCGATTCCCACGCCTCACGTTTCTTTTCTTTTCATTTTTCCTTTCTCATTTACTGCCTAGAGGTTGTGGGTTCGATTCCCACGCCTTACATTTCTTTTCTTTTCATTTTTCCTTTCTCCTTTACTGCCTAGAGGTCGTGGGTTCGATTCCCACACCTCACATTTCTTTTCTTTAATCATAGCTTTCTTATAGTGAGGTCTTTGGTTCAATCCCAACTGACCTCACATGTTTTAAACATTATTTTCAAACTCTCCTAACCCTCAACATTAGCCGAAACTAAACCATCAAAATGTTGGAAATTTTAATCACATTTTGCAGCCTACTTTCTTCAACATTTATACGTAAATTCATAGGGTAGTTCATAGATCATTTAATACGTTCTTAGGTGCATTTTTAAAGGATTCGTTTAGCCAAGAAATTATCATTCAAATCAGCCACATTTCAACTCATATGAACATCACGATTTACATCAACATGTGTACATGAAGTATAAAGAACTATCATGCTATTTCAAGTCCTAAACCATGAACAATAGCCACAGCAACAAATAAAAACATACGTAGTTACATTTTCGGAAAACATCAACATAAGTCACATAATTCCAAACATACATATAAAGACATAATCATCACGAAAACACGTTTCATCCCTAGTTTTCTACCAGCAAACATAACCAACCTATGATTTAATGGGAGCTAGTGACAGGGACATGCAACGGGAACAATCCTAGTTTTCGGATTAGAATTGACTGAATCTTAAGGGGTCTGTTGGGAAAGGGACCAAGAGAGAAGAGAACTCATACCTTTTTGACGTTAAACCCTTGACTTGCTGTGTAAAAACTCCTCACAAGAACACGTCTAAGCCTCATCAATGTCAACTCCACTCGAATGACAACCTCACTTAGCCTAGTGTGCGATTAACGTTTGTTTTCTTGTGATTTAGCGTGAGTTCTTCAAGTGTGAAGAACTTGGTTTATTTTTCTGCTTTTGTATCTTGTTTTGGCAGAGAATTTTTGTGTGAAAGAAGAAGAGAGATTGAGCGTGAGAGTGGAGAGATAAACGTGAGAGAGAGTTGGAGTTATAGGAGGTATAGGATTCTAGTTTTAGGACTTAGTCAATAGGGTTTTATTTATTTAATAAAAATCTGATTTTTATTTTATTTTTAATCAGCTATTGAATAATAATTATTACTTAATTACATTAATTCAATAGCTTAAATAAAAATCACATTAATTCATTGCTTCCACCTAGGTTCGAACCCGGGTGGAGCAAGACTTCACTTCAAGAGCTCAATTTCGGCCCTCTCTTCCCAAATTGCCCCTCCACCTTATTAATTAAATAATTAATTATATATTTAGGGTAATTATGATACTACCCTTAGCCAGGAAAAAGACCATTTTACCCGTAGACCCTTCAAACCTAAGATTTCCTCTTTTTAAGTCCGGTAAAGACTCCTTCGAGTAAATCTTCATATTCGAGAGCACTGCATGGTTGGACCCACCATTTCCAAGCTCAACTAACTCCCCAAGTTAGTTGGCTTGGCTGTAGCAAGGGTTCCGAGGTCTGGTTCTACGCGCATCAATCCGTGTGAACCCTGGTCTAATCATTGACATTCTTGACACATTAAGCATTACTTATCTTATCCATTTTTAGGGTTGTTACAGAAAGGTTGGGTCCGGCCATGTAGGGCTATCAAATACGAAGATTTACACGAATGAGTCTTTACCGGACTTAAAAAGGGAAAATCTTAGGTTTGGAGGGTCTAGGGGTAAAATGGTCTTTTTCCACACTAAGGGTAGTATCGTAATTATCCTAAATATGTAATTAATTATTTCATTAATAAGGTGGAGGGTCAATTTGGGGAGAGAGGGCCGAAATTGAGCTCTTGAAGTGAAGTCTTGCTCCACCCGGGTTCGAACCTAGGTGGAAGCAATGATTTAAATTGTTTTTGAACATAATGGAAACCTAAAAACTACTAAGTCTTCATAAGACTGGAAATTGATATGGTAACGTCCCGAATATGAGGACCTACCAAGAAATAGAGAAAGAGTTCCAAGTTTCTTCAAATCGACCTGTTTATCTTCGATGTCCGGAACCTACTTTGTAGTAAAATAAAGTAATGGGGTTTGTACGCCACATGTACTAAGTATGGGTATATGCACATAAACACATATGGACATGCATGAAAAAGGATCATTTGTCATCTCTTTAGAAAACATGCTAAGTCATATAAAATTCTTCAATGCACATGCCATATAACACATACAACTTAACATTCCATCACTTTAAGCACGGTCATAATCAAAGACATATTCTCATAGAGTCATGTTAACATTTTATATTCAATAAATCATATACACATAACATACAAAACACTTACCCATGATCCCATCCCCAACCTACAAGTGCAATGGTCATGTGAAGCCCCATAACCCCACACAACCAAGTAGATAAGATATGAAATCATAAGTAAAGCTTTGCTTCATATAACTTGTAACATATTTAGATATCATTAACATAGCAATATAGCCAAATAACATATTTATCATAATAGCAAACATTCATATAAAAGTAACATCATATATCATAAACATATATCTTTCATATCATCATATTAATTATGAACAATCTCCTAGAATTTCCCTTAGAGTCAACTTATGTACTGTCTAGGTAGCGTCCCATACCACTACCTATACTAAGCAAACTCCTCTAGTCACCCTAGTCAACGTTTGTTTACTTATTTTTTGTTTTACATGAGGGAACATAGGCATTAACCGACATAGACCATGTGATCTAAACATGTAATCCGGTGTCTTCCCCACACCGAAAAGAGGTGGTCCTACCGGCCAAAGTAGAACCGAACATGATGTAGCTTTCTAGGTAGATCCACTAGCTAGTATCCTATGGTGGCAGCAATCGTTCAAGAACTAGGAGATGTATTAGAGATCCATAGTTCCACATTACATGGCAGCCTCAATCCCATATCTAGTTCATCAGTGCTTAGCTTAAGTCCCTTTTCTTGAAATAACCTTTAATTTGTCTTTTATCAATCACTTATCGTAGTTGATAGGAGATTATCTCCTTGTATAACATGATCATGAGATCTTTTAGATTAGATGAGAATTGTCCTTTCATCGTAACCCTTCATACGTGAGATTTACATGGCATAATCATCTTGTGTAAAGCATACAAGAGAGTATCATAACTTGCATATTCTAATTCCTATCATAATCTCACAATTTACATGTTCATAGTCCAGCATATTCACATAGCAACATCATATATACTTTCACAACATAGCATCACGACTTATAGGCTAGCATAAACAGGAGTAATCATGTTTAGAAGACTTACCTCTTGCTTCCAAGAATCTTATTCATCATGCAATATTCATAATCATACATAGTGAAATACTCGATGAAATAATCAAGAACAACTCATAAAATCATGTACAAGATCAATGCATAACATAGAAGAAGGTAAATGGGTCACTAAAGGGTTCATTCAAACCTTACATTCTAACCCTAATGTTTTCACGTTATCAAACACTACAAACAACCCATTCGAAACCATCACATTGACAAAGATCATGTATCACACAACATTCAAACATTATCAATCAATTACTCAACAATTCATGCGAAATTTGATATAGAAAATGTTTACTTTTCATTGAAAAACATAAATCTACGGTTAGGAAGAAAATCCATTTTGTAGAGTAAAAACCCTAGTATTTGAAGTTCTTGAAATCTTATATTGAAAGCACCTCTTGGGGAAATGAATCCCAAGAGTGAAAACACATACCTTATAGATGAAGAATCCACGAAAATTGGTTGGAGACTTCGAAACCTTCATCTTCTTCCTTAAGCTTTTCTTGTTCTTCTATGGAGTTTGGAAAAAGAGAGCGTTCTTGAGAGATTAGAGAATTTCGTTTGATTCTGATTTGGGACGTGTAATTGTGGTCTAAAACTAACCTAATATCAATATATATACATCCCAAGGATTACCCTAAAGACCCTCCCCTTAAATTACCTAAAACGTCCCTCCTAAATTGACTACAACTAGGAGAACATTTGACTTAGGGTCTTGGGTTTGACTAGGAATTAAATTAATTAATTAAGTTTCTAATTTAATTAATTAAGTGAACTAGCATAATTACTAATGTACCCCTAAATCGTCAGGACCATAAACAACCCCTTTGGACCATTCTAGGTTAGGTACTAGGATGTTTCTTTAGTTAGTTATTCGGTTAGTGTACCCGGTTAGGTCTTAGGTTTTTGGGCACACTAGTTAGTTAATTTTAGTTAGTCCTAGGTTAGTTAGGTAGTTAGGGAAGTTAGTTAGGACCTACAATTAGTTAGGGAGCTCGGCCCCACATGGTTGGATCCGACACAACCTGCCCCCAAACCGCCCTAACCGATTCAGTTCGGGCTTGTCTCTCAGCCGTTGGTAGCACATGTGTTGCCGTGCACTTTCCCTAACCGTTCACTTCTGGAAAGTTCACTCCTTGTCCAAGGATACTCACAATGTCCTTGGGCACTAATTAATCTACATGATCATTTTAAATGATTATGTGCTATGGTACCTAGGCTTGACACTTGGATGTCTCGTACCTACTATAAGTATGCGATGAATATAATTATTTTAGCTTAGGGTTTTCATTGTAGGTACAATTCCGAAATAAGTTTGGATTGGAGCATTTGAACATCAAGATATATTTTCATTTACTTGTGAATACATACAAAAATTGGCTAACGCCCTTAAGGCAATATTCTTCAATATGCCCAATATTACTAAATATTGGACAATGGGATGCCTATGTACCTCAATACATATTCTTAAAACCTAATATACTCTTCACTAGACAAGTACATTTTTCGGAATGTTACATTATCCCCCCTCTTAGGAACATTCGTCCCCGAATGATCGATACTAAAATCTTTTGGAGGGTAGGAAAAGACTCAATACTAGAAACACAACAGCACATAACATATCATTACACTTAGCACTCAATTCATGATGCACAACAAATAAGATCTACATATTCATAACACATAATGAGGAATTTCCTTCTTAACTTTATCATAAACTCAAAAATGCATCAAAGAGTTATCATGCTATCAATCTTCTCAAGATAAAATAAAACAGCAAAATCTCAAGAAAATATATGTATACAAGTTTCACATAAGTGCAAGAATAGAGTATGAAAACATCTTCTTAAAACTATAGTTGGTACTATCTTTTACCAAAACATGCACCGATTTTAGTAAACAAGTTAATTTTTTTTTTTAATTCTTGTTAAATTGGGCATGAAGTCTTTAAAAGCCAATCTTTATTGGCTATGCCCATTCTTTGATTATTATCACTAGCCAAGTTAATTAACTTCTTGTATATCCTATAGTAATCACATCATTTTAAGCAAGCCAACTTTTAACCTTTGATTAGCCTATAAGAACAATTCAATGCTTAGTTTGGCCAAGCCATAACGTCGATTTGGCATAGAAGATTTATTAACTAGCTTTGATTCTCATTCTTATTTCTTATTGGAAACATTGCATTCCCAACACTTACAACATACCTGTCACAACGTCGGGAGAGCTTTCTTGTTCACCCCTAGCCTTGAGTGCATAGAAATAGTTCCTTTTTGGAGCTTCAGAATTAGGACAATCTTTCACCATATGGACACCTTTGCCACAATCAAACGGTCAACCATAGTAACTATTAGTTCCAAGAAGACATTAGCTCCCATGCTTCTTACCACAAGTTTGTCTTTCTCTTGGTGGATCAACATTTCTCCCCTCTTGAGGTTCGGGATTAGAACATCTATCATTGTGATTCTTGGAGAAATTTTAAGGAACTTGGTTTGAAAACCTCTTCTTAAACTTAGGATTGTCTTGAACATCAAGCCTACTTTTAGGAGAACCACTCTCAAAAGATTTTGCCTTCTTGGCTTCCCTATTCCTCTTCCTTAGGCGTCTTTCCTCAACATGTTGAACATGGACCATTAGCCTAGAAAGATTCATATTGTCATTAAGCATGGCTGCACAACATTGTTCTTCAAACTCTTCGGACACGCCCATTACATAACGGCTCATTTCATCCCTAGCATTAGAAACCAAAGAAGAAGCATATTTGGAAAACTTAATGAACTTCAAGGAGTATTCCTTAACACTCATACCTCCTTGACGAAGGTTGATGAACTCCTCTACCTTAGCTTCTCTTTGCTCCCTTGGTAAGAATCTGTCAAGAAAGGCCTTCTTGAAGATCTCCCAAGTCACGGGACCATCTCCTAAATCCATTGTCACACGCGGACCTCATCACCTGGATGAGACCGGCGTCGTTAACCTCTTTGAGGTCGCAGACAAGCCTCTTCTTAGCATTCTTCATAACATGCGATAGTAAAATTGCGGAAAATTTAAAACTTTTAATATACTAATTGAAGTATACTTAGAGTTCATACTTAAGATTTATAAAGACATACGATATTCTAATACTTGTCTCACATATATAAATCCATCTAAGAGTGCAAATTCAGACTTAGCCAATAATAGTCAATATGCCATATAGGCCTTAATACAAAAGAATCCAAAGAACATAACTTAATAACGTATTCTAAAAACTACTAAATCTTCATAAGGCTGGAAATTTAAATGGTAACGTCCAAAATATGAGGACCTACCATGACTTGGAGAAAGAGTTCCAAGCTTCTTCAAATCGGCCTCTTTAACTTCAATGGCCGGAACCTACAGTTGTAGTAAAATAAAGTAATGGGGTTAGTACGCCACATGTACTAAGTATGAGTATATGCACATAACACATAGCACAGAGGGACATGCATGAAAAATGTTCACTTATTATATCTTTTAGAAAATATGCTAAATCATATAAAAAAATCTTCAATGCACATACCATATAACATATACAAGCCAAATATTTCATCACTTTAAGCATCATCATAATCAAAGACATCTTCTCATGGCATCATGTTAACCTATCATATTCAATAGATCATATAAACATAACATACAAAACACATACCCATGATCTCATCCCCAACCTACAAGTGCAATGGTCATGTGAAGCCCCATAACCCCACACAACCAAGTAGATAAGATAGGAGACCATAAGTAAAGCTTTGCTTCATATAACTTGTAACATAGTTAGTTATCATTTACATATCAATATAGCCAAATAACATATTTACCATAATATCCAACATTCATATAAAAGTAACATCATATATCATAAACATATATCTTTCATATCATCATATTACTTATGAACAATCTCCTAGGATTTCCCTTAGAGTCAACTTGTGCAATGTCTAGGTAGCTTCCCATACCACAACCTATACTAAGCAAACTCCTCAAGTCACCCTAGTTAATGTTCGTTTACTTGTTTTTCATTTTACATGATGGAACATAGGCTTTAACCGACATAGACCATGTGAGATTAACATAGAATCTGATGTCTTCCCCACACCGAAAAGAGGTGGTCCTACCGGCCAAAGTAGAATCGAACATGACGTAACTTTCTAGGTGGATCCACTAGCTATTATTCTATGGTGGCAGCATAGTTCAATAACTAGGAGATGTATTAGAGACCCATAGTTCCACATTACATGGCAGCCTCAATCTCATGAGAATATTTGTGAACCTACCGTCCCGTTGGGGAAGGGACATTTCCCATATCAAGTTCATCGGTGCTTAGCTTAAGTCCCTTTTCATGAAATAACCTTTAATTTGTCTTTTATAAAAAAAATATATCATAGGTCATAGGATATTATCTCCTTGAATAACATGATCATGAGCTCTTTTAGATTAGATGAGAATTGTCCTTTCATCGTAACCCTTCTTTTGTGAGATTAACATAACATAATCACCTTGTGTAAACATTACAAGGGATATCATAACTTGCATATTCATATTCTTATCATGATCTCACAATTTACATGTTCATAGTCAGCGTATTCACATAGAAACATCATACATGCTTTTCATAACATAGCATCATAATTTATAGGCTAGCATAAACATCGTAGAGTAATCACAATTTTAGAAGACTTACCTCTTGCTTCCAAGAAACTTATTCAACATGCAATATTCATAATCATACATAGTGAAATACTCAATGACATAATCAAGAAAAAATCATAAAATCATGTACAATATAAATGCATAGCATAGGAGAAGGTATACGGGTCATTAAAGGGTTCATTCAAACCTTAAATTCTAACCCTAACGTTTTCACGTTATTAAATACTACAAACAACCCATTTGAAATCATCACATAAAGAAATATCACGTATCACACATTATTCAAATATTATCAATCAATTATTCAACAATTCATGCGAAATTAGATATAGAAAGTGTTTACTTTTCAATTAAAATCATAAATCTAGGGTTAGGAAGAAAATTCGTTTTGTAGAGTAAAAACCCTAGTATTTAAAGTTCTTGAAAACTCATCTTGAAAGGACCTCTTGGGGAAATGAATACCAAGAGTGAAAACCCCTACCTTATAGATGAATAATCCACGAAATCTGATTGGAAACTTCAAGACCTTCGTCTTATTCTTTAAGCTTTTTTATTTCTTCAATGGAGTTTGGAAAAGAGAGCGTTCTTGAGAGATTAAGAGAATTTCGTTTGACTCTGATTTGGGACGTGTAATTGTGGTCTAAAACTGACCTAATATCGATATAGACGTCCCATGTATTACCCTAAAGACCTTCCACTTAAATCACCAAAATGCCCCTCCTAACTCGACTACAAATAGGAGAACATTTGACCTAGCAAAATTCTGAAAATTTGCTTAAGGGTTTCGGGTTTGACCATTTATATTAATTAATTAAGTCACCAAATTAATTAATGAAGTGACCTAAGGTAATTACTAAAGTACCCCTAAGTCGTTAGGACCATTACCAACCCTTTTGGACCATACTAGGTTAGGTACTGGGATGATTCTTTAGTTAGTTATTCGGTTAGTGTACCCGGTTAGGTCTTAGGAGTTTTGGCACACTAGTTAGTTAATTTTAGTTAGTCCTAGGTTAGTTAGTTAGTTAGGACCTAGAATTAGTTAGGGAGCTCAGCCCCACATGGTTTGATCTGACACAACCTGCCCCCTAACCGCCCTAACCGAATTCGGTTGGGCTTGTCTCTCGGCCGTTGGTAGCACATGTGTTGCGTGCACTTTCCCTAACCTTGCACTCTTGAAAGTTCACTTCTTGTCCAAGGATCCTCACTATGTCCTTGGGCACTGCTTCATCTGCATGGTCATGTGATATGGTATCTAGGCTTGACACTTGGATGCCTAGTACCTATTGTGTATAAATAAATAATAATTTTAGCTTAGGGTCTTCATTGCAGGTACAAATCCTAAACAAGCTTGGATTGGAGCATTTGAACATCAAAGTATATTTTCATTTACTTGGGTATACATAGAAATTGACTAACACCTTAAGCCAATATACTCTAACATGCAGAATATTACTCAATATTGGGTATTGGGATGCCTATATACCTCAATGCATATTCTTAAAACCAAATAGGCTCTTCACTAGACAAGTACATTTTTGGAAACATCATTTTAAGCATTATTAAATAGATTAAGCTCTAGTCTAAGTCATGGAAATTTCCGGAGTGTTACAGCCCTACTATTATTCCACATATTTTACCATGTCTGAGCCACATGCTTGAGTTGATAAGAAGAAAGTTCTGCCTTCTCAGTAGTACTCACCCCCATAGCAAACAAAATCTTGTAGACCTCATCAAGGAAATCTTGGGGTTCCTCATCAACTTTTGATCCAAAGTACATGGGAGGATTCATCCTTATAAAATCCCTTAAACGACTAGCGATAGTACTAGCATGTTGGTTTTCTCAAGGAACAACTTCTCTGTTAGCTTGAGCCGTGAGGTCTTGGGCTTGGGTGGTGATGGCTTGGGCCATTTGGAATAGGGCTGCCCTCACCTCACCATCCGTCATAACTGGAGGATTCGCCGGAACTTGATCATTTTCAGCAGCTTGCACTTCAGGAGCATTTCGGTTACCTTGTGGAGTAGCTCCGGCATTCGCAATCTCTTTCCCTACTCTTATAGCGGCTGTACTTCTTGTATTCATCGCCTATATACACATGAAATGGATTAGATGCTAGAAGACACTTAGTGTCAAAGCTCTAAAGGCACGACATAAGAGTATCAAGAAAAGAGAAGTTTCCTAATCATCACATAGTCTCTCATCCACAATTGTGGAGTGCTTCACAACCATGAACAAGACACTATGTAATGTGGTTTAGTGAGACATTGATCCTAAGGATATCTAACCTCAGGCTCTATTACTAATTTTAAGATTCCAATATTTAACCTCATGCTCTGATTACCAAGTTTTGGCTTTGCCTGTCTCTGATACAAAGTTTGTCACACCCAGAATCTAGACCGCGGATGAGACCGGCGTCGTTATCCTCTCAGAGGTCAAAGACAAGCCTCTTCTTAGCTTTCATCACAATCATACACTTAAATTTTGCGAAAAATTAAAAACTTTTAATATACTAATTAAAGTATACTTAGACTTCATATAATACAACATAAGAGTGATATTCTAATACTTGTCTCACATATATATAACCATCTAAAGAGTGCAAAGCCAATAATAATCAGTATGACATATAGTCCTTAATACAAAAGAATTGAAAGAACATAATGGAAACCTAAAAGCTACTAAGTCTTCATAAAGCTGGAAATTGATATGGTAACGTCCCGAATATGAGGACCTACCAAGACTTGGAGAAAGAGTTCCAAGCTTCTTCAAATCGACCTGCTTAACTTCAATGGCTGGAACCTACATTTGTAGTAAAATAAAGTAATGGGGTTAGTACTCCACATGTAATAAGTATGGGTATATGCATATAAACATATAGGGACATGCATGAAAAAGGATCATTTATCATCTCTTTAGAAAACATGCTAAGTCATATAAAATTCTTCAATGCACATACCATATAACACATACAAGTTAAACATTCCATCACTTTAAGCATGATCATAATCAAAGACATATTCTCATAGAGTCATGTTAACACTTTATATTCAATAAATCATATAAACATAACATACAAAACACTTACCCATGATCCTATCCCCAACCTACAAGTGCAATGGTCATGTGAAGCCCCATAACCCCACACAACCAAGTAGATAAGATAGGAGACCATAAGTAAAGCTTTGCTTCATATAACTTGAAACATAGTTAGTTATCATTAACATAGCAATATAGCCAAATAACATATTTATTATAATTGCCAACATTCATATAAATGTAACATCATATATCATAAACATATATCTTTCATATCATCATATTACTTATGAGCAATCTCCTAGGATTTCCCTTAGAGTCAACTTGTTCAATGTCTAGGTAGCGTCCCATACCACTACCTATACTAAGCAAACTCCTCAAGTCACCCTAGTCAACGTTCATTTACTTATTTTTAGTTTTACATGAGGGAACATAGGCATTAACCGACATAGACCATGTGAGCTAAACATGGAATCCGGTGTCTTCACCACACCGAAAAGAGGTGGTCCTACCGGCCAAAGTAGAACCGAACATGACATAGCTTTCTAGGTGGATCCACTAGCTAGTATCCTATGGTGGCAGCATAGTTCAAGAACTAGGAGATGTATTAGAGACCTATAGTTCCACATTACATGGCAGCCACAATCTCATGGGAATCTTTGTGAACCTACCTTCCCGCTAGGGAAGGGACACTTCCCATATCTAGTTCATTGGTGCTTAGCTTAAGTCCCTTTTCTTGAAATAACCTTTAATTTGTCTTTTATCAAAAACTTATCATAGGTCATAGGAGATTATCTCCTTGTATAAAATGATCATGAGATCTTTAGATTAGATGAGAATTGTCCTTTCATCGTAACCCTTCATACGTGAGATTTACATGGCATAATCATCTTGTGTAAAGCATACAAGAGAGTATCATAACTTGCATATTCATATTGTTATCATAATCTCACGATTTACATGTTCATAGTTCAGAATATTCACATAGCAACATCATACATACTTTCATAACATAGCATCATGACTTGTAGGCTAGCATAAACATCTAAGAGTAATCACGTATAGAAGACTAACCTCTTGCTTCCAAAAATCTTATTCATCATGCAATATTCATAATCATACATAGTGAAATACTCAATGACATAATCAAGAACAACTCATATAATCATGTAAAAGATCAATGCATAACATAGAAAAAGGTAAACGGGTGATTAAAGGGTTCATTCAAACCTTACATTCTAACCCTAACATTTTCACGTTATCAAACACTACAAACAACCAATTCGAAACCATCACATAGAGAAAGATCATGTATCACACAACATTCAAACATTATCAATCAATTACTCAACAATTCATGCGAAATTTGATATAGAAAATGTTTACTTTTCATTGAAAAACATAAATCTAGGGTTAGGAAGAAAATCCATTTTGTAGAGTAAAAACCCTAGTATTTGAAGTTCTTGAAATCTTATATTGAAAGCACCTCTTGGGGAAATGAATCCCAAGAGTGAAAACACATACCTTATAGATGAAGAATCCACGAAAATTGGTTGGAGACTTCGAAACCTTCATCTTCTTCCTTAAGCTTTTCTTGTTCTTCTATGGAGTTTGGAAAAAGAGAGCGTTCTTGAGAGATTAGAGAATTTCGTTTGATTCTGATTTGGGACGTGTAATTGTGGTCTAAAACTAACCTAATATCAATATATATACATCCCAAGGATTACCCTAAAGACCCTCCACTTAAATTACCTAAAACGCCCCTCCTAAATAGACTTCAACTAGGAGAACATTTGACTTAGGGTCTGGGGTTTGACTAGGAAATTAAATAATTAATTAAGTTTCTAATTTAATTAATTAAGTGACCTAGGGTAATTAATAAAGTACCCCCTAAGTCCTTAGGACCATAACCAACCCCTTTGGACCATCCTAGGTTAGGTACTAGGATGTTTCTTTAGTTAGTTATTCAGTTAGTGTACCCGGTTAGGTCTTAGGTTTTTGGGCACACTAGTTAGTTAATTTTAGTTAGTCCTAGGTTAGTTAGTTAGTTAGGGAAGTTAGTTAGGACCTAAAATTAGTTAGGGAGTTCTGCCCCACATGGTTGATTCTGACACAACCTGCCCCCTAACCACCCTAACCAATTCTGTTGGGGCTTGTCTCTCGGCCGTTGGTAGCACATGTGTTGCCATGCACTTTCCCTAACCGTGAACTTCTAGAAAGTTCACTCCTTTTCCAAGGATCATCACTATATCTTTGGGCACTTCTTAATCTACATGTTCATTTTAAATGATTATGTGCTATGGTACCTAGGCTTGACACTTGGATGCCTTATACCTACTATAAGTATGCGATGAATATAATTATCTTAGCTTAGGGTTTTCATTGCAGGTACAATTCCTAAATAAGCTTGGATTGGAGCATTTGAACATCAAGATATATTTTCATTTACTTGTGAATACATACAAAAATTGGCTAACGCCCTTAAGCCAATATTCTTCAATATGCCCAATATTACTAAATATTGGACAATGGTATGCCTATGTACCTCAATACATATTCTTAAAACCTAATAGACTCTTCACTAGAGAAGTACATTTTCCGGAATGTTACATGTGGTAAGGATGTAAATAAGGTGAGGGATTGTCCTACTATTGCGTCTAGAGGAAAGAAAGGTAAACAAGTTCCTCCAAGTGCTCCGGGTGATGATGTTCCAAGGAAGAATCGCTTCTATGCACTCCGGGCTAGAGGATCAAAGCCGGATGATGAAGATGATGTTGTTAAGTTATAGTTTCTCTTTTTAGTTGTTTTGAGTTCCTTCTAAGGGGGTAGTATGGTTACTAGTGGAGTTTTGATAGATTGACTCATTTCTTCTATCCAATTCACGATTGAGGGTAGAATGTCATAGTAGCATGTTGCGTGTTCCTTGGTGTTTAGGAGTCTTGTCGGAATTGAAGTTCATTGATTCCTTGCATTGTGCATTTTATGAAGTTATGATTATGTTGTAAATTGAGTTTTTATTGTTTTGTCTTTCATATTTTCATGCTTTCATCATAAATTGCTTAAAAGTTGCATTTTAGAAATTTTGAAGCATGTTCATTGTAATGCCTGGCAGCTTACTGTGAAGTTTTTGAAAATTTGACTAAATTGTTCTTTTGTCGAAAATTGTTGTAATGTGTATATAATTGATGTATATAAGCATGATAATGTATGGATAAGGAGTTCCTCCTATTTGAAATGAAAAATGTGAGTCTTGATGCATGATGAGTCATAGATTAATTTCTATCTTCTTGTTATGTTTTGAGTCTCTTCATTATGTGAAATTGGTGTTTTTACTAATTGTGTAATGTGTATGGTGTCGTATGGTTAGGTGATGTTTGTCTTGAGTTTCTTATCTCTTGATAGTGTTTAAAATACAACAAGTGTCATTCGAGGACGAATGTTGTCCAAGTGGGAGAGATTGTAACACCTCCAAAATGACTTCGGTGTATCTAGAGCCTAACGCTTGTGTCTTGATGTTTTGAAGTCCTAAAATGAGTAAAAATGAGGTTAAGAGGCTGTATGTTTCGTGAAGTTTGGAGGTCAAACGTCCTAGAATGCCCATGACATTCGAAGAGTTTGCCTTGAAACGTCCTTGTGTGTCTTAGTGTGTTTCGTTGAGTTTTACGTGTTCATTTTTGATTAAATTGATTTGAGATGTACTAAACTCGTATACGAACATATTCGGGTTGGAAACGTCCGGGCAAAATTCCCCAAGTCCCAACCAAGGGGTCCTTGAGGAGGACCCATCATGTAAGCCAAATATGCCTAAGGCAATCCGACCTACGGAGGGCAATCGACGCCCAGTAGGCTGGTCAACGCCCCGTAGGTGGTGGCGTCGATGGTGACTTAGCTTAGAGAGATAAAATGCCATTTATTCCAGTCTCTGACCCCATCGACGAACAGCCAGGACGGTCCGTTTGTGGACCTACACCCCATCGATGGGCAGGCGTTGTTGGGTCTGCAACCTGCGCTGCTTACTATAAAGTTTAGGGGTGAAGTGGTAAATCCACCCCACGTCCAAATAATTGAAAGGGCGGTTTCCTAAGGTTATTTTGGGTATTATAAATAGTTTTATATGTCTTAAACACATAGATTAATTCACTTTTCAAAATCAAAACCCAAATTCCCTAAAGAACTCTCTAGAACTCCATTGGAGCTAAAACTCAAGATCGAGCTTGGATTGAAGATTTTTTTGGTGATTCTTCATCAATTTTTCATCAAATTCGTGGTCTAGAATCAATTAAGGTATGGTCTTCATCCTTGAATCTCTTTTCTTTAAGGAGCCAAAATTCAATGTGATTTCTAAAGTCTTTCAAAGATGAAATTGTCCAATTTTGTAATCTAGCCATGGGTTCTTGCATAAAATGTTTTGAATCATTTTATATTGATTGAATTGATGTTAATTTGATTATTTAAACTTAAAAACTCTATGAACCCATGTTATTCATGAAACCCTAGAATTGAGTACTTTGTGGGTGAATTAATTATGTCTTAATGCTATTGAATTCTTATGTAGTTTGATTAGGAATATTGAATTATGAATGAATCATGCTAGAATTTTTAGTTGGATGCCCTAAATTGATAAATTCATGTTGTATTATCTTTGATTCATTACGTATTGTAATTATTGGATTGAATTGATGATCACGGTCATTGGTCAGGGCCTTTGAGTATTGTGTTGGTTGAATTGACTATTGTTTGAAGTTGTGAGGTTGGATCAATGGTATGTTGACCTAACTTTATCTATATTGTGTATTTTAGTTCTTTGATGATGATGATGTTATGTATGGTCCACTTATGGTGACGGTGCTTATGTGCTATACTTGTGACTAATGTGGCCTTGTCGGCACTACTTTATGAATTGTAAAACAATGTAGCCTCGTCGGCATTACTTTATGTATTATGGATTTATCATGTTATAACTTGAATATGTTGATAGTAGGAATGTCTTTATGGATTATGTGTTTATGTGGAGTCAAAGCATGAGTTCTTCTAGTTTATGGTATGTGTCTCTAGTATACTATATACTAGTCATTATGTGTATTCCTTGGTGTTAAAGTATGATGTTTCTTGATATATTATGTGATACTTCTGATAGCTAAATTGATGATATTATAGTAGTGAATATGGTGACCTATAGATGATGTTGGTTAGGTCTATGTGCTACTTGAATGATATGTTATATGTGATATGGTGAAGTATTTGTGTGTCTTGTTTTGGTAGACTTGTGTCTCTTACTTGATACATGAACAATGTGAATAAAAGTTCTTTACATAGTATGCTAAAGCTTCTTAGTCTTGTATGTATGATTGATATGAGCCCTTGAACATAGTTAAGAAGGTCCTTTATGTGGAACCTTCAACCTAGTTGGAAGGTTATGATATCCTTGAAGTTGAAAGCCGTAATGGTATCCTTCTTGTGTGAATGGTGGACTTAGGGTTGATTGGCTGGAACGGCATAAAATCATCCTTAGGAAAGTCATTGAGCTATCCTCTTAGCCATTGTAGGTAGCCTTAGTGGACCCTCTTTGGTAAGGTATTATGATTGGGTTGTCAACTTGATATGAAACCTCTTCATGTACTCCTTTATTGAAATACTCAATGACAACAAAGGCTAGCACCGAGTGAGTATGGTTTGGGAAGTAGCTCTAGTTAAGAATGAGGCTAGAGTAAAAAGAAACACTTCATATTCCTTAACCATGTGCCCACATGGGATGTGTCCTAGTTCTACCGTTGGAAAATAGAGCAACCCTCCATCAGAGTAGGTGCATGGCTCCGGCTTCCATGCATAGCTAGTATGGTCTATGTAGGTTATTGCCTATTCTCATCATATGGGATACCTACTAGTGTTGGAGAAGTTCTATGAAGTTTAGGTGGTGGTATTGGACGCTATCTAGACATTGCACGATTAGGCTTTGAAGATGTTAGTGAGTGAGTCGCTAGGACTTCTCTAAGATCATTACTTGAATGTCCTTAAGTGTTGGATTTCTCTTAATGAACTAGTAAAGATAATTACTTATGTTTGAAAGAATATTAATGAATAAGTACTTACCTAGAGTAGTTTAAGGGCTTCTTAGTTAAGGTATGAAGGGGGCATAGGAATTGTCACTTCATGTTTTACCAGTGAAGTCTTAAGAATAACTCTAGATAGAGAAGTAAATTGATAAAGTAGACATGATCTAAACTTAAATAGTATTATGAATTATTTAGGTAATCTTTGAGAGGGGGTATGGGTGTTCTTTTCTTGATTTACTTAAGTATGTCTTTTGATAACCTTTGGGAGGAAAATGTCATGTTATGTGTATACTATTATGTTATGTGAGAATGATCTTATCTTAGGTTATCTAAAGGATCTCTTAGGGGTGTGTGAAGGGATTGTACGGGAGGTCGCTTCATAACTCACTCAAGTGAGCCTTTGAATAACCTTTGGTAGGAGGATCTCATATTTATGTGTTTTGGATGTGTTATTGATTCTATATTGTAAGGTGTGAGATTTACTTGAACTTACAGTGAAGTTCACTGTAATGTTACTGTAAGATGTGATAAATTTATATTAATTGTATATGACTTGTATTGTAGTCTAAATGTGATGTTTGGTGCTTAAATTTGGTTTTTATACTTTTGATATGATGCTTTAATCAAAAAGAGAATATTTCTCATAAATGTCTGTTTCTCATGATTTAATGCATTATACTATAGTTAGTACATACATTGTACTAATTCCATACATTTTGTTATATCTAAAGGTGTAGGTGGAAGGTGAGAATCGTCTTGAAGCAAAGCTTGGAAACTAGGATTCTTTCAAGCAAGTTGAAGTATGTCCTCACTTGCTCGAGGGCATAACTATCTTTAGATTTCTTTTAATTCAAGGTATTGTAATAGACTAAGTTTCTATATTCGTATTGTATGGGTTGTGTCCCAAGTATTCTTTAGTCTAAGATTGACATACGTTGAGACTTAGTATTTTAGTATGATTTTAATATGAAAGATGTTTTAAGATATTTCGTGTGAAAAGTTTTAATTCCGCACAACTTTTCATACATGTATGCAATGAATGATGTCATAGGGCTTGTACAATTCCTCTGAGAGGTCAAGTAATCCATTTCGCACTCAGAGATTTCCATATCTTCTAGGGTGTACTCTTGGGGTGTGACACAAATGAGCTAATTGTGGAATCCGGTTTCATGAAACCCTAGATCGAAAGAAGGTGAACTACTTGCCAAAGTAGTACCAAAACATGAACATAGCATTCTAGGTGGATCCACTAGCTAGTATTCCTATGGGGGCAACATAATTCAAGAAATAGGAGATATACTTGGGACCCTCTTTATGCACGTTGCATTATAGTCTCCAATCTCATGAGTAAAATAGTGAACCTACCTGCCCTACTAGGGAAGGGACATTCTTCACCTCTAATTCACTCGGTGCTAATATAGAGTCCCTTTTTGAAATGTATTTAAATCATCTTTTAACAATCATAACTTAGTTTAGGCCATAGGAGACTAACCACTTGTATATTCATAATCATTAGCTCGTTAGGAATTGCATGAGAATATTCTTTCAATACCACACTCATATATGAGATCAACATATTATCATCGTCATGTCATGATAAGGCACATAGGCAATTCATAACCAACCTTATATCATTACATATTAAACATAATCTCACACCTTCACATAATAAAGACATTTCAATTCCATCATCATACCAACACCTACTTAATACAATCACAACATATATGCTTCAATTGAACTTCCTCACCAAGTACAAGCCATCACAATTGAATTAAAGGTCTAAGAACACAAAGTCTTACCAATTCTCCCTCAAAAGCCATCATTATTGGTATTACCCTCAACCAATCCAATTTCATCCATCAATAGGTGTAATAACATCATTCAATAGTAATTAACACAAGAACTAAGTCAATTGCATCAATATTAATCAATTCAACATGAGTTCATAACCTAGGGTTAGGGAATTTGTGTCAATTCATGATCTATTCCAAATACTAGGTTAAATAATTAAGAACTAGCATAATTTAACAATAATACATCATAATAGAATCATAATCATCAAAAGAAACCATGAACAATACAATTTAGAAGATCAAACTCGGATTAGAAAGAAACCCATATGAAATCATCTTTTTGAAACCAATTTTGGAAGAGCCCTTTTGGGAAAGGAATCACAAAGGTGAAAGGTTCCCATACCTTGTTAATCCTTGAATATTGAAGGAGAAATGTGATCTTCTTTGTAACAACCCTAAAAATGGATATGATAAGTAATGCGTAATGTGTCTAGAATGCCTACGATTAGACTGGGTTCACACGGATTGATGCGCATAGAACCAGACCTTTGAACCCTTGCTACAGCCAAGCCAACTAACTTGGGGAGTTAGTTTATCTAGGAAAGGTTGGGTCCATCCATGTAGGGCTCTCGCATACGAAGATTTACTCGAACGAGTCTTTACCGGACTTAAAAAGGAAAAATCTTAGGTTTGGAGGGTATAGGGGTAAAATGGTCTTTTTCCAGGATAAGGGTAGTATCGTAATTACCCTAAATATATAATTAATTATTTAATTAATAAGGTGGAGGGGCATTTTGGGGAGAGAGGGACGAAAATTGGCTCTTGAAGTGAAGTCTTGCTCCACCCGGGTTCGAACCTAGGTGGAAGCAATGAATTAAAGTGATTTTTATTTAAGTTGGTAAATTAATGTAATTAATTAATATTTATTATTTATTGGCTGATTTAAAATAAAAGGTAAATCAAATTTTTATTAATAATTAACTAAACCTTATTTGACTAATTCCTCAACTAGACTCCTAAGCCTAAGGTAACTCTCTCCTCTCACGTCTATCTCACTTTCACGTTCAATCTGTCTTCTCCCATTCACGTTTCTCTCTGCCCAATAACATTCAAGAATAGAAAATTTACCAAGGTTCTTCACACTTGAAGAACTCACACAAAAATATAAGAAAAACAAACGTTAATCAATCACGTAGGCAAAAAGAAGGTTTTCCGTCGAGTGGGGTGTTGAACTTTCGGTGTTGGACGTGTGTTTGGAGAATTTTTTGGGCAGCTAGTCGAGGTTTGAACGTCAAAAAGGTATGGGTTCTCTTCTCTCTTAGTCCCTTTCCCAAGACACCCCTAAGGTTCAGACGAATCTATTCCGAAAACTAGGGTTGTTCCCTGTTGCATGTCCCTGTCACTAGCTCCCATTGAATCATAGGTTGGTTATGTTTGCTGGTAGAAAACTAGAGATGAAACGTGTTTTCTTGATGATTATGTGTTTATATGTATATTCGGAATTATGTTACTTATGTTGATGTTTTCCAAAAATGTAACTACGTGTGTTTGGGTGTGTTGCCGTGGCTATTGGTCATGGTTTAGGACTTGAAATGGCATGATAGTTCTTTGTATATCATGTACACATGTTTATGTAAATCGTGATGTTCATATGAGATTAAACGTGGCTGATTTAAGTGATAATCTCTTGGCTAAACGAATCTATGAAAATGCACCTAAAATGTTCTAAATGCACTACGAAATTCCCCTAAGAACTAACGTATAATGTAATGAAAAAGAAGCTGAAAATATAACTCAAAATTTCCAGCACCTTGTTGATTAATTTCAGCCAAGTTAAGTTGTTTAAAATGTCATGAAAAGTGAAGAAAAAATAAGTGAGGTCACCAAGTGTCAAACCCGTGACCTCACCATGTTAAAAACCATGAAATTTGGCGAGTTAAAAGTATTGTGGTGAGGGGGATTCGAACCATGGTCTTGGCTGGAAAATAATGTATGAAAATAAGAAATGTGAGGATGAGATTCGAACCCACAACCTCTTGGTCAAGCTTAAGAAAAGAATGAAAAGAAAAGAAATGTGAGGCGTGGGAATCGAACCCACGACCTCATGGTCAACTCGAGATAGTCAAGGAAAAATAAATAAAAAAATAAAAGGGGATGTGGGGGTTCGATCTCATGTTGGGGCTCGATCTAGGGTCCCAATGTCATGTGGACCGACATTAAATAAAAAGAAAAATGTAAAGTGTTGTCCAAGGGATTTGAAACCGGGTTCCCTTGCCCAAATTCCGTATTGATACATAAGTCATACGTGAATTAAATATTCAAGAATAATGCTGCCTACTTAGATCGAAATTGAGATCTTGGCATACATACAAGATGCATAAGTCTTGTACCACATAATCTTAGGAAGATATGAATCACTTAAACGAACTATGAATGAAGCCTAATGGCTTGTATATATAGACCCATAAGTCTAACATACGTTTAAAAATAAGTGAACTTAAGATGTATGTAATGAAATGATGAAACCCTAGAAGGGTTAAGTAAGAGTGTGAAACACACTAAATGGCCAAGTGCATTGGCATATGATGAAATGAACATTCACGTAATAAGGGGTGAGTAATTATGAAGAGAAATGTGCTAAAGTTAATGGATGTGGTGACAACATGATAAGAGGCTAATTTAAAATATGAGAGCAATCTCAAATGAGCCTAAGTAAATGTTACCAAAACGTACTCACCTATTAGAGTGTAAAGTTAATGAAGAGACCAGTCTCTATGAACACTCTAATGAAAGTATTGAGAATAATGTAAACTTAATACTAATGATGAGATGAGAAATCATCTATTGAGCTATGATGTCCTCATACTAGAAGCGAGCTTCCATGACGTATGAGTTGAATGAAATGAAACTTTATACTGAGCACCGATAGACTAGCTTTGAGCGGTGATGCCTTCTTTAGGGAAGGGCGGAGGTTCACGTAACTCTCATGAGATAAGAATGTCCGGCATGCGGGTATGGTTCTCCTTATATCTCCTAGTCTTCGAACCTATACTGCCAATATTAGGATATGGCAGGCTTCAATTCCCATGTACGCTACCATGTTTTGGGTCACTTTGGCCGGTGATTCCACCTCTTTTCGGTGTAGGGGAGACAGTGTATTTCATGATGCTCACATGATCTATGTCGGTTAAAGTTAAAGTTCCCAATGAATGAATGAGGCCAGCCTCAAATGATACACATAATGAAATGAACGATACCAAAGGTGTTAGGATAGGATAATCAAGAGGTGAGCTAGACTCAAGTAATAACACTAGGTTATTCTTGATCATTGCACAACAAACCCGATGAGAGTCTTAAACTACATCCTAGGTATAGCTGGTGTTTATACTAGCTTATGAATGAATGAAATGAAGTACGTATGAATTAATGAAGCAAACTCTGTGTTTGCTAAAGAAGGCTCCCTAGTTGAGGTCCCATATGTTGAGCCCTCATTTTGGGAAGTCTTAATTTCAAGACCATGATTCCAAGGTCCCATGGCATATGAATGAATGATATGAAAGATTTTATGAGTTATATGTAATATGATATGTGCTATGTGTAAGATGTTATGTGCTGTGTGCAATATGATAAGTTTGATGATGCATGTTACTCTCTTGGCATGACTTCCCTAATCCAAATTTGGAAAGCTCACTAACATTCCTAATCCAAATTCGGATAGCTCACTAACTTTCCTAATCCTAATTTGGCAAGTCCACTGACTTGACTTTCCATAATCATGTTGTTAGGAAAGAGCTATTCTTACTCATGCATGTCCTTGGTGTGTGCTTAAATATACCCATACTTAGTACAAGTGTGTACTAAACCCATACAACTCTATATTTTTTGGTGCAGGCACAGGTGGACGCTAGAGCTTACAGGTTGACGTTGCAGCTATCCGGACGTGGAGCTTTCATCCGAACTTTGTAGGCCCTCATGCTTTCGAGGATGTCTACCGTTACTATCTAGATTAGATGTAGGCTTTAGCTAGTGGAGTATGTTCCACTAGTGTTTCTTTCCGTGTTTATTTCAGACATTGTATTGGTGCCATTTTGGTAATTAAACATTTAATGCAGTATTGAGCTATTTATTTAAGTTGATAATCTTAATGTTAGATGGTTGATTGTGAACATTATGAATGTAAGTAGAATGATCTTTATGCATGTTAAGAAACAAAAAGTTTCAAATTTTCTGCTAAAATTAACCTAGATGAAGTAAGAATGACGCAAGTAGGCTTGTCTGCGACCTCTGAGAGGTCAACGACGCCGGTCTCGTCTGGGGTCTACACTCCAGTCGTGACAAAGTTGGTATCAGTGCACTAGGTTATATTCCGAGAATAATAAGTTCACATCAACCACATTGAGTAGTTTCTAAGTCATGGTAGTGAAGTGCACCACTATCCTAAATTAGAGAGTACATGATGCGTAGGAAAATTTCCCTTCTTCTAATCTTATCGTTCTTTTCCTAATGTCTGATTTCTTGGTGTTATGAGCGTGTCTAAAATCAATCTTATTGTTTTTAGAGAATGAATACTAGGAGGAATATTGGTCAGAGGAGAGGAGGAGAAGCTTCTGGGGGCAATCAGGTTCCACCCCAGGCTCCAGCTGAAGGAGTGGCTATGCCGGTTAACCCAGCTGGGTTGACTGATGCGGAGGTGCGGGCATCTCTGGCCCAGATGGCACAGGCCATCACTATGCAGGCCAAGGCCATGACTGCCCAGGTTAACCGGCATAATGTTCATAGGGAGAATCCACCGGTTCGTAGCATGGCTGACAGGCTGAGAGACTTCACGAGGATGAATCCTCTTATTTTCACGGGGTCTAAGACTTCAGAGGATCCCCAGGAGTTAGTGGACGAGGTGCATAAGATTTTGGGGTCTATGGGGGCCACAGATATTGAGAAGGCTGAGCTGGCTTCCTATCAGGTCAACGATGTAGCACAGACTTGGTGCAAGATGTTGCACGATAGCCGAGCTTTGGGCGGAGTTTCGGTCACTTGGGAGCTGTTTAAGACAGCCTTCCTAGAGAGATTCTTTCCCAGGGAGATGAGGGAGGCAAAGGTTGAGGAGTTCATCAACCTTAAGGAGGGATCAATGAATGTCAGGGAGTATTCCCTGAAGTTTGTTAAACTTTCCAGGTATGCTACTTTCCTATGTATCTGACAGCAAGGATGAGATGAGTACTGAAGTTTGTTAAACTATCTAGGTATGCTACTTCCCTTGTATCTAACAGCAGGGATGAGATGAGCTGGTTCCTCACAGGAATCAATAGAGATCTGGAGGAGGAGTGTCGGTCTGCACTGCTCCATGATAACATGGACCTCTCCAGGTTGATGGTGCATGTCTAGCAGGTAGAGGACAGCCGCAAGAAGAGGGGCGTTCGTGATGCTAGGAGGCCTAAGCCTCAAGATCAGGCAGGTCCAAGCCATGGAGGCCAGAGAAACAATTTTGGCGTCCGTGAGCATCCCAGGTTCAAAAAAGGGCACCAGAGTTTTGGGAACTCTAATTCTCAGAGGAGTACAACACCTAGATGAGGCACACCTGAGCCCAAGAAGGGCAATGGATGTGAGATGCAGCATCCCAGAAAGGACTGTGCTAAGTGTGGCCGTGCTCAAAGTGAAGAGTGCAGACAGGGCACTAATGCCTGCTTCGGTTGCGGTAATAGTGGGCACATGGTTAGAGACTGCCCACAGAACAGAGGTCAGGCTGGAGGTAATGCTCAGCCTAGGCCTAATCCACAGGGTGCAGCAGCAGCCGAGCCTCCTAAGAGGAACATGTTCTATGCCCTGAAGGGCAGGGAGGAGCAGGAGAAGTCCGCTGATGTGGTCACAGGTATACTGCAAGTATTCTCAACTTTTGTTTATGCTTTACTTGATCCAGGGTCTACGCTTTCCTTTGTAACTCCTTTGCTTTCTCTCACTTTTGAGATATTGCCTGAAGTTTTGCATGATCCTATTGTGGTTAGTACACCCTTAAGAGAAAATGTAAGAGATGATAAAGTGTACAAGGAATTCCCAATAGTTGTATGTGGTAAGACTATGTGTGCAGATTTGGTTGAGTTACCTATGAACGATTTTGACATCATTCTTGGCATGGACTGTCTTCATAGTTGTTATGCTTGTATGGATTGCCATAGTAGGGTTGTGAGATTTTGTTTCCTTAATGAGTTAGAGCTGGTCTGGGAGGGGTACAACTCGAGTTGTCCTAATCCCTTGATTTCAAACCTTAAGGCCAATAAAATGATGTACAAGGGGTTATTGTGTCATCTTGAGAGTGTTAATGAGTTAGATCATGACATTCCTTCCATAGACTCAGTGCCTATAGTGAATGAGTTCCTAGATGTATTTCCTAATGATTTTCCTGGAGTCCCTCCCCCTCGAGAGATTGACTTTGGTATCGACTTAGAACTCGATACTAAACCAATTTCAATTCCTCCCTACAGCATGGCTCCAGCTGAACTCAAAGAGTTGAAGCTGCAGTTAAAAGATCTCACTGATAAGGGTTTCATTCAGCCGAGCATATCCCCTTGGGGTGCTCTAGTGTTGTTTGTGAAAAAGAAGGATGGAATCCTTAGAATATTTATTGATTATCGGCAGCTCAACAAAGTCACTATAAAGAATAAGTATCCACTTCCCAGAATAGATGATTTGTTCGATCAGCTCCAAGGGTCTAGTTTCTTCTCTAAGATTGATCTTCATTCAGGGTATCATCAGCTTAGGGTTAGGGATGAAGATATCCCAAAGATAGCCTTTCGTACCCGTTATGGTCATTATGAGTTCTTAGTCATGTCATTTGGTCTCACTAATGCACCAGCTGCATTTATGGATCTCATGAACAGGGTCATTCGTGAATACCTTGACTTTTTCGTCATAGTATTCATTGATGACATTCTCATCTACTCTAGGACTAAGGAAGAGCATGAACAACATTTGAGACTAACCTTGCAGGTACTGAGACAACATTAGCTGTATACCAAATTCAGCAAGTGTGAATTCTGGCTTAGATCAGTGACCTACCTTGGTCATGTTGTGTCTGATCAGGGTGTGGAGGTATACCCCAGGAAGACAGAGGATGTTAAGAACTGGACAAAACCTCTTACTCCCACTGACATCCGTAGCTTTCTGGGATTGGCTGGTTACTACCACAGGTTCGTGGAGGGTTTTTCTTCCGTTGCTGCCCCACTGACAGCTTTAACTAAGAAGAAGGCCAAGTTCGAGTGGACAGAGACTTGTGAGAAGAGTTTCCAGGAGCTCAAGGACAGACTCACTTCAGCCCCGGTGCTTACATTGCCTAAGTGTGGTAAGAATTACACTGTTTATTGTGATGCATCTAGGGTTGGTTTGGGTTGTGTTCTTATGCAGGTTGGTAAGGTGATAGCTTATGCGTCCAGACAGCTCAAGGTTCATGAGAAGAATTATCCCACTCATGACCTGGAGTTGGCAGCTATGGTGTTTGTACTGAATCTGTGGAGGCACTACTTGTATGGAGTGCAAGTGGATGTGTTCACAGACCACAAGAGTCTCCAGTACGTGTTCACGCAGAGGGATTTGAATCTACGTCAACGGAGATGGTTGGAACTGTTGAAAGACTATGATATGAATGTCCACTACCATCCAGGTAAGGCTAATGTTGTAGCTGATGCTTTGAGCAGGATGACCATGGGAAGTACAGCCCACGTTGAGGATGAGAAGAAGGAGTTGGCGAAAGATGTACACAGACTGGCCAGACTGGGTGTGCGGTTGGTTTACTCTACTGGTGGGGGTGTTTCAGTTCATCCTAGTTCTGAATCATCCTTGGTAGTGGAAGTCAAGCAGGGTTAGCATCGCGATCCTGTGTATATGGAGCTGAAGGACTCAGTGTTGATAAAGATGAATGAGTCTTTTGCTTTGGGAGGTGACGGCATACTTAGGTACCAGGACAGGCTGTGTGTACCAGATGTGGATGATTTGCAGACCAGGATTGTTGCAGAGGCCCATGGTTCCAGATATTCAATACTTCCAGGTTCCACCAAGATGTATCATAATCTTAAGCAGATTTATTGGTGGGATGGAATGAAGAAGGACATTGAAGAATATGTGGCCAAGTGTGCTAATTGTCAGCAGGTTAAGGCTTAACATCTTAAGCCTAGCGGTCTTACTCAGATTATTGAGGTTCCGACTTGGAAGTGGGAGGCCATTAATATGGACTTCGTGGTTGGTCTTCCAAGGACTAGGAGACAACATGACTCCATATGGGTTATTGTGGACAGGATGACTAAGTCTGCCCACTTTATCCCTATGAAGTCTACTTATAGAGCCGAGGATTATGTGAGACTCTACATTGATGAGATTGTGAGATGGCATGGGATTCCTTTGTCGATCATTTCAGATAGAGAAGCTCAGTTCTCCTTCCAGAAGAGCTTAGGCACGTAGGTAAAGCTTAATACTGCCTTTCATCCTCAGACTGATGGGCAGGCAGAGCGCACCATTCATACAGTGGAGGATATGTTGAGAGCGTGTGTGATTGACTTCAGGGGTAGCTGGGATGGCCATCTGCCTTTGATAGAGTTATAGTATAATAATAGCTATCACTGCAGCATTGGGATGGCACTGTTTGAGGCACTGCATGGTAGGAGGTGTAGATCTCCAGTTGGGTGGTTCGAGGTTGGAGAGTCATCCATTTTGGGTCCGGAGATCATTCATGAGGCCTTAGAGAAGGTCAGGGTGATTAGGGACAGGTTGGCTACTGCTTACAGTCGGCATAAGTCATATGCAGATAACAAAAAAGTGCCCTTAGAGTTTGATGTTGGTGACCAGGTCTATCTGAATATATCACCTATGAAGGGGGTGATGAGGTTTGGCAGGAAGGAGAAGTTGAGTCCGAGGTATGTTGGGCCATATGAGATCCTACAGCATGTGGGTGAGCTGTCCTATGAGTTGGCATTGCCTGCAGAGCTAGCTTTTGTCCATCCACTCTTTCATGTATCCATGTTAAAGAAGTGCCTAGGTTATCCAGCATCGATTCTACCTGTAGAAGGTTTGGGGATCGATGAAGACTTGTCCTACGAGGAGGTACCTGTTTAGATCTTAGACAGACAGGTCAAGCGGCTGAGGAACAAAGAGATTGCCACAGTGAAGGTATTGTGGAGGAATCATCTTGTTGAGGGTTCTATGTGGGAGGCCGAGGACGATATGAGATCCCGCTACCCTCATCCTTTTAGCTCTTGAGGTTAGACTTCCTACTCTTAAGTCTAAGTTTCCTTATCTCTCCATTCTTTGTTGCTATTGCTTGATTGTATATAGTAACTATGTTAAGATCTGACTGGCCTTACGCTAGCTAGTTAGTAGTTTCATTCGGGGACGAATGTTCCTAAGGGGGGGGGGGGGATAATGTAACAACCATAAAAATGGATATGATAAGTAATATGTAATGTGTCTAGAATGCCTACGATTAGACCGGTTCACACAGATTGATGCGTGTAGAACCAGACCTCTGAACCCTTGCTACAGCCAAGACAACTAACTTGGGGAGTTAGTTGAGCTAGTAAAGGTTGGGTCCAGCCATGTAGGGCTCTCGAGTCCGAAGATTTACTCGAATGAGTCTTTACCGGACTTAAAAAGGGAAAATCTTAGATTTGGAGGGTCTAAGGGTAAAATGGTCTTTTTCCAGGCTAAGGGTAGTATCATAATTACCGTAAATATATAATTAATTATTTAATTAATAAGGTGGAGGGGCATTTTGGAGAGAGAGGGCCGAAAATTGGCTCTTGAAGTGAAGTCTTACTCCACCCGGGTTCGAACCTAGGTGGAAGCAATGAATTAAAGTTGTTTTTATTTAAGTTGGTAAATTAATGTAATTAATTAATATTTATTATTTATTGGCTGATTTAAAATAAAAAGGAAATCAGATTTTTATTAATAATTAACTAAACCTTATTTGACTAAGTCCTAAACTAGACTCCTAAGCCTAAGGTAACTCTCTCCTCTCACGTCTATCTCTCTTTCACGTTCAATCTCTCTTCTCCCATTCACGTTTCTCTCTGCCAAATAACATTCAAGAACAGAAAAATTACCAAGGTTCTTCACAATTGAAGAACTCACACGAAAATATAAGAAAAACAAATGTTAATCAATCACGTAGGCAAAGAGAAGGTTTTCTGTCGAGTGGGGTGTTGAACTTTCGGTGTTGGACGTGTGTTTGGAGAAGTTTTTGGGCAGAAAGTCGAGGTTTGAACGTCAAAAAGGTATGGGTTCTCTTCTCTCTTGGTCCCTTTCCCAAGAGACCCCTAAGGTTCAGACGAATCGATTCCAAAAACTAGGGTTGTTCCCCGTTGCATGTCCTTTTCACTAGCTCCCATTGAATCATAGGTTGGTTATGTTTGCTGGTAGAAAACTAGAGATGAAACGTGTTTTTGTGATGATTATGTGTTTATATGTATGTTCGGAATTATGTGACTTATGTTGATGTTTTCCGAAAATGTAACTACGTGTGTTTGGGTGTGTTGCCGTGGCTATTGGTCATGGTTTAGGACTGGAAATGGCATGATAGTTCTTTGTATTCATGTACACATGTTTATGTAAATCGTGATGTTCATATGAGATTAAACGTGGCTGATTTAAGTGATAATCTCTTGGCTAAACGAATCTATGAAAATGCACCTAAAATGTTCTAAATGCACTACGAAATTCCCCTAAGAACTAAGGTGTAATGTAATGAAAAAGAAGCTGAAAATATAACTCAGCACCTTGTTGATTAATTTCAGCCAAGTTAAGTGGTATAAAATGTCAGGAAAAGTGAAGAAAAAATAAGTGAGGTCACTAAGGGTTGAACCCGTGACCTCACCATGTTAAAAATCATGAAATTTGGTGAGTTAAAAGTATTGTGGTGAGGGGGATTCGAACCATGGTCTTGGATGGAAAATAATGTATGAAAATAAGAAATGAGAGGAGTGGTATTCGAACCCACAACCTCTTGGTCAAGCTTAAGGAAAGAATGAAAAGTAAAGAAATGTGAGGCGTGGGAATTGAACCCACGACCTCTAGGCAATAAAGAATAATTAAAAGAAAATTAAAGTGAGGCTATGGGGGTTCGATCCCACAACCTCATGGTCAACTCGAGATAGTCAAGGAAAAATAAATAAAAAATAAAAGGGGCTGTGGGGTTTCGATCCCACAACCCCTCGACCAAGGAAGAGAATATTCAAAGGATAGAAATAAAAAGGAAACGTTAATGTTGGGCTGGATCTAGGGTCCCAATGTCATGTGGACCGAAATTAAATAAAAAGAAAAATGTAAAGTGTTGTCCAAGGGATTCGAAACCGGGTTCCCTTGCCCAAATTCTGTATTGATACGTAAGTCATACGTGAATTGAATATTCAAGAATAATGCTGCCTACATAGATCAAAATCGAGATCTTGGCATACATACAAGATGCATAAGTCTTGTACCACATAATCTTAAGAAGATATGAATCACTTAAACGAACTATGAATGAAGCCTCATGGCTTGTATGTATAGACCCATAAGTCTAACATACGTTTAAAAATAAATGAACCTAAGATGTATGTAATGAAATGATGAAACCCTAGAAGGGTTAAGTAAGAGTGTCAACACACTTAGTGGCCAAGTGCATTGGTATATGATGAAATGAACATTCACGTAATAAGGGGTGAGTAATTATGAATAGCAATGTGCTAAAGTTAACGAATGTGGTGATAACATGATAAGAGGCTAATGTAAAAGATGAGAGCAATCTCAAATGTGCCTAAGTAACTGTTACCAAAACGTACTCACCTATGAGAGTGTAAAGTTAATGAAGAGATCAGTCTCTATGAACACTCTAATGAAAGTATTGAGAATAATGTATACTTAATACTAATGATGAGATGAGAAATCATCTATTGAGCTATGATGTCCTCATACTAGAAGCCAGCTTCCATGACGTATGAGTTGAATGAAATGGAACTTTATCTGAGCACCGATAGACTAGCTATGAGAGGTGATGCCTTTTTTTGGGAAGGGCGGAGGTTCACGTAATTCTCATGAGATGAGACTGTCCGGCATGTCGGGTATGGGTCTCCTTATATCTCCTAGTCTTTGAACATATACTGCCAATATAGGGATCTGGCGGGGTTCAATTCTTATATACGCTAGCATATTTTGGGTCACTTTGGCCAGTGATTCCACCTCTTTTCAGTGTGGGGGAGACACTGGATTTCATGATGCTCACATGTTCTATGTCGGTTTAACTTAAAGTTCCCAATGAATGAATGAGGCCATCCTCAAATGATACACATAATGAAATGAACGATACCAAAGGTGTTAGGATAGGATAATCAAGATGTGAGCTAGACTCAAGTAATAACACTAGGTTATTCTTGATCATTGCACAACAAACCCGATGAGAGTCTTAAACTACATCCTAGGTATAACTGGTGTTTACACTAGTTTATGGATGAATGAAATGAAGTACGTATGAATGAATGAAGCAGACTCTGTTTTTGCTAAAGAAGGCTCCCTAGTTGAGGTCCCATATGTTAAGCCCTCATTTTGGGAATCTTAATGTCAAGTCCATGATTTCAAGGTCCCATGGCATATGAATGAATGATATGAAAGATGTTATATGCTATATGCAATATGATATGTGCTATGTGTAAGATGTTATATGTTGTGTGCAATATGATAAGTATGATGATGCATGTTACTCTCATGGCATGACTTCGCTAATCCAAATTTGGAAAGCTCACTAACTTTCCTAATCCAAATTTGGAAAGCTCACTAACTTTCCTAATCCTAGTTTGGCAAGTCCACTGACTTGACTTTCCATAATCATGTTGTTAGGAAAGAGATATTCTTACTCATGCATGTCCTTAGTGTGTGATTGCATATACCCATACTTAGTACAAGTGTGTACTAATCCCATACAACTCTATATTTTTCGGTGCAGGCACAGGTGGATGCTAGAGCTTACAGGTTGACGTTGCAGCTATCCGGACGTGGAGCTTTCATCCGAACTTGGTAGGCCCTCATTCTTTCGAGGATGTCTACCGTTACTATCTAGCTTAGATGTAGGCTTTAGCTAGTGGAGTATGTTCCACTAGTGTTTCTTTACGTTTTTATTTCAGACATTGTATTGGTGCCATTTTGGCAATTATACATTTAATGTAGTATTGAACTATTTCTTTCAGTTGATAATCTTAATGTTAGATGGTTGATTGTGAACATTAAGAATGTAATTAGAATGATCTTTATGCATGTTAAGAAACAAAAAGATTCAAATTTTCCGCTAAAATTAACCTAGATGAAGTAAGAATGACGTAAGTAGGCTTGTCTGCGACCTCTGAGAGGTCAACGACGCCTGTCTCGTCTGGGGTCTACACTCCAGTCGTGACATTATTGATGCCCTAGAACCCTGTTACCTTGGTCTTTTGTGGAGTTTCTTTGGGTAAGAGAAAGTAGAGAGAAGGTATAGTAATTTGGTTTTGGGAATTGTGGGGTGTTAAGTTGGGTTTATGCTTAGGGTAGTTTATATGGCCACTTGACTAAATTAATTAACCACCCCTTAACCCATAATAAAACCCCTAACTAATTAACTAATTAAGTTAACCACACTTAAAGGTTAACAGTACAAGTAGGTGTGACCTACGAGACCCCGACCTACGGTCCATAGGTCAGTCGACGCCCATGCCCCCTAATCATCTCAGGTGCATCGATAAGTTCAGAGAGTTGTCAATTTGGCCATTTTTGAAAAAAGGCTAATTGTCCATTGATGGTGGCATCGACGGCCCGTTGTCCAGCCTACGCCCCGTTGATGGCAAGAGTAGGTAAGTACTGTTTTTGACAACTTTTTGGCCAACTAGGGAGGATCCTACTCAAGAACCCTTAGGGTGGTCCTTGAGGAATCGTACCCGGACGTTTCGACCCTAAACACACTCTAATACATGTTTAACACCATTCCACCAAATTTCATCAAATTCCGACTCCTAAAACCACGTGAAATAGGCTAAGTCACACTAACACCTCTTTCACTAGTCTACAGACGTCATGGACGTTTCTTGACGTCTTGACTCTAAAACTTTAGATATTACTTATAAATAGTATTTTGACCTTAAAACAGTTTTACAAACCTTAGACACTCAGCTGAGGCTCTAGATTAGGTCTTGGACTTTCAGAGTGTTACATTATCCTCCCCTTAGGAACATTCGTCCCCGAATGACACTAATTTTTTTTGAAAGGAATGGATAGACTCAATACTAGCAGCCCAACCAACAACATACATAATCAATACGAGTTACAACTAAAACCAACATTAAAACATGGAATTTACACATAGCAACTCAAAACACCAATTACCATATATGAGAGCTCAACATCACAACATGAGGAATTTCCTCCTCAACAACAACATGAGCTCAACAACACAAAGAGTCACTTATGACAAAACTCATTTCAAAACACATCAACATGCTCAATATCAATTCATTAAGGCAACAACATACCAAATACACAAATAAGTGCAAATCAAACAAAAGATAATCTTTTCATGAAAATTTCATTTTAACAAAACTTTTACCATTTTTATGCACATCTTTGTAAAACAAGTTAAATTCAATTTTATTTATTATATTATTTATTAAACTCCACTCGAATGACAACCTCCCTTAGTCTAGTGTGCGATTAACATTTGTTTTCTTGTGATTTCGTGTGAGTTCTTCAAGTGTGAAGAACTTGGTTTATTTTTCTTCTTTTGTATCTTATTTTGGCAAAGAATTTTCTTGTGAAAGAAGAAGACAGATTGAGCATGAGAGTGGAGAGATAAACGTGAGAGAGAGTTGGAGTTATAGGAGTTATAGGAATCTAGTTTTATGACTTAGTCAATAGGGTTTTATTTATTTAATAAAAATCTGATTTTTATTTTATTTTAAATCAGCTATTGAATAATAATTATTACTTAATTACATTAATTCAATAACTTAACTAAAATCACATTAATTCATTGCTTCCACCTAGGTTCGAACCCGGGTGGAGCAAGACTTCACTTCAAGAGCTCAATTTCGGCCCTCTCTCCCCAAATTGCCCCTCCACCTTATTAATGAAATAATTAATTACATATTTAGGGTAATTACAATACTACCCTTAGCCAGGAAAAAGACCATTTTACCCTAGACCCTTCAAACCTAAGATTTCCTCTTTTTAAGTCCGGTAAAGACTCCTTCGAGTAAACCTTCATATTCGAGAGCCCTACATGGTTGGACCCAACCTTTCCAAGCTCAACTAACTCCCCAATTTAGTTGGCTTGGCTGTAGCAAGGGTTCCGAGGTCTGGTTCTACGCGCATCAATCCGTGTGAACCCTGGTCTAATCATAGGCATTCTTGACAAATTAAGCATTACTTATCTTATCCATTTTTAGGGTTGTTACATTATCCCCCCCTTAGGAACATTCTTCCCCGAATGATACTACTCTTCACTAACAATAAGTAAGTCATCTATAGAACGTACGCATACATAGGTAATTCAATACTCCCATTGGTGAATATCTGATTCACATATTAACATAATGGTGCCCATCCTTGAAACCTACTAGTAGCTTCACATTAATAGACTAAGGTATTCTTTCCTAAACTAGTCTCATTAAAGCATACAACATAAGTCAACATATAAGTCAAACAAATCAGCAACCAACATGATGACTCAAACATATTAACCTCATACTAGTGCATAAACACCATACATAGTCAATTATATGAAAGACTAATTAAGGCTACGCAATCGAGGCTTCATCATAAGTGTCTTCCCCTGCACCCCTATTAATTCATTGCTTCCACCTAGGTTCGAACCCGGGTGGAGCAAGACTTCACTAATTTCGGCCCTCTCTCCCTAAATTGCCCCTCCACCTTATTAATGAAATAATTAATTACATATTTAGGGTAATTACGATACTACCGTTAGCTAGGAAAAAGACCATTTTACCCCTAGACCCTTTAAACGTAAGATTTCTCTTTTTAAGTCCGGTAAAGACTCCTTCGAGTAAATCTTCTTATTCGAGAGCCTTGCATGGTTGGACCCAACCTTTCCAAGCTCAACTAACTCCCCAAGTTAGTTGGCTTGGCTGTAGAAAGGGTTTCGAGGTCTGGTTCTACGCGCATCAATCCGTGTGAACCCTGGTCTAATGATAGGCATTCTTGACACATTAAGCATTACTTATCTTATCCATTTTTAGGGTTGTTACATTATCCCCCCCTTAGGAACATTCGTCCCAGAATGATACTAATCTTCACTAACAATAAGTAAGTCATCTATAGAACGTACGCATACGTAGGTAATTCAATACTCCCATTCATGAATATCTGATTCACATATTAACTTGATGGTGCCTATCCATGAAACCTATTAATAGCTTCACATTAATAGACTAAGGAATTCTTTCCTAAACTAGTCTCATCAAAGCATACAACATAAGTCAACATATAAGTCATACAAATCAGCAACCAACATGATGACTCAAACATATTAACCTCATACTAGTGCATAAAGACCATACACAGTCAAATATATGAAAGACTAATTAAGGCTATGCACCCGAGGCTTCATCAGAAGTGCCTTCCCCTGCACCCCTATTAATTCATTGCTTCCACCTAGGTTCGAACCCGGGTGGAGCAAGACTTCACTTCAAGAGCTCAATTTCGGCCCTCTCTCCCCAAGTTGCCCCTCCACCTTATTAATGAAATAATTAATTACAGATTTAGGGTAATTACGATACTACATTTATCTAGTAAAAAGACCATTTTACCCCTAGACCCTTCAAACCTAAGATTTTCTCTTTTTAAGTCCGGTAAAGACTGCTTCGCGTAAATCTTCGTATTCGAGAGCCCTGCATGGTTGGACCCAACCTTTCCAAGCTCAACTAACTCCCCAAGTTAGTTGGCTTTGCTGTAGCAAGGGTTTCGATGTCTGGTTCTACGCGTATCAATCCGTGTGAACCCTGGTCTAATCGTAGGCATTCTTGACACATTAAGCATTACTTATCTTATCCATTTTTAGTGTTGTTACATTATCCCCCCTTTAGGAACATTCGTCCCCGATTGATTCTAATCTTCACTAACAATAAGTAAGTCATCTATAGAACGTACGCATACATAGGTAATTCAATACTCCCATTCGTGAATATTTGATTCACATATTAACATGATGATGCCTATCCTTGAAACCTACTAGTAGCTTCACATTAATAGACCAAGGAATTCTTTCCTAAACTAGTCTCATTAAATCATACAACATAAGTCAACATATAAGTCATACAAATCAGCAACCAACATGATGACTCAAACATATTAACCTCATACTAGTGCATAAACACCATACACAGTCAAATATATGAAAGACTAATTAAGCCTATGCACCCGAGGATTCATCAGAAGTGCCTTCCCCTGCACCCCTATTAATTCATTGCTTCCACCTAGGTTCGAACCCGGGTGGAGCAAGACTTCACTTCAAGAGCTCAATTTCGGCCCTCTCTCCCCAAGTTGCCCCTCCACCTTATTAATGAAATAATTAATTACATATTTAGGGTAATTACGATACTACACTTAGCTAGTAAAAAGACCATTTTACCCCTAGACCCTTCAAACCTAAGATTTTCTCTTTTTAAGTCCGGTAAAGACTCCTTCGAGTAAATATTCATATTCGAGAGCCCTGCATGGTTGGACCCAACCTTTCCAAGCTCAACTAACTCCCCAAGTTAGTTGGCTTTGCTGTAGCAAGGGTGTCGATGTCTGGTTCTACGCGTATCAATCCGTGTGAATCCTGGTCTAATCGTAGGCTTTCTTGACACATTAAGCATTACTTATCTTATCCATTTTTAGAGTTGTTACATTATCCCCCCCTTAGGAACATTCGTCCCCGAATGATTCTAATCTTCACTAACAATAAGTAAGTCATCTATAGAACGTACGTATACATAGGTAATTCAATACTCCCATTCGTGAATATCTGATTCACATATTAACATTATGGTGCCCATCCTTGAAACCTACTAGTAGCTTCACATTAATAGACTAAGGAATTCTTTCCTAAACTAGTCTCATTAAAGCATACAACATAAGTCAACATATAAGTCATACAAATCAGCAACCAACATGATGACTCAAACATATTAATCTCATACTAGTGCATAAACACCATACACAGTCAAATATATGGAAGACTAATTAAGGCTATGCACCCTAGGCTTCATCAAAATTGCCTTCCCCTGCACCCGTAGACTTGAGTGCGAAGAACCATTGCCTCCTTGGAGCCTCTTCACTTGGACCATTAGGCTGAACTCTCTCCTTCCCTTATTCTTGACTTCTCCTATTCGGACAATCCTTCACCATGTGACCCGGTTTGCCACAACTGTAACAAGCGTTAGTGACCATCATACACTCTCCTCCATGTAGTTTGCCACACTTCCTGCAAGGTGGCCTCTCCTGAGGTGTATCTACTCCATTGTTTCTCTTAACTCTGGACTCGGAATCCCTATCATAGCGACCCTTGGATGAACTTGACTTCCCTTGGTGGGAGAGTCGCTTCATAAACCTGGGCCTATCCTAATTCCAGTACTACTCTTCCTTGAAAAATTCTCATCAGCTTGCCTTGACCTATTCCCTTCCATAATGTGCTTCCTCTTTCTGCTTTCCTCCACTTGTTGGACATGGACCATAAGCTTGGAAAGGTCCATGCTGTCATGCAGCATAGCTGCCCTACACTCCTCCTCGAGATCCTCAGCAATCCCTGTCAAGAATCTACTCATCTCGTCTCCGTTGTTAGACATAAGAGAAGTGGCATACCTGGATAGTTTAACAAACTTCAGGGAATAATCCCTCACAGTCATTGATCCCTACTTAAGGTTGATAAACTCCTCAACCTTTGCCTCCCTCATCTCCCTGGGAAAGAATCTTTCTAGGAAGACTGTCTTAAACAACTCCAAAGTGACCGGAACTCCGCCCAAAGCTCGGCTATCCTGCCACAATTTGCACAAAGTCTGTGCAACATCCTTGAGTTGATAGGAAGCCAACTCTGCTTTCTCAGCATCTGTGGCCCCCATAGCCACCAAAATCTTATGCACCTCGTCCACAAACTCCTGGGGGTCCTATGAAGTCTTAGACCCTATAAAAATAGGAGGATTCATCCTCGTGAATGACGCCGGTCTATTCTGGGGTCTACACTCCAGTCGTGACAAAGTTGGTATCAGTGCACTAGGTTAAATTCCGACAATAATAAGTTTACATCAACCACATTGAGTAGTTTCTAAGTCATGGTAGTGAAGTGCACCACTATCCTAAATTAGAGACTATATAATGCGTAGGAAAATTTCCCTTCTTCTAATCTTATCGTGCTTTTCCTAATGTCTGATTTCTTGATGTTATGAGCATGTCTAACATCAATCTTATTGTTTTTAGAGAATGAATACTAGGAGGAACATTGGTCAGAGGAGAGGAGGAGAAGCTTCTGGGGGCAATCAGGTTCCACCCTAGGCTCCAGCTGAAGGAGTTGCTATGCCGGTTAACCCAGCTGGGTTGACTGATGTGGAGGTGCGGGCATCTCTGGCCGAGATGGCATAGGCCATCACTATGCAGGCCAAGGCCATGACTGCCCAGGTTAACCGACAGAATGTTCATAGGGAGAATCCACCGGTTTGTAGCATGGCTGACAGGCTGAGAGACTTCACGAGGATGAATCCTCTTATTTTCACAGGGTCTAAGACTTCAGAGGATCCCCAGGAGTTAGTGGATGAGGTGCATAAGATTTTGGTGGCTATGGGGGCCACAGATATTGAGAAGGCTGAGCTGGCTTCCTATCAGCTCAACGATGTAGCACAAACTTGGTGCAAGATATGGCAGGATAGCCGAGCTTTGGGCAGAGTTCCGGTCACTTGGGAGCTGTTTAAGACAGCGTTCCTAGAAAGATTCTTTCCCAGGGAGATGAGGGAGGCAAAGGTTGAGGAGTTTATCAACCTTAAGCAGGGATCAATGACAGTCAGGGAGTATTCCCTGAAGTTTGTTAAACTATCCAGGTATGCTACTTTCCTATGTATCTCACAGCAAGGTTGACATGAGTACTGAAGTTTGTTAAACTATCTAGGTATACTACTTCCCTTGTATCTAACATCAGGGATGAGATGAGCAGGTTCCTCACAGGAATCAGTGGAGATCTGGAGGAGGAGTGTCGGTCTGCGCTGCTCCATGATAACATAGACCTCTCCAGGTTGATGGTGCATGTCCAGCAGGTAGAGGACAGCCGCAAGAAGAGGGTCGTTCATGATTCTAGGAGGCCTAAGCCTCAAGATCAAGTAGGTCCCAGCCATGGAGGCCAGAGAAACAATTTTGGCGTCCGTGAGCATCCCAAGTTCAAAAAAGGGCACCAGAGTTTTGGGAACTCTAATTCTCAGAGGAGTACAACACCTAGAGGAGGCAGACCTGATCCCAAGAAGGGCAATGGATGTGAGATGCAGTGTCCCAGAAAGGACTGTGCTAAGTGTAGCCGTTCTCACAGTGGAGAGTGCAGACAGGGCACTAATGCCTGCTTCGATTGCGGTAAGAGTGGGCACATGGTTAGAGACTGCCCACAGAACAGAGGTAAGGCTAGAGGTAATGCTCATACTAGGCCTAATCCACAGGGTGCAGCAGCACCGAGCCTCCTAAGAGGAACAGGTTCTATGCCCTGAAGGGCAGGGAGGAGCAGGAGAAATCCGGTGATGTGGTCACAGGTATGCTGCAAGTATTATCAACTTCTATTTATGCTTTACTTGATCCAGGGTCTACGCTTTCCTTTGTAACTCTTTTGCTTGCTCTCACTTTTGAGATATTGCCTGAAGTTTTGAATGATCCTATTGTGGTTAGTACACCCTTAAGAGAAAATGTAAGAGCTGATAAAGTGTACAAGGATTTCCCAATAGTTGTATGTGGTAGGACTATGTGTGCAGATTTGGTTGAGTTACCTATGAACGATTTTGACATCGGCATGGACTGGCTTCATAGTTGTTATGCTTGTATGGATTGCTGTAGTAGGGTTGTGAGATTTTGTTTCCCTAATGAGGTAGAGCTGGTCTGGGAAGGGTACAACTTGAGTCGTCCTAATCGCTTGATTTCGAACCTTAAGGCCAATAAAATGATGTACAAGGGGTTATTGTGTCATCTTGTGAGTGTTAATGAGTTAGATTATGACATTCCTTCCATAGACTCAGTGCCTGTAGTGAATGAGTTCCTAGATGTATTTCCTGATGATTTTCCTGGAGTCCCTCCCCCTCGAGAGATTGACTTTGGTATCGACTTAGAACCCGATACTAAACCAATTTCAATTCCTCCCTACAGCATGGCTCCAGCTGAACTCAAAGAGTTGAAGCTGCAGTTAAAAGATCTCACTGATAAGGGTTTCATTCAGCCGAGCATATCCCCTTGGGGTGCTCTAGTGTTGTTTGTGAAAAAGAAGGATGGAATCCTTAGAATGTTTATTGATTATCGGCAGCTCAACAAAGTCACTATAAAGAATAAGTATCCACTTCCCAGAATAGATGATTTGTTCGATCAGCTCCAAGGGTCTAGTTTCTTCTCTAAGATTGATCTTCGTTCAGGGTATCATCAGCTTAGGGTTAGGGATGAAGATATCCCAAAGACAGCCTTTCGAACCCGTTATGATCATTATGAGTTCTTAGTCTAGTCATTTGGTCTCACTAATGCACCAGCTGCATTTATGGATCTCATGAACAGGGTCATTCGTGAATACCTTGACTCTTTCATCATAGTATTCATTGATGACATTCTCATCTACTCTAGGACTAAGGAAGAGCATGAACAACATTTGAGACTAACCTTGCAGGTACTTAGACAACATCAGCTGTATGCCAAATTCAGCAAGTGTGAATTCTAGCTTAGATCAGTGACCTTCCTGGGTCATGTTGTGTCTGATCAGGGTATGGAGGTAGACCCCAGGAAGACAGAGGATGTTAAGAACTGGCCAAAACCTCTTACTCCCACTGACATCCGTAGCTTTCTGCGATTGGCTGGTTACTACCACAGGTTCGTGGAGGGTTTTTCTTCCTTTGCTGCCCCACTGACAGATTTGACTAAGAAGAAGGCCAAGTTCGAGTGGACAGAGACTTGTGAGAAGAGTTTCCAGGAGCTCAAGGACAGACTCACTTCAGCCCCGGTGCTTACTTTGCCTGAGTATGGTGAGAATTACACTGATTATTGTGATGCATCTTGGGTTGGTTTGGGTTGTGTTCTTATGCAGGTTGGTAAGGTGATAGCTTATGCGTCCAGACAGCTCAAGGTTCATGAGAAGAATTATCCCACTCATGACCTGGAGTTGGCAGCTATGATGTTTGCACTAAAGCTGTGGAGGCACTACTTGTATGGAGTGCATGTGGATGTGTTCACAGACCACAAGAGTCTCCAGTACGTGTTCAAGTAGAGGGAGTAGAGCTGTTGAAAGACTATGATATAAATGTCCACTACCTTCCAGGTAAGGCTAATGTTGTAGCTGATGCTTTGACCAGGATGACCATGGGAAGTACAACCCACGTTGAGGATGAGAAAAAGGAGTTGGCGAAAGATGTACACAGACTGGCCAGACTGGGTGTGCGGTTGGTTTACTCTACTAGTGGGGGTGTTTCAGTTCATCCTAGTTCTGAATCATCCTTGGTAGTTGAAGTCAAGCAGGGTCAGCATTGCGATCCTGTGTATATGGAGCTGAAGGACTCAGTGTTGATAAAGATGAATGAGTCTTTTGCTTTGGGAGGTGACGGCATACTTAGGTACCAGGACAGGCTGTGTGTACCAGATGTGGATGATTTGCGGACCAGGATTGTTGCAGAGGCCCATGGTTCCAGATATTCCTTACTTCCAAGTTCCACCAAGATGTATCATAATCTTAAGCAGATTTATTGGTGGGATGGAATGAAGAAGGACATTAAAGAATATGTGGCCAAGTGTCCTAATTGTCAGCAGGTTAAGGCTGAACATCTTAAGCCTAGCGGTCTTACTCAGATTATTGAGGTTCCGACTTGGAAGTGGGAGGCCATTAATATGGACTTCGTGGTTGGTCTTCCAAGGACTAGGAGACAACATGACTCCATATGGGTTATTGTGGACAGGATGACTAAGTCTGCCCACTTTATCCCTGTGAAGTCTACTTATAGAGTCGAGGATTATGCGAGACTCTACATTGATGAGATTGTGAGATGGCATGAGATTCCTTTGTCGATCATTTCAGATAGAGGAGCTCAGTTCACTTCACATTTTTGGAGATCCTTCCAGAAGAGCTTAGGCACGTAGGTAAAGCTTAATACTGCCTTTCATCCTCAGACTGATGGGCAGGCAGAGCGCACCATTCATACATTGGAGGACATGTTGAGATCCTGTGTGATTGACTTCAGGGGTAGATGGGATGACCATATGCCTCTGATAGAGTTCTAGTATTATAATAGCTATCACTCCAGCATTGGGATGGCATCGTTTGAGGCACTGCATGGTAGGAGGTGTACATCTCCAGTTGGGTGGTTCGAGGTTGGAGAGTCATCCATTTTGGGTCCGGAGGTCATTCATGAGGCCTTAGAGAAGGTCAGGGTGATTAGGGACAGGTTGGCTACTGCTTACAGTCAGCATAAGTCATATGCAGATAACAAAAAACTGCCCTTAGAGTTTGATGTTGGTGACCAGGTCTATCTGAAGATATCACCTATGAAGGGGGTGATGAGGTTTGGCAGGAAGGGGAAGTTTAGTCCGAGGTATGTTGGGCCATATGAGATCCTACAGCATGTGGGTGAGGTGGCCTATGAGTTGGCATTGCCTGCAGAGCTAGCTTCTGTCCATCCACTCTTTCATGTATCCATGTTAAAGAAGTGTCTAGGTGATCCAACATCGATTCTACCTGTGGACGGTTTGGGGATCGATGAAGACTTGTCCTACGAGGAGTTACCTGTTGAGATCTTAGACAGACAGGTCAAGCGGATGAGGAACAAAGAGATTGCCACAGTGAAGGTATTGTGGAGGAATCATCTTGTTGAGGGTGCTGTGTGGGAGGCCGAGGACGATATGAGATCCCGCTACCCTCATCTTTTCAGCTCTTGAGGTTAGACTTCCTACTCTTAAGTCTAAGTTTCCTTATCTCTCCATTCTTTGTTGCTATTACTTGATTGTATATAGTAACTATGTTATGATCTGACTGGCATTACGCTAGCTAGTTAGTAGTGTCATTCGGGGACGAATGTTCCTAAGGGGGGGGATAATGTAACAACCCTAAAAATGGATATGATAAGTAATGCGTAATGTGTCTAGAATGCCTACGATTAGACCGGTTCACACGGATTGATGAGCGTAGAACCAGACCTCTGAACCCTTTCTACAGCCAAGACAACTAACTTGGGGAGTTAGTTGAGCTAGGAAAGGTTGGGTCCAGCCATGTAGGGCTCTCGAGTACGAAGATTTACTCGAATGAGTCTTTACCGGACTTAAAAAGGGAAAATCTTAGATTTGGAGGGTCTAGGGGTAAAATGGTCTTTTTCCAGGCTAAGGGTAGTATCATAATTACCGTAAATATATAATTAATTATTTAATTAATATGGTGGAGGGGCATTTTGGGGAGAGAGGGCCGAAAATTGGCTCTTGAAGTGAAGTCTTACTCCACCCGGGTTCGAACCTAGGTGGAAGCAATGAATTAAAGTTGTTTTTATTTAAGTTGGAAAATTAATGTAATTAATTAATATTTATTATTTATTGGCTGATTTAAAATAAAAGGGAAATCAGATTTTTATTAATAATTAACTAAACCTTATTTGACTAAGTCCTAAACTAGACTCCTAAGCCTAAGGTAACTCTCTCCTCTTACGTCTATCTCACTTTCATGTTCAATCTCTCTTCTCCCATTCACGTTTCTCTCTGCCAAATAACATTCAAGAACAGAAAAATTACCAAGGTTCTTCACACTTGAAGAACTCACACGAAAATATAAGAAAAACAAACGTTAATCAATCACGTAGGCAAAGAGAAGGTTTTCCGTCGAGTGGGGTGTTGAACTTTCGGTGTTGGACGTGTGTTTGGAGAAGTTTTTGGGCATCAAGTCGAGGTTTGAACGTCAAAAAGGTATGGGTTCTCTTCTCTCTTGGTCTCTTTCCCAAGAGACCCCTAAGGTTCAGACGAATCTATTCCGAAAACTAGGGTTGTTCCCCGTTGCATGTCCCTTTCACTAGCTCCCATTGAATCATAGGTTGGTTATGTTTGATGGTAGAAAACTAGAGATGAAACATGTTTTCGTGATGATTATGTGTTTATATGTATATTTGGAATTATGTGACTTATGTTGATGTTTTCCGAAAATGTAACTACGTGTGTTTGGGTGTGTTGCCGTGGCTATTGGTCATGGTTTAGGACTTGATATGGCATGATAGTTCTTTGTATTCATGTACACATGTTTATGTAAATCGTGATGTTCATATGAGATTAAACGTGGCTGATTTAAGTGATAATCTCTTGGCTAAATGAATCTATGAAAATGCACCTAAAATGTTCTAAATGCACTCCCAAATTCCCCTAAGAACTAACGTGTAATTTAAAGAAAAAGAATCTGAAAATATAACTCAAAATTTTCAGCACCTTGTTGATTAATTTCAGCCAAGTTAAGTGGTATAAAATGTCATGAAAAGTGAAGAAAAAATAAGTGAGGTCACTAAGGGTCGAACCCGTGACCTCACTATGTTAAAAATCATGAAATTTGGTGAGTTAAAAGTATTGTGGTGAGGGGGATTCGAACCATGGTCTTGGATGGAAAATAATGTATGAAAATAAAAAATGAGAGGAGTGGTATTCGAACCCACAACCTCTTGGTCAAGCTTAAGGAAAGAATGAAAAGAAAAGAAATGTGAGGCGTGGGAATTGAACCCACGACCTCTAGGCAATAAATAATAATTAAAAGAAAAGTAAAGTGAGGCTATGGGGGTTCGATCCCACAACCTCATGGTCAACTCGAGATAGTCAAGGAAACATAAATAAAAAATAAAAGGGGCTGTGGGGTTTCGATCCCACAACCCCTCGACAAAGGAAGAGAATATTCCAAGGATAGAAATAAAAAGGAAACGTTGCTGTTGTGATCGATGTAGGGTCCCAATGTCATGTGGACCGAAATTAAATAAAAAGAAAAATGTAAAGTGTAGTCAAAGGGATTCGAAACCGGGTTCCATTGCCCAAATTCCATATTGATACGTAAGTCATATGTGAATTAAATATTCAAGAATAATGCTGCCTACTTAGATCGAAATCGAGATCTTGGCATGCATACAAGATGCATAAGTCTTGTACCACATAATCTTAGGAAGATATGAATCACTTAAACGAACTATGAATGAAGCCTCATCGCTTGTATGTATAGACCCATAAGTCTAACATACGTTTAAAATTAAGTGAACCTAAGATGTATGTAATGAAATGATGAAACCCTAGAAGGGTTAAGTAAGAGTGTGAAACACACTAAATGGCCAAGTGCATTGGCATATGATGAAATGAACATTCACGTAATAAGGGGTGAGTAATTATGAAGAGTAATGTGCTAAAGTTAATGAATGTGGTGATAACATGATAAGAGACTAATGTAAAAGATTAGAGCAATCTCAAATGTGCCTAAGTAAATGCTACCAAAACGTACTCACCTATGAGAGTGTAAAGTTAATCAAGAGACCAGTCTCTATGAACACTCTAATGAAAGTATTGAGAATAATGTATACTTAATACTAATAATGAGATGAGAAATCATCTATTGAGCTATGATGTCCTCATACTAGAAGCCAGCTTCCATGACGTATGAGTTGAATGAAATGGAACTTTATCTGAGCACCGATAGACTAACTATGAGCGGTGATGCCTTCTTTCGGGAAGGGCGGAGGTTCACGTAATTCTCATGAGATGAGACTATCTGGCATGTCGGGTATGGGTCTCCTTATATCTCCTAGTCTTTGAACCTATACAGCCAATATAGGGATCTGGCGGGGTTCAATTCCCATGTATGCTAGCATATTTTGGGTCACTTTGGCCGGTGATTCCACCTCTTTTCAGTGTGGGGGAGACACTAGATTTCATGATGCTCACATGATCTATATCGGTTTAACTTAATGTTCCCAATGAATGAATGAGGCCAGCCTCAAATGATACACATAATGAAATGAACGATACCAAAGGTGTTAGGATAGGATAATCAAGATGTGAGCTAGACTCAAGTAATAACACTATGTTATTCTTGATCATTGCACAACAAACCCGATGAGAGTCTTCAACTACATCCTAGGTATAACTGGTGTTTACACTAGCTTATGAATGATTGAAATGAAGTACGTATGAATGAATGAAGCAGACTCTGTGTTTGCTAAAGAAGGCTCCCTAGTTGAGGTCCCATATGTTAAGCCCTCATTTTGGGAAGTCTTAATGTCAAGTCCATGATTCCAAGGTCCCATGGCATATGAATGAATGATATGAAAGATGTTATGTGCTATATGCAATATGATATGTGCTATGTGTAAAATGTTATGTGTTGTGTGCAATATGATAAGTATGATGATGCATGTTACTCTCATGGCATGACTTCCCTAATCCAAATTTGGAAAGCTCACTAACTTTCCTAATCCTAGTTTGGCAAGTCCACTGACTTGACTTTCCATAATCATGTTGTTAGGAAAGAGCTATTCTTACTCATGCATTTCCTTGGTGTGTGCTTGCATATACCCATACTTAGTACAAGTGTGTACTAATCCCATACAACTCTATATTTTTCGGTGCAGGCACAGGTGGATGCTAGAGCTTACAGGTTGACGTTGCAGCTATCCGGACGTGGAGCTTTCATTCGAACTTGGTAGGCCCTCATTCTTTCGAGGATGTCTACCGTTACTATCTAGCTTAGATGTAGGCTTTAGCTAGTGGAGTATGTTCCACTAGTGTTTCTTTCCATTTTTATTTCAGACATTGTATTGGTGCCATTTTGGCAATTATACATTTAATGCAGTATTGAACTATTTCTTTCAGTTGATAATCCTAATGTTAGATGGTTGATTGTGAACATTAAGAATTTAATTAGAATGATCTTTATGCATGTTAAGAAACAAAAAGATTCAAATTTTCCGCTAAAATTAACCTAGATGAAGTAAGAATGACGTAAGTAGGCTTGTCTGCGACCTCTGAGAGGTCAACGACGCCGGTCTCGTCTGGGGTCTACACTCCAGTCGTGACATTCTTGATGCCCTAGAACCCTTTTACCTTGGTCTTTTGTGGAGTTTCTTTGGGTAAGAGAAAGTAGAGAGAAGGTATAGTAATTTGGTTTTGGAAATTGTGGGGTGTTAAGTTGGGTTTATGCTTAGGGTAGTTTATATGGCCACTTGACTAAATTAATTAACCACCCCTTAACCCATAATAAAACCCCTAACTAATTAACTAATTAAGTTAACCACACTTAAAAGTTAACAGTACAAGTAGGTGTGACCTACGAGACCCCGACCTACGATCCGTAGGTCAGTCGACGTCCATGCCCCCCAATCATCCTGCAGGTGCGTCGATAAGTTCAGAGAGTTGTCAATTTGGCCATTTTGGAAAAAAGGCTAATTGTCCATTGATGGTGGCATCGACGGCCCGTTGTCCAGCCTACGCCCCGTTGATGGCAAGAGTAGGTAGGCACTGTTTTTGACAGCTTTTTGGCCAACTAGGGAGGATCCTACTCAAGGACCCTTAGGGTGGTCCTTGAGGAATCGTACCCGGACGTTTTGACCCTAAACACACTCTAATACATGCTTAACACCATTCCACCAAATTTCATCAAATTCCGACTCCTAAAACCACGTGAAATAGGCTAAGTCACACTAGCACCTCTTTCACTAGTCTCCAGACGTCATGGACGTTTCTTGACGTCTTGACTCTAAAACTTCAGACATTACTTATAAATAGTATTTTGACCTTATAATAGTTTTACAAACCTTAGACACTCAGATGAGGCTCTATATTAGGTCTTGGACTTTCAGAGTGTTACATTATCCCCCCCTTAGGAACATTTGTCCCCGAATGACACTGATTTTTTTTGAAAGGAATGGATAGACTCAATACTAGCAGCCCAACCAACAACATACATAATCAATATGAGTTACAACTAAAACCAACATTAAAACATTGAATTTACACATAGCAACTCAAAACACCAATTACCACATACGAGAGCTCAACATCACAACATGAGGAATTTCCTCCTCAACAACAACATGAGCTCAACAACACAAAGAGTCGCTTATGACAAAACTCATTTCAAAACACATCAACATGCTCAATATCATTTCATTAAGGCAACAGTATACCAAATACACAAATAAGTGCAAATCAAACAAAAGAGCATCTTTTCATGAAAATTTCATTTTAACAAAACTTTTACCATTTTTATGCACATCTTTGTAAAATAAGTTAAATTCAATTTTATTTATTATATTAGTTATTAATAGGAACAACTAACCTTAGTTAGCAAAGAAATGAGCATAATGGGACTTCATGTAGGAATGTGCCTCCCATGTTGCTCCCTCAACTAGGTGGTTCTTCCATAACATGTTTACGGAAGCCACCTCCTTGTTCCTCCAATTCTTCACTTGTCGATCAAGGATTTCCACGGGAACCTCCTCATAGGAGAAATTCTTATCCACATCTAGACCTTCAATAGGAAGAATGGACTCGGGGTCACCAATGCACTTCTTAAGCATGGAGACATGGAATACTGGATGAACCAAAGCTAGCTCACTAGGTAATCTCCACTCGCATGCAACCTTCCAGCCCTTTGAAAAACTTCATAGGGACCCACATAACGAGGACTTAACTTCCCTTTCTTGCAAAATCTCATCACCCCTTTCATGGGTGAAATTTTCAAATACACCTTATCTCATTCTTCAAACTCTAGGTCTCTTCTCCTTTAGTCGGTATAAGAGTTTTGCCGGTTATAGGCTGTTTCAATCGGTTCCTTTTCATATAAACTTTATCCAAAGGTTTATAGATCAATTCAAGACCAAAGAGTGAAGACTCGCCAACTTTAAGCCACCCAACAGGGGATCTACATCTCCTACCATACAAGGCCTCAAAAAAAAAGCCCTGGATATTGTCGAATGGTAACTATTATTATAAGAGAACTCAACCAAAGGCAAGTGTTCATCCTAACTTCCCTTGAAATCAATTACACAAGCTCTAAGCATATCCTCAAGGGTTTGAATAGTACGCTCTGCTAGACCATATGTTTGAGAATGAAAAGCGGTGCTCAACTTCACTTGTGTACCTAACCCTCTTTAGAACGACCTCCAAAACCAAGACGTAAATTTAGCACCTCTATCCGAAATAATGGATAAAGGGATCCCATGAAGACTCACAATCTCGTTGATATAGATCCTTGCATACTCTTCCGCCGAATAAGTAGACTTAATGGAGATAAAGTGAGAGTATTTCGTCAACCTATCCACAACCACCCATATGGAGTCATTTTGCCTTTGTGTCCGAGGCAAACCCACTAAGAAGCCCATATTAATGTCTTCCCACTTCCAAGCGGGAACATGCATTTCTTGAAGTAAGCCACCCAACTTTTCGTGCTCGGCTTTTAATTGTTGACAATTTGGACACTTTGGAACAAATTCCTCTATGTCCCTTTTTAAGCCATCCCACCAAACTACTTCCCTAAGGTCATGATACCTCTTAGTAGAATTCGGATGAATCGAATAATGGGAACCATGAGCTTCCTCTATGATTCGTTTTCTCAAATCATCTACATTTGGCACACACAACCTCTCTTAGTATGTCAAAACACCATCCCCCCTAAGGAGAATGAATCATTAAGCTTACCAAGAACCGATTTCTTTAACTCCATTAATAATGGATCAAGGTGTTGCTGTAAGATCTTGAAAATGACTTAGGTGAAGCTAGATCCTAACGTGGTTGTCATGATGGTCTAAGGTCATAAATTGGTCTATAAAGTGTTATTGAGGCAGTATAAAAGAGTTTAGGTGCATTGGATGTCAAACGTCAAGGGACGACCAAGACGTTCTATGTGTTTAGGTGTGATGAATGAGCTTATATGTTCCTTAAATGAGTTTATATGGTGTATATAGGCAGTGTATCAAGTTTTGTGAAGTTTGGAGGTCAAATGCTCAAGAACGTCCATGACGTTCAAAAGATGTGCCTTGAAATGACCTTGTGTGTCTAAGCATGTTTCATAGAGTTTTACGTGTTCGTTTTGGATGAAACTCATGTGGCAGGTCCTAAAATCGTATACATACATGTTTAGGTTGGAAACATCTGGGTACGACTCCATGTAGGACCCACAATGGGACCCTAGAGAAGGACCATAACCTGGAGCTTAACACTGCGAGGCAGTGTCCAAACGACGACTCAAACGATGGCCAGTCGACCAGGCGACGGCACGTCGATAGGTCTCGTAGGTGGAGATACTTGTCCTGAAGGTTGAGGAGTTGCAGGTGCAACACATGAGACCCCATCGACGGGCCGTGGGTAAGACCATGCGCCGTCGATGCTTACGTCGATGGTGCTATGCGTTTTCCTGCCAACTTTCTGTTAATTTGAGGGGTGAAGTTGTAAATTCACCCCACACCCCTATAAGTCTTTAGACGGTTGTTTTGAGTGTTTATGGTTATTTTAAGAGTAAATAATTCATTAAACTCTCATTTAAACCCTAACACTACGACCAGAATACATTCCCTCCAAAAGTTTCTCCAAAAATCTCCATGATAGTTCAAAGTGAAGATGAAGATTGAAAATGGATCCTCAATGGAGTTTATTCTTCAATTAGCATTGGGTTCTTCAAATAAGGTATGGGAGTTCTTCATCTAAGGCATGCTATCACCTTAGATCCAATTTCAAAGATGATTTTCAAAGGATTTCATAACGATGAAAAAGTCCAATTTCTACTCTAAGTCTTGGGTTCTTGCATGAAACGTTTTCAAACGTTAAGATATGACGTTATTGATGTTTAATTGATGTTTTCTAATGAAATTCTCCATGAACCCTTGATCTTCTCAATTCTCTAATTTTCACTAAAATATGGGTGAATTGATTATGCTTTGATATTTATGAATTTATGTGTAGATTGTTATGGGCTTTTGTTTCATGTATAGATTATGTATGTATGATGTATAGTTTGTTTCAATTTGATTAATTGATTAATGAATACTCTTAGATCTATTGCATGTTAAGACTATTGAACTGATATGAACTTAATGCTTATAGATTCTAATGTAGATTATATATGTTTTCTAATGATGTAAGGATTGTATTCAATTGATATCTAATTGGTCTTAGATTAGTAAATCAATATTGAATTGACTTAGATTCATTGAGCATTATGATTTATGTTTTGGATTGATGTTCATGGCCATGGGTAAGGGCCTTATGACATTGAATTGGATGATTTAGCTTGAGATTGAAGTGTTGAGATCAAGTGGGTGGTATGCTATCCTAACTATTTTATTATTATGTATAGCTATTGTAATTTATCTCTTGGTTATATGTAATTTGTATGGTCCACTTACGGTGGCGGTGTTATGTGAATTGATGTGGCCTTGTCGGCGTTATTTTAAGTATTATGATGATCATGGCCTTGTTGGCATTACTTGAAGTATTATGTTGATTTGTGTAGTTAATTATGTGAATTATGATCATATCTACCTATATGTGAAGTAATATGGAAGTATGTTTTCTCTTATTGAAGTTATTAGGTGATCATGTTATACTATGACAATGTGCTTATATGTGTAGTCTTAGAGTTGATACATGGTTGTTCCTAACTTGGCTATATGAGTCTATATTGGTTATTTTGATGATGTTAAAGTAATAAATAGGTTGACATAATTATGTTAAGGGTCAATCCTAAGTGTCTAAAGAATGTTATGCTATATTTGCTAAGGTGATGTAATGTTGTGTCTTGATTAGGTAGACTTGTGTCCCTTACTTGATGCATTTATGAATATGAATATGTGATGTCTTGACTTAGGAACCTAAAGAGTCTTAGTCTTGAAAGAATGAATGTTAGGTGACACCTTGAATGATGACAAGAGGGTCCTTTAGGTGAAACCTTGAACCTAGTGGTAAGGTTATGAAACTTAGAGTTGAAAGTCGTAACGGTATCCTTCATGTAATCAATGATGGACTTAAGGTTGATTGGTTGGAACGGCATCATATCAATCCTTAGGGAAATCATGATCTGCTTCTTATCTCCATAGTGAGATAGCGCTAGTGGACCTTACTTTGGTAAGGTAAATGTAATTGGGTCATGAACTTGATATGGGACCCATTTGTATGAACCTTAATATGATTTAATCTATGAAAAGAAAGGGTAGCACCGAGTGAGTATTGTAAGGGAAGTAGTTCTAGTTAAAATACGAGACTAGAATACAAAGCATGCCCTTCATATTACTTAACCATGTGCCTACATGGGATGTGTCTATGTTCTACCATTGGCAAGTAGAACACCCTCCATCGGAGTAGGTTACAACTCCGTATTTCATGCTTTGCTACCATGGTCTATGGCGGTTATTTCCTATTCTCATCATATGGGATACTTACTAGCATTACAGAAGTTCTATGAAGTTTAGGTAGTGGTATGGGACGCTATCTAGACATTGCACAGTAGGCTTTGAAGGTGTTAGTTGGAGTCCCTAGGTCTTCTCCAAGACCATTACTTGAATATCCTTATGTGATGAATGTCTTTTAAATGAACTAAGGAATGTAATGACTTAAGTTAAGAAAGAATGTTAAATGAATAAGTACTTATCTAGAGTAGTTAAGGGTTGTCTAGTTAAGGTGTTATTGGGGCAAAGGAATGGTCACTTCATCTCTTACTTATATAAGTCTTAGTAATTATTCTAGTTAAGGAAATTGCTTTATTATGTGGACATGATCTAACCTAGGTAAGTCTTAAGGATTACTTAGGTAGTCTTGAAGAGGTCAATTATGGACATTCTCTTCTTGAGTAACTTGAGTAGGTCTTGGATAACCTTGTAAAGGAGAATGTCTGGTTTGATGTATGTTATTATATTAAGTGAGAATGATTCTATCCTAGGTAGTCTATATGATCCCTTATGTGTGTGATAGGAATTGTATGGGTTCTCGCTCCACACTCACCCAAGTGAACCTTGGAATCACCTTTGGTAGGAGGATCTCATGTTTATGTGCTTGATGTATTGTAAGTGTGTATGTGTCTCATTCTAAGTAGTCTTAAGGATCGTTTAGGCATGCTTTGAAAGAGTGTATGGGCGGTCTCTCTTTGTATGAAATAAGTGAGTCTTCGGATAGCTTTTAGTGGGTTGACTACATGTTAGAAGATGTCAAATGTGAAGGCTAAGCACTTCCCTGTAACAGTGAAGGAATGTCATTGTACAGTGAAGTGGTTCACTGGAAAGTGAGCTTTAAAATGTGATTATTTGACTTAAATGATTTCTTATGCATTTTTAAAGTGATCAATGTTGTTCTTATGCTTATAATATGATTTTAATCAAAATTCATGAAAATCATGTTATTTACTAAATGTCCCTTTTTTCATGGTTTTTGCATGGCTTCCATACTTAGTACATCTAATGTGCTAACCCCTTCTTTTCCCTTTTTGACTAAACTGTAGGGAATTGGAAGTCTTGATGTGCCATAGAGGATGTATAGGTTTCTAAGGATTGTAGATGAAGTATTAGTGAGTCCTCATCGATTCGAGGAAAATATCCACATGATCCGTTATGTCTTAAGTCTTTACTTTATGTCTTGTATGGGATTAGTCCCAAGTATGTTTCAAGGGTTTATTGTAAAGGTTTAAGTGTTTTAATGAAAGTCTTCCATTTGCGTATTGCTTATGAAAAGAGTTCTTCGTGTGTGAAGAAAGTTTTAAATTTTTACTCACTTTAGTATGTTATTATGCAATGAATGATACGAGAGGTTTAGATGAGACTTATTGAAGTCTCATGTGCCATGTAACGAACTCAAGGATACTCTAACTTCTAGGGTGTACTTGAGGGTCGTGACACAGATTGGTATCAGAGCATAAGGTTTGGGAGTGTCGTAGTTGTCTGATGAACCACATCTAATAGAGTCTTGTTTATAATGTGAAGTGCGCCACATTATAAATAGGAGGCTATTGGGTGCTAGGAAAAGTTTCACTTCTTCATTTATCTAATCGTGCCTAGGAGCTTTGTATATCTTGTCTTTCCCTTGTCTCCCTTATGTGTTTGGTCATTAGAGTGTGACTTTATGAAGTTTGGGTTGAGGGAGAGAAAAGATGAGATGTGCCTTGCTAGATGAGGTGTGAAAGATGTTGTTGATGACCCTAGGTTGGTTTGGTTGCCTTTGAAAAGTAGTATAGTTCTAAAAAAATGGTAAGGTATAGAGTTAGAAATGTGAAGGAGCGGTTGTTGAGGTGGTTTGAAGTTGGTTAAGACCCAACCATAGAAGGGAGTGAAAATATTTGAAAGAGTAATGATAAGTTTCACCTAGTAAGGAGGATGTAATCGCTAGATGGTTGAACCTTGAGAGTCTTTAGTTTTCATGACCTAGACTTTGGGTGTGAAAAAATTAGTGAGGTTTAAGGATCCTTGAGGGAGTTCCTTTATGAAGATGTTATGTTGACTTTAGAATGGGTTTCTCCTAAGTGGGGGAGTATGGTGGAGAGTATGGTTGTTGGGAGTGACGTACCCTTAACCTTTTGTTATGTGTTTATTCAAGCCTAAAATAAAAAGTTCTTAGTAACTTGATTTGTGAAGGAGTCTTTGGTGACAAAATGAGTTCCAAACATTCTCCTTATGATATGCATGCTGGGTTGAAATTGAATTATGTACTTTATGAAGCTATGATCATGTTGTAAAAGGTGTTTATATGATGTTACTTTGCATATTAGCATGTCTATATCATGAATTGCCTAAAATTGTATTTTTGAAAATTTAACCTAAATAACTGTAACACTGGAACTGTTCAATATGAATAATTTGAAAATTTGACTAATTGATTCTTTGTTCTAAAATAGATGTTATGTGGTTAGAACTGATATATATATATATATATATATATATATATATATATATATATATATGATCATTCTAATGACTATAAAATGAGTTTTTGCTATTTGGAATAGAAGAATGTGAGTTTTGTAGCATGATGAGTTATAGAATAGTTTCTTGATGTGTTGTGAATCTCTTGTTAATGTGAATTTGATGTTTTATCCTTGATCGTGAGTTATGTCGTATGGTTATGAGTTGCTAATTGAATCTCTATGCCTGAAAGTGTTCGGAGAGTGGCAAGTGTTATTCGAGGACGAATGTTGTCCAAGTGGGGGAGAATGTAAGATCCCGAAAATGACTTTGGTGAAGCTAGAGCGTAACGTGGTTGTCATGATGGTCTAAGATCCTAAAATGGTCTATAAAGTGTAATTGAGGCTGTATCTAAGAGTTTAGGTGCATTGGATGTCAAACGTCAAGGGACGACCAAGACGTTCGACGACTAAGTCACCTAAGTGCCTCATAAGTGGTTATGTGTAGTTCTATGTGTTTATGTGTGATGCATGAGCTTATATGGTCCTTAAGTTTATATGGTGTATTTTGGCAGTGTGTCAAGTTTCTTCATGTTTGGAGGTCAAATGCTCAAATATGTACATGACGTTCGAAAGATGTGCCTTGAAATGACCTTTTGTGTCTATGCATGTTTCGTCAAGTTTTACGTGTTCGTTTTGGATGAAACTCATGTGGAAGGTCCTAAACTCGTATATGTAGATGTTTGGATTGAAAAAGTCCAGGTAAGACTCAATGTAGGACTCGCAAGAGTCCATAGAGGAAGACTCCAACCTGTAGCTCAACACTGCCAGGGAGTGTCCAAACGACGACCCAAACAACGGCCAGTAGATCAGGCGACGGCCCGTCGATTGGTCTCATCGATGGAGACACTTGGCCTGCAGGTTGAGCAGTTGCAAGTGCAACCCACGAGACCCCATCGATGGGGCGTGGGTGAGACCACAGACCGTCGATGCTTACGTCGATGGTGTTGTGTGTTTTCCTACCAGCTTTCTGTTAAGTTGATGGGTGAAGTTGTATATTCACCCCATGCCCCTATAAGTCTTTGGAAGGTTGTTTTGAGTGTTTATGGGTATTTTAAGAGTATATAAGTCGTTAAACTCTTATTTAAACCCTAACACTAAGATCAAAACACATTCTCTCCAAAAGTTTCTCCAAAATCCTCCATGAGAGTTCAAAGTAAAGATGAAGCTTGAAGATGGATCTTCAATGGAGTTTCTTTTTCAATTAGCATTGGGTTCTTCAAATAAGGTATGGGAGTTCTTCATCTAAGGCCACCTTAGATCCAATTTTAAAGATGATTTTCAAAATATTTCAAAAAGATGAAAAAGTCGTCCAATTTCTACTCTAAGTCTTGGATTCTTGCATGAAAGGTTTTCAAACGTTAAGATATGATGTTATTGATGTTTAATTGATGTTTTCTAATGAAATTCTCCATGAACCCTCGATCTTCTTAATTCTCTAATTTTCACTAAAATATGGGTGAATTGATTATGCTTTGAGATTTATGAATTCATGTGTAGATTGTTATGGGCTTTTGATTCATATATAGATTATGTATGTATGATCTATAGGCTATTTCAATTTGATTAATTTAGTAATAAATACTCTTATACCTAATGCATGTTGAGCCTATTGAATTCATATGAACTTAATGTTTATAGATTCTAATGTAGATTTCTATAGGCTTTCTAATGATGTAAGGATGGTATTCAATTGATATCTAATTGGTATTAGATTGGTAAATATATATTGAATTGACTTAGATTTATTGAGTATTATGATTTATGCTTTGGATTGATGTTCATGGCCATAGGTAAGGGCCTTATGATATTGAATTGGATGATTTAGCTTGGGATTGAAGTGGTGAGATCAAATGGGTGGTATGCTTCCCTAACTCTTTTATTATTATGTATAGATATTGTAATTTATCTCTTGGATTATATGTGATTGGTATGGTCAACTTATGGTGGCGGTGTTATGTGAATTGATGCGGCCTTGTCGGTGTTATTTTATTGATGATCATGGCCTTTTCGGCGTTATTTTATTGATAATCATGGCCTTGTCGGCACTACTTGAAGTATTATGTTGATTTGTGTAGTTTATTATGTGAAGTATGATCATATCTACCTATATGTGAAGTACTGTGGAAGTATGTGTTCTCTTATTGAAGTTATTAGGTGATCCTGTTACACTATGACTATGTGCTTATATGTGTAGTCTTAGAGTTGATACATGGTTGTTCCTAACTTGAATATATGAGTCTATATTGGTTATGTTATGATGTTAAAGTAATAAATAGGTTGACAAAATGATGTTAAAGGTAATTCCTAAGTGTCTAAAGAATGTTATGCTATATGTGCTAAGGTGATGTAATGTTGTGTCTTGATTAGGTAGACTTGTGTCCCTTACATGATGCATGTATGTATATGAATATGTGATGTCTTGACTTAGGAACCTAAAGAGTCTTAGTATTGAAAGAATGAATGTTAGGTGAGACCTTGAATGATGACAAGAGGGTCCTTTATGTGAAAAGTTGAACCTAGTGGTAAGGTTATGAAACTTGAAACTGAAAGTCGTAATGGTATCCTTCATGTAAGGAATGATGGACTTAAGGTTTATTGGCTCAAACGACATCATATCATTTCTTAGGAAAATCATGATGAGCTTCTTGTCGCCATAGTGAGATTGCCCTAGTGGACCTTTCTTTGGTAGGGTAAATGTAATTGCCTCATGAACTTGATATGGGACCCATTTGTATGAACGTTAATGTGATTTAATCTATGAGAATGAAGGCTATCACCGAGTGAGTATGGTAAGGGAATTAGTTCTAGTTAAAGGATGAGACTAGAATACAAAGTACTCCATTCATATTCCTTAACCATGTGCCTACATGAGATGTGTCTATGTTCTACCATTGGCAAGTAGAAAACCCTCCATCGGAGTAGGTTACAACTCCGGATCTCATGCTTTGCTACCATGGTATATGTCGGTTATTGCCTATTCTCATCATATCGGATACTTACTAGCATTAGAGAAGTTCTATGAAGTTTAGGTGGTGGTATGAGACGCTATCTAGACATTGCACAATAGGATTTGAAGGTGTTAGTTGGAGTCCCTAGATCTTCTCCAAGACCATTACTTTAATGTCCTTATGTGATGAATTTCTCTTAAATCAACTAAGGAATGTAATGACTTAAGTTAAGAAAGAATGTCAAATGAATAAGTAATTATGTAGAGTAGTTAAGGGTTGTCTAGTTAAGGTATGAAGGGGGCAAAGGAATGGTCACTTCATCTCTTACTTAGATAAGTCTTAGTGATAATTCTAGTTAAGGAAATTGATTAATTATGTGGACATGATACTAACCTAGGTAAGTCTTAAGGATTACTTAGGTAATCTTGAAGAGGTCAATTATGGACATTCTCTTCTTAAGTTACTTGAGTAGGTCTTTAGATAACCTTGGAAAGGAGAATGTCATGTTTGATGTATGTTACTGTATTAAGTGACAATGATTCTATCCTAGGTAGTCTATGGGATCCCTTGTGTGTGTGTGATAGGGATTGTATGGGCGGTTGCTCCACACTCACCCAAGTGAACCTTGGAATCACCTTTGGTAGGAGGATCTCATGTTTATGTGCTTGATGTATTGTAAGTGTGTATGTGTCTCATTCTAAGTAGTCTTAAGGATCATTTAGGCATGCTTTGAGAATGTGTATGGGCGGTATATCTTTGTATGACTTAAGTGAGTCTTAGAATAGCTTTTAGTGGGTTGAGTACATGCTAGAAGATGTCAAATGTGAAGACTAAGCACTTCACTGTAACAGTGAAGGAATATCACTGTACAATGAAGTGGTTCACTGGAAAAAGAGCTTTAAAATGTGATTATTTGACTTAAAATGATTTCTTATGCATTTATAAAGTGATAAATGTTGTTCTTATGTTTATAATATGATGTTTTAATCAAAATTCATGTAAATCATGTTACTTACTAAATGTCCCTTTTTCATGGTTTTTGCATGACTTCCATACTTAGTACATCTAATGTGCTAACCCCTTCTTTTCCCTTTTTGACTAAAGTGTAGGGAATTGGAAGTCTTGATGTGCCATGGAGGATGGATAGGTTTCTAAGGGTTGAAGATGAATTATTGGTGAGTCCTCATCGATTCGAGGACAATACCCACATGATCCGTTATGTCTTAAGTCTTTACTTTATGTCTTGTATGGGCTTAGTCCCAAGTATTGTATACTCAAAAGCTTAGATGGTTCAAGGGGTTATTGTAAAGGTCTAAATGTTTTAATGAAAGTCTTTCGTTTGCGTATTGTTTATGAAAAGAGTTCTTCGTGTGTGAAGAAGGTTTTAAATTTTTACTCATTTTAGTATGTTATTATGCAATGAATGATATGAGAGGCTTAGAAGAGACTTCTTGAAGTCTCATTTGCCGTGTGATGAACTCAAGGATACTCTAACTTCCAGAGTGTACTTGAGGGTCGTGACAGTTGCTTAGACTTCACCTCAACCACCAAAGACAATTCAGAGTTATGATGGACCATAAAACCACCATTTGGAGAATCTTCCAATCTAACACCGAAACGGGCCAACCTATGAACATCCTTCAAAAAGTCTTTCTTGTCTTCTTTCACATGAGACACACTACCCATAGTAATTCTACATAGAGCAATCACAACCATGTTGGCCTTGCCAGGGTGGTAGAGAACACTCATGTCGTAATCTTTCAACAATTCCAACCACCTTTGTTGTCAGAGATTTAACTCTTTTTGAGTAAACACATATTGTATACTCTTGTGGTCGGTATACATATCAACATGAACACCATATAGGTAATGACTCCATATTTATAAGGAAAACACCACGGCTGCTAATTCAAGGTCATGACATGGGTAGTTCTTATCATGAAACATGAGTTGCCTAGAGGCATACACTATAACCGTCTCATATTGCACAAGGACGCAACTCAATCCCACTTGGGATGCATCATACTATACCACAAAACCCTTGGTACCCTCCAGTAAAGTCAACACCGGAGTGGTGGTAAGCCTATCTTTTAGGATTTGGAAGCTTCTTTCACAAGCCTCCGACCACTCAAATTTCACATTCTTTTGGGTCAAAGTTGTCAAAGGAGATGTAATGGACGCAAAACCATACACAAACCTCCTATAGTACCCGTCTAGACCCAAGAAACTACTTATGTCGGTTGGAGCCAAAGGTCTAGGCCAATTTCTTATCGCCTCGATTTTCTTTGGATCAGCCTCTACACCCTCACTAGAGATGATATGACCAAGAAACGCCACCGACCTTAACCAAAACTCACACTTGCTATACTTGGAAAATAGTTGCTGTTCCTTCAAGACTTGTAACACCACTCTCAAATTCCCCATATGATCACCCTCGTTGTTCAAATACATCAATATATCGTCTATGAAAACAATCACAAAGTAATCTAGGTAGTTTCAGAACACTCTATTCATTCAATCCATATATGCCGCCGGGGCATTAGTCAACCCAAAATACATCACCCTAAATTCATAGTTACCATATCTTGTTCGAAAGGCTGTTTTGGGAATATCTTCATCTCTCACCCTAAGGTTGTGATATCCCGACCTCAAGTCAACTTTGGAAAAGTAGCTTGCCCCTTGGAGTTGATCAAACAAGTTGTCAATCCGAGGGAGAGGATACTTATTCTTAATGGTCACTTTATGGAGTTGCCGGTAGTCAATACACATCCTAAGCGATCCATCCTTCTTTTTCACAAATAGAACCAGAGCACCCCATGGGGAAATACTAGGTTGAATGAAGCCTTTGTCTAGTAAATCCTTGAGTTGAGCCTTCAACACTTTCAATTCAGCCGGAGGCATCCGATAAGGACTAATTGAAATGGTGTTCATATCCTGCAATAAGTCAATACCAAAGTCAATTTCCTGTTCGGGAGGAATTTCAGGAAGATCATTAGGAAAGACCTCCGGAAATTCCCTCACTACGGGGATTAATTCGACTGGAGGTGTTTCAGAGTCTAAATATTTGACTCTTACAATATGGTATAAACACCCTTTAGAGATCATCTTACAAGCCTTTATACAAGAAATGATACGACCTCTAGGAATAGAACTTCCCTATTTCCACTCCAAGATGGGTTGATTTGGATAATTAAACTTGACCACTCTTGTCCTATAATCAATGAAAGCAAAACAAGCATGCAACTAATCCATTCCAAAATGACATTGAAATCAACCATAACAAGTTCTACTAATCAACATGGGTAACTCTATCGGGCAACATTATAGGACAATTCCTATATACTCTTTTTGCAACCACGACTCACCTAACGGGGTAGTCACCATAAAAGTTTTATTCAAGATATCGGGAAAAATATCAAACTTTCTAGTTATGAAAGGAGTAACAAACGACAAGGTAACACCATGATCAAGTAAACCATAAACATTTATAGAGAAGACTTACAACATACCCGTTACCACATTAGGAGAACTCTCTTATTCACCCCTAGAGTGGAGAGAATAAAAGCGATTCTTTCTTGGAGCATCAACATTAGAACCACTAGCTTGATCTTTCTCACTCCCCTTGTCTTGTCCCTTTATATTAGGGCAATCTCTAACCTTGTGACCACTTTTACCACACCCAAAGCAATTTTCTGTCCCAACTAGACACTCACCCCAATGCTTTTTACCATACTTGGAACAAGTAGGTTTCTTCCTTGGTGAACTAGTACCTCTTCACTTTTGAGACTTAGGGTTAGACACCCTATCATCACGAGGCTTGGGAAATTTGGAAGGGTATTTATTGGAGAACCTCTTCTTGAATTTAGGCTTATCTTGAATTTCCAACCTTCCCTTTGAAGCACCACTTTCAAATGACTTGGCCCTGTTGGCCTCTCTATTCTTTCTCATTAGTCTACTTTCTTCCACTTGTTGAGCATGAACCATTAGACGAGAGATATTCATATTGTCATGAAGCATAGCCGAATTACATTCTTACACAAATTCATAGGACACTCACATAAGAAAATGACTCATCTCATCCCTTGGGTTAGGCACCAAGGATGGAGCATACTTGGACAATTTAGTAAATATCAAGGAGTAATCAAGTACACTCATACCTCCTTGATGAAGTGTAAGGACCCTCATAATGAACTAGGTTGAAGTAGAGCTTCGCTAGTGTCATGAGTTAATAATGTGTTAAAATAGATAATTTTAATGTTTGAAGTCAGTTTAGTAAGTTTGGAAGTAAAACATTAAGGGACGACCAAGACGTTCGGAAACTAACCTTGTGTGTGCTCTAGTGTGTCCTTGTATGTTGTAGGTGTTTCTATACGTTCATAGAAGTCTAAAACTTGTAAAAATACATTAAATAGGTAAAATGAAGTATTTAGGGTCGAAAATTCCAGGTCCGACACCCAAGGATTGCCCTAGGGGTCCACGAAGGGACCCCACCTTTGGCCAAGCAAGCTAGCCAAGGCAGCAAGGTTTTGTTGTTAGGTGAAACATAGGCGCATCGTGGACTTGGGCTTAGGCCAAAATCATGGTCTGCGACGCGTAAACGTCGCTGACTCCCCTATCTCAAAATTTATTTTCAAAAATATTGCGGGAGAAGCTCTTCGTCGCGGACTTGTTTCCCGAAGATAATTCCAAAAATTTAAGTGAAGTTTGACTTGACTAAAATGATCCTTTAAATGTAAGGGTGTTTTGGGTATTTTGGGGGGGTGTCATACACTGATTTAAGGTCATTATACTCCCTTTACCCAACAAAAAACCCCAAACCCTCAATTAGAAATCTAAATTTTAGAACTCTCAAAAAGTTCTTCTCTCTTAAAAGCTCTCCCAAACTCCATTGAATCTAGAACTCAAGGTTGAGCTAGGGTTGAAGACTTTGGACGTTTTATTCACAAAATCTCGTGGGTTTCTTCATATTAAGGTATGGTAGTTCATCCTTGAACTGTCTTTCATTCAAGGAGTCACTTCAAAGATATTTCAAGGGTTTCCAAACTCTAACTTCTTCAATCTCTGACTCTAAGTATGGGTCATTGCATGAAAACCTTTTCATGGTTAAAATAAGTTGATTTTAGTGTTAGTTGATGATTTTAGTGTTAAAAATTTAATAAAACCATGTTTATGCTTATTATCAATCTTTTGGCTTATGAAGTGGGTTTATTGCTTTTAGCTAGATAATGTTAGTGTTGAGTTTATTTTGATGTATTTTAGCTTAGGTACTGCCTATACATGCTATATAATGTTGCTTTCATGAAATATTGATGAAAGGTGGTGAAAGCTTGGATGAAGTGTAAGTTGCTCTATCTTGTATAGTTTCCATTGAAATGTTCTTGAGTGGTATGGTACACCTTTGGTGGCGGTGTTTACTTGGAGTATATGAATATGTATTTTCATGAGTATTGTTAGTATGGCCATGAAGAAATTATATGTGAAGTAAAGTGATAATGTTGATGTTCATGTTGATATGCTTTATGAAGTTTGAATTGCATAGTTTGTGTAGATTGTGTCTAAATGGAATATGTGTATATGTGAAGCATGCTAGTGTGTGAAATGTGATGAATGAATATGTAAGCATGTTTAGAGGTTAATGATATGAAAATGGTGGTAATGTGAAAGGTGTGCTCACATGTACATACTCACACTCAATTTGAATTAATGAATGAAGCTAATGAATGTGAATCGGGGATTGTAGGGTGGAAACCCTTCGTGAGTGGAGATGAAGTGTCTAGACCATTACCTACTCTTCCTAAAGGACTCTAGTAATGAAGAGGGGAGTTTTGGGGTGAACACTCTTCGTTAGTTGAGATGAAGTGTTGTAGCAACCTCACTATTCCCAAGAGCTTTCTAAGATGGGTTAGAGGATGGACTCTTTTCGTGAGTTGAGATGTGGTGTCCAATAGTTATCCCTTGACCTTTAGTAATGAATGCTTAAGACTCTGTGGGAGAGTTATGCTTAACACCGAGAGGATATAAAGAAGGGGTGGCTACACTTTGTGAGTTGATGTTGTATCCAATGTACCCCTTGAGAAGAGCACTCCTCATTCGTACAGAATGAGTTTCTTAGATGAAATTTTAATATCCCTTAAATATGCGCCCGCATAGGAGTAGCTAATGGAGAATCCATGTAAAATCTCAAGAACGACCCTACCTTAGGCAAGTGGGGTTCCCTCATCCGGTAGGGGTTAATACATGGATTCCATGTCTAGCTCTTATGGTCTATGTCGGTAAAAGCTATCCCCCACAAAAGTAAGTACTGAACTAGGTTTTATAAAGGGTGTACTACTTAGGGTAAGTGGTTGTATGGGACGCTATCTACTCATTGCACAAGTAGACATTTGGAGGGAGTCTTGGTGAGTCTTTATATGAATGTATGAATGGGTCAATAAGTAATGTAAATGAAGTTATGTTCCTTAGTGTCTTTTATGTTGAGTGTGGGATTTTTACCCATGCGAAGTAAGCTATGGTCGGTGGTCTTAAGGATCACTTAGGTATGTATTGAAGGGATTGTACGGAGGTTCCTTCATGTTTTACCTTAGTGAGTCTTAGGATAACCTTTGTTAGGGAAACTTCAAGGGAAATGAGTTCAGTGTGAGTTGAAATGAAATAGGTTCACTATAAGGTTTTCCTGAGTTCACCGTCAAGTGTAGTTTAATGTTAAAAGTATGGAACTCTTATCTTATGTGCTAAGTGATGATTTATATGTTGTTTTACTTCTACATTCATGAAGATTTAACTTAATTAGCATGAAAGATTTATTTCTACTAAAATGTCATCTTTTGCATGTTTTTCATAATGTCATACTTAGTACGTACTAACCCCATACTTTTCTATACTCTATAAGTATTGGTTGGAAGCAAGTGGAAGTTTAGAGGAAAGGCTTGGGGATCTAATCTCTCCAGACTCGGTATGTCCTCATATATTCGAGGACATAGTCTTTATTTCTTTAGTTCTTCTTTAAGACTTGTATAAGACTTATTATGTATTTTCTTTCAATGTAAAGGGTCGTGTCCCTAAGATATTTAAGTGTGTCTTTCAGTTGCCTTTTAACGACAAGACGTATCCTTAGCATTTATAAAAGAGAGTTTCTTATTATCATTGATGTTGTGAAAAGTTTTAATTCCGCACTAATTTTCATATCATATGTAATGAAAGATAGTTAAGAAGCTTGTACAAGACCCCGAAGAGTCAAGTACGCATTGTTCCGACCCAAGGGTTTCCCTAATGTAACACCTCTAAAATGACTTAGGTGTAACTAGAGCCTAACACTTGTTTATTGATGTTTTGAAGTCCTAAAAAGGGTTAAAATTATGTTAAGAGACAGTGTTTATGGTTTCGTGAATTTTGGAGGTAAAACGTCCAAGAACGTCCATGACGTTCGAAAGGTTTGCCTTAAAAAGTGCTTGTGTGCTTTAGTGTGTTTAGTCAAGTTTTATATGTTCGTCTTCGACTAAATTTTTCTGAGAGGTCCTTAACATGTATACAAACATATTCGGGTTGGAAACTTGCAGGCAAAATTCCCCAAGGACCAACCAAGGGTCCTTGAGGAGGACCCATCTTGGCTATCCAAAACTGCCTCACCTACGGATGGCAATCACCACCTTGTAGGCTGGTCGATGCCGCGTAGGTGGTGGCGTCGATGGATACTTAGCCTAGGGATCTTAAGATCTCATATTGCAGGCTATGTCCTAAATGACGGTGACCATCATGGGCCGTCGATGGGACGACGCCACGTAGGTGATGGCCGTCGATGGGTGGTCTACAGTTCACTACTATGTCTCGCCCAAGTGAGGGGCAATATGGGGTTTTCACCTATTATTCCTAGAATTAGTTGGAAGACTTCTTATGGTTATTTTGGGTATTGTAAGTGGGTTTATAAGTCTAAAACACTTGGATTAATTCAGTTTTCTAAATCAAAACCCAAAACCTCTAAAGAACTCTCTAGAACACCATTGAAAGTTGAAGGGAGATTGGAGCTTGGAAGTGGGATTCTCCATCAATTCTTTTTAATTTTTGTGGTCTAGCATCAATTAAGGTATGAACTTCATCCTTGAATCTCTTTTCTTCAAGGAGCCAATCTAAAAAATGGTTTTCCAAGACTTTCTCAAAAGATGAGTTTTCTAAATTGTAATCTAGCCATGGGTTCTTGCATAAAATGTTTGAATCATTTTATATTGATTTAATTGATTTTAATTTGATGATTTGAACCTAAAAACTCTATGAAACCATGCTATTCATGTGACCCTAGTTTTGACTATTTTATGTGTGATTTGATTGTGTCTTTATATTATTGAATTCTTGTATAATTTGATTAGGGCAATTGAGTGATGAAAGAATTATACTAGAATTGTTAGTAGGATGTCTTAATTTGATAAATTCATGTTGTGTTATCTTGAATTCATTGTATATTATGATTATTGGATTGAATTTGTGATCATGACCATTGGTAAGGGCCTTTGGTTATTGTGTTGGGTGATTATGCTATGGATTAAAGTTGTGAGATTGGAATGGTGGTATGTTGACCTAACCCTCTCTATATTGTGTAGTATAGTTATTAGATGATGATGATATTTTGTATGGTCCACTGATGGTGGCGGTGGTGGTACTTATGTGCTATACTTGTTAATTATGTAGCCTTGTCGACATTACTTTATGAATTATGAAACAATGTGGCCTCGTCAGCATTACTTTATGATTATTTGAGTAATGTGTGTCTTGTTGACTTATGAGTTATATTAAGTCTAAGCATGAATTCTGTCACACCCCGAGAGCACACCCTAAAAGATATGGCACTCTCGGAGTGCGACGCGGTGTACTTGACATCTCGGAGGTCTTGTACAAGCCCTTAGACATCATTCATTGCATACATGTATGAATTGTAGTTCAGAAATAAAAGTTTTCACACGAAAACATCTTAAAAATATCTTTCATATTAAAACAATAGAAAACTCTAAGTCTCAATATATTCCATCCTTCGACTTTAAGAAATACTTGGGACACGGCTCATACAATCGAATATAGAAATACTTAGTCTATTACAATACTTTGAATTAAAAGAAATCTAAAGATAGTTATGCCATCGAGTCAAGTGAGGACAAACTTCAACTTGCTTGAAAGAATCCTAGTTTCCAAGCTTTGCTTCAAGACGCTTCTCACCTTCCACCTACATCTTTAGATATAACAGAATATATGGAATTAGTACAAACACTTGTACAAAGTATGGCTTAATGCATAGAATCATAAGAACAGACATTTATGAGAAACATGCTCTTTTTGATTAGAACTTCATAATATAAGCATAAGAATCACATTTAAACACCAAACCACAAAATTAGAATAGATTATAAATTATAGCCACATTATATGAAAATTACAGTGGCATTACAATAGCTTACAAATACTTCATTTTAAGTTCATCTAAATTTCACATATCACAACATAACATTAAAATACATCCAAACACATAACTATGAGGTCCTCCTACCCAAGATGATTCTAAATCTCACTTGAGTGAGTTATGAAGCGACCGTCCATACAATCCCTTCACACACACCTAAGAGATCCTTTAGACTATCTAGAGTAAGATCATTCTCACTTCATGCAATAACATATGTATAATATGACATTCTCCTCCCAAAGGTTATAAAAAGACTTACTTAAGTAATTGAAGAAGAGAACGCTCATACACCCTCTCCAAGATTACCTAAATAATCCTTAAGACTACCTAAGTTTAGGTCATGTCTAATTATTCAGTTTACAAATCTAGAGTCATTCTTAAGACTTTCCTAGGTAAGACATGAAATGACTATTCCTATGCCCCCTTCATACCTTAACTAAGCAACCCTTAAACTACTCTAGGTAAGTACTTAGTCATTAACATAATTTCCAAGTTAAGTCATTATCTTCATTAGTTCACTTAAGAGACATTCAACATACAAGGACATTAAATTAATGGTCTTGGAGAAGACCCAGTGACTCACTCACTAACATCTTCAAAGCCTAATCGTGCAATGTCTAGATAACGTCACATACAACCACCTAAACTTCATGGAACTTCTCCAATACTAGTAGGTATCCCATATGATTAGAATAGGCAATAACCGATATAGACCATACTATATGCATGGAATGCGGAGTCGTGAACCTACTCTGTTGGAGGTTGGTTCTACAGGCCAATGGTAGAACTAGGACACATCCCATGTAGGCACATGGTTAAAGAATATGAAGGGATTCTTTGTTCTCAAATATCATCTTATATAAAACAACTTTCCAAACCATACTCACTCGGTGCTAGACTTCGTTCTCATAGAGTAATTCACAAAAGGGATCATACAAATCTAGTTCATAACCCAATCATATTTCACGTTACCAATGAGGGTGCACTAGGACTACCTACAATGGCTAAAAGGATAGATCAATGACTTTTCTAAGGATGATTTCATGCTGTTCCAGACAACCAACCATAAGTCCACCATTCACACAAGAAGAATACCATTAAGGCTTTCGACTTCAAGGATATCATAACCTTACATCTAGGATGAAGGTTCCACATAAAATACCTTTTTAGCAATGTTCAAGGTCACATGTCAATCACACATACAAGACTAAGAAGCTTTAGCATACTAAGTGAAGAAGTCATATTCACATTATACATGTATCAAGTAAGGGACACAAGTCTACCAAAACAAGACACATACATACTTCACATATATCATATCATTCAGGAAGCACATAGATATAACCAACATCATCTATAGGTCACCCTATTCACTACTATAATATCATTAATATGACCATCATAAGACTACATAACCAAGTAGGAAGAACCATACATCAATCCTAAGACTACGGACATTAGGACATAGTCATAGTCTAACATGACCACCTAATGTTAATACAGGAAACACATACTTTTACATTACTCACAAGTAGATAGATATGATTAGACTTCACATAAATCACTACAAAAATCATCATAATATATAAAGCAATTCCTACAAGGCCATGATCATCATAATTCATATAGTAACGCCGATGAGGCCACATAATTCACAAGTAAAGCACATTGCACCGCCACCATAAGTGGACCATACAAATAACAACATAATTCAAGACCTAATAATTCCTACAAGGCCATGATCATCATAATTCATATAGTAACGCCGATGAGGCCACATAATTCACAAGTAAAGCACATTGCACCGCCACCATAAGTGGACCATACAAATAACAACATAATTCAAGACCTAATTTACATAAAATAAATAGAATTAGGGCAGCGTACCACCAATCCACTCTCACCACTTCAATCCATAGCTAAATCATCCAACACAATACTCAAAGGCCCTTACCCATGACCATGATCACCAATTCAATTCAATACTTACAATAGACAATGAATCAAAGGTAATTCAACATAGATTTATGAATTTAGGGAAGCATAATAATAATTCTAACATGATTCTATCATAATTCAATAACCCTAACTAAACTACATAAGAATTCAATATCATTAAGACATGATTAAGTCACCCACAAAGTAGCCAAAAACTAGGATTCATGAATTACATGGGTTCATAAAGTAATTAGGTTAAAACCATAAAATTAACATCAATTCATTCAATATATAATGATTGAAAACATTTAATGCAAGAACCCATACATAGATATCAAAATTGGACAAGTTCATATTTAGAAGACTTTGGAAATCACTTTGAAGTCTGGCTTCTTGGAGAAAAGAGTTTCAAGGATGATAAACCATACCTAAATTGTCACGACCCAGATTCTAGAATTCGGATCACAACCGGCATCGTTGACCTCTCAGAGGTCACAGACAAGCCTCATCTTGCATTCATCACATTCATCTAGTTAGATTTGCGGAAATTTAAAACTTTTTATATGTATGAAGTATACATAGAATTCATATAATTATTAACTAGATACATCATATACTAAGCTCAACATAAGAGAACAACCATCTAATAGAAAGAATCAATTTGAAACTGAACATGAATATATCATAAATAGTTTATCAAACACGGCCTTATTACAAAGCTTCGAAATGAAGGTACGAAAGAAACGCTAGGGACAACATCCACTAGCTATGTCTAAAACTAATGCTATACTAAATCTGTAGCATCCTCGAAATCATGAGGACCTACCAATTGGTTTGGAGAAACGCTGAAGTCCAAACCGCTGCAAGTGTCGTTAACCTGTCCTTTGACCTGCACCTATAAAAATAGTAAAAAGTAGGGGGTTAGTACACCACTTGTACTAAGTATGGGTGTATAAACATATACACACAAAGCTATGCATGATTAATGAAAGCTCATCCTAAGCAACATGCCATTTTTGGAAAAGTCTAGTCATTAGACTTTCCTAATTCGTTAGTTGTGAATTGTGGTATGAATATGATGTATTTTAATGCATTCAAAGCACACAACTCATTTTCTATATGATTACAAGACATTAGTATCTTCAACATAATTTTAGAACAACTCGAGCGAAGATTTGAGATTTTGATCCTCTAGGCCGAGAGCTCATCTTTGTATACTTAGATTATTTTTCAGTCTTTTTTTTTTTCTTCTTGTTGTGTAGTTCAAAAACTCCTTTTGTCCTATGTTTTACTTACAAGTACAATGATTCATTGTAGTCCCATACCCACAATGAATCAAGTAAGTAATTGAAGATATTAAGGAAATGACTTAACTACGATTTGGGGCATGAATATATTTAAAAGTCAATACTTATTGACTATACTCATTCTTTAGTTGATTGCATAATGTGCATAGTTCTTGTGGCATATAATTAAAGTTTATGATCTTGCTTATTTTGGGTATGAATTCTTTATAAACCAATCTTTAGTGACTATTCCTATTATTGTATTATTGGCCTAATGTAAGAAGTCATTATAAGCCAATCTTATTTGGCTAATATCTTTTGCAAATTATATAAAGTCATTATAATCCAATTTATTTGGCTTTATCATTTTCATAACCTTAGGATTCATTATTAGCTATGCCCTTTACTTATTGTAAACTTTATTGGACACGATTTGACTATCCTTACAACAAGTTATTCGTTACATCAAGTATTCATTACATTTCATAAGCCATTCTCTATTGATTATGCCATTGATTTCATTACTTTCATGTTTTATATATTATACATTTCATATACACGAGACCTTGGAATCGTTGATATAGCATTAAGACATCTCAAGTGAGGACCCAACATATGGGACCTCAACCCGAGGGCCTTCTTTAGCAAACACAGAGTCTTCTTCATTCGTTCATTCATACTTCACATTATTCATTTCATTCATTCGTAGGCTGATGTAAACACCAGCTATACCTAGGATGATGTTTAAGACTCTCATCGGGATCATGAAGTGCAATGACCAAGAATGACCTAATGTCATTACTTGAATCTGATTTCACCTCCTGATTGTCTTGCACAAAAACCTTCGGTATCGTTCATTTCATTATCATTCATACTTTGAGGAACTCCAACCTTAACCGACATAGATCATGTGAGCATCATGAAATCCTGTGTCGTCCCCACACCGAAAAGAGGTGGAGTCACTGGCCAAGGTGAAACCAAAACATGCTAGCGTATATAGGGAATTGAACCCTGCTAGATCCCTATATTGGCAGTATAGGTTCAAAGACTAGGAGATATAAGGAGACCCATACCCGGCATGCCAGACAGTCTCATCTCATGAGATTTACGTGATCCTCCGCCCTTCCCGAAGGAAGGCATCACCGCTCATAGCTAGCCTATCGGTGCTCAGTATAAAGTTCCATTACATTCAACTCATACATCATGGAAGTTGGCTTCTAGCATGAGGACATCATAGCTCATTAGATGATTTCTCATCTCATCATTAGTATTAAGTGTGAATTGTCCTTACACTTACATATAGAGTATGATTGATACTTATTTACTCTTTTGATGACTTGTCATCCTTACTTTACATTGATGAAATGTGAATTGTCCTTACATATCATACTTACTTTACATTGATGAATGTGAATTGTCCGTACATATCATCCTTACTTTACATTGATGAATGTGAATTGTCCTTACATATCATCCTTACTTTACATTGATGAATGTGAATTGTCCTTACATATCATCCTTAGGTGTTAGTGAGACTAGTCTCACACATTCTAACACCTTCATTCGTGAGTATTCTTTTAACAAATTAGATTTGGTGTAAGTAAGACTTGTCTCACTTCCTTTAACACCCCATTCTGGTCACTTACTTAATTTAGGCCCCTTTAATTATGTTATAACTCACGTTACTTACTTACTTTAGTGTAGTAGCGTCATATCACCGTATATGGACGATGAGCACTTCATTCAATGAGTTTGATGTGTTCATAGTTCAATCTTGTGGAGCATGTTGGGAGTTGTCCCAATGAATGTCATTCCCTTGGTTATGGATTCATTCATATTACTTTAGAAGTGCTTTATATATATTTGATACTCTTGCTACACAACAATTGACATATGATTAGTATTGGCTCAAGATTTGGGATGTTAGACTAACAAATTCGTTCTTTTTGGCATAAGCCAATTTTTACGTATGTTCATATTTAAATTGCCATATGTATGAGCCATTAGCCAATATTTAATCATTTACATAAGTTCCTAGCCATTAGCATATATTCATTTTGACCAAATAGAGTTAGCCAACTTTATTGGAACCAGGTAGCAAATTTGTTCAAGATATGATTTCATAGATGTCTTTGAGCCAATTCTTAGTTTATGGCTTTAGTGTCACGTTTTAAGAACATATTGGACAGCATCATATTAACATTCGATGGATTTAGCATCTTCATAACATCACAACAACAACAAGTCAACATTCATCCAAAGGCACATAATTCACTTAACACATCACGGACTTATCTTAGCATATTATCAATCCTTAATTATCATGATAAGATTAACTTTATGCAATTACAAGTTCATAAGTTCATTCGATACTCATCATTCAAGAACAATACATGTTAAGAACAACCAGCACCACATACCAACAACATGATCTCTAACCTATTCAACATTGATATCGAAAAGGATACTAGGGAAGGGAAGTTCGATGAGAACGACGGGAACAACCCTAGTTTTCAAGATCTTGTGAATCGTTCGAAGGAAAATACTCTTGGAGAAATAATTCCAGGAGAGAAACCCATACCTTAAGTAGAACTTAATCTACGAATACCATCTTGAACGAAAACTTGGAGAAACCTTGAAATCGCCTAGGAAAATCAATGGAATTTTCTGTTTTTCTTTCCCTCGCTGGCTTACTGTTTTGCGTCCTTTTTTTTTTCTATGAGTTTGAACGTGATTTTTAGGTTTAAGAACTGATCTTGAATTATACAACTTAGGCTTAATAAGTTGATCTAATAAACTAATTAACCAATTACCAAAACGCCCCTCCTAAGTTGACTAAACATAGGAGAACATAACACTTAGTCAAATCTAGAAATTGGTGTTGACTATGGTTTTGGTCAACATTTTGACTTTATATTAATTAATTAAATCCCTAATTTAATTAATTTAGGTTCCCAGGGTAAGTACTAAAGAACCCCTAAGTCATTGGAACCAAAATTAACCTTTTGGACCATCCTAGGTTAAGTACTAGGATGTTTCTTGAGTTGTACTAGGTTAGTGTAAGAATTTCGTTTTGATCATTTAAACTAATTAATTAAATTGAAATTTAATTAATTAGATGACCTAAGGTAATTACTAAAGTATCCTTAAGTCCTTTGAACCATCCTAGGTTAGGTACTAGGTTGTCCTTTTCTTGTTTTAACCGAAATTAATTGCTTTGTGATTTTGGTTTTTCCCCTTTACATTAATTAATTAAGTTGTTAAATTAATTAATTAAGTATACTAGGGTAATTACTAAAGTATACCTAGGTTTTTAGGACCTTAACTAACTCTTTGGACCATACTAGGTTAGGTACTAGGTTGTCCCTTTCTTGTCTTAACCGGAAATCTGAAAATTTCCTTTTTAGTTTCGGTTTTAGCCCTTTTAAATTAATTAATTAATTTGGTAAATTAATTAATTAGGTAACCTAGGGGAATTAATAAAGTACCCCTAAGTTTTTAGGACCATAACTAACTCTTTGGACCATCCTAGGTTAGGTACTAGGTTGTCTGTTTAACTAGTACTAGGTTAGTGTCAACCCGGTTTTGGTCCTAGGTTGTCCGGTGCACTAATGGGTCCATTTCGGTTGGTCCTAGGTTATTTATCTAGTTAGGGCAGTAGGTTAGAGTCTAGAATTGGTTAGGAATTTAGGCCCCACATGGAGTGGTCCCTTGTGCACGTTTTCCCCCCTAACTACTCTAACCGAATTTGGTTAGGGTGGTCCCCTCCTTTGGCAGCTTCTCCACATGTCTTGCACATGTGCTTGCAGATGTGTTGGTTGTACTTTCCTAACTAACTATTATTTATGGTTAATTTGGGAATGTTTACTTATTGTCCCAAGGACCCTCACCATGTCCTTGGGCACTGCTTAATTCATGATCATTTTAAATAGTCATGTGCTATGGTGCTAGGCTTGACACTTGGATGCCTAGTACATATTGTGCAGATATCATGAAGCGAATATTTTTAGCTTGGGTCTTCCTTGAAGGTACATTTATTGAACATCAATCTTGGATTAGGTTATGACAACCCAAAAAAATATATTTCTTATTCGTATATAGAAAATTGGCTAATATCCCTTAGCCAATTTTTTTCTATACAATGCCCAATATTTCTCAATATTGGGCATTGGGGTGCCTATGTACCCCTAATAGGTTATCCTAAGGGCATACTGGTCTATTCATTAGACATATGATTTTTCGGAATGTTACATTATCCCCCCCTTAGGAACATTCGTCCCGAATGACACTTACACATCATTTAAACAAAGAGGGTGATTTCCGAAAGTTACTCTATCATGCTTAAACGTTTATCTTTTGTGAATATCTAATTCACACTTATTTGGATGATTCATATCATTCAATGAAGCTTCATATTTGAGATTGAGGAATTTCCTTCTCAATCACACTTAACTTAATGCACATCACAAATCATGCAACACAGAAAACATGCCTATGCTACACAAAAACAGCAACATAAAATTCAACATAACTTCGTTTTAACTAACATAGTGCTATTATAATACATAAAATTAGTGACTTATAACACCAAATCGACTAAAGCACTTAAACTTAGAGTTTCTTAAACATAAACCAGACTTAGGAATAGTATATCTAACCTCTTAGATAACATCTTGTTGGCCTTAAGATTTGAACCACGTCTTCCCATTCCATCTCTAACTCATTTGGAAACTGAAGTATCACTACCTTGTTTCGACAATCTATCGTAGCATAACACTTACGAAGCAAATCCATGTATAAGCCATATTCTTGAGTTGGTATGCAGCCAACTTATCTTTCTCCTCCTCATTAATACTCATAGAAGGCTTTTAGACATTACCAAGCATTGACCTCCATGCGAACATCCACACTCACCACACGTCTTTCGTCCACATTGGGCATTTCCATTATGTCCCCTCTTGGGAAGGCTAGATCATGAGTCTGGCGCCTTAGACCACTTGGCCATCCTAATTCTTGTGTGTATTCTTCCACTCGTTTAGACAAGAAGGAAGTTAGATACTTAGAATGACACAAAGTGTCAAAACTCTAGATAGCACGATAAAGAGTTGACGAAGGGAAGATTTCCTATCACCGTGTAGTCTCTAAGTCATGATTATGGCGCGCTACACAACCATAAGCTAGAAACTACGTAACGTGGTTGTGTTGAGCTTTAGATCCTAGGTAACTTAACCTCATGCTCTGATACCAAGTTTGTCACAACCCGGATTCTGGAATCCGGATCGCAACAGACATCGTTGACCTCTCAGAGGTCGCAGACAAGCCTCATCTTGCATTCATCACATTCATCTAGTTAGATTTGCGGAAAATTTAAAACTTTTTATATGTATGAAGTATACATAGACTTCATATAATTATTAAATAGATACATCATATATTAAGCTCAACATAAGAGAACAACCATCTAACATAAAGAATCAATTCAAAACTGAAGATGAATATATAATAAATAGTTTGCCAAATACGGCCTTATTACAAAGCTTCAAAATGAAGGTACGAAAGAAACGCTAGGGACAACATCCACTAGCTATGTCTACAACTAAGGCTATACTAAATCTGTAGCATCCTCGAAATCATGAGGACCTACCAATTGGTTTGGAGAAACGCTGAAGTCCAAACCGCTACAAGTGTCGTAAACCTGTCCTTTGACCTGCACCTATGAAAATAGTAAAGAGTAGGGGGTTAGTACACCACTTATACTAAGTATGGGTGTATCCACACATACACATAAAGCTATGCATGATCAATGAAGGCTCTTCCTAAGCAACATGCCATTTCTGGAAAGTCTAGTCATTAGACTTTCCTAATTCGTTAGTTATGAATTGTGGTATGAATATGACGTATTTTAATGCATTCAAAGCACACAACTCATTTTCTATATGATTACAAGACATTAGTATCATCAACATAATTTTAGAACAACTCGAGCGAAGATTTGAGATTTTGATCCTCTAGGACGAGAGCTCATCTTTGTACACTTAGATTATTTTTCAGTGTTTTTTTTTCTTCTTGTTGTGTAGTTCAATAACTCCTTTTGTCCTATGTTTTACTTACAAGTGCAATCATTCATTGTAGTACCATACCCACAATGAATCAAGTAAGTAATTGAAGAGATTAAGGAAATGACTTAACTACGATTTGGGGCATGAATATATTTATAAGTCAATACTTATTGAATATACTCATTCTTTGGTTGATTGCATAATGTGCATAGTTCTTGGGTCATATCATTAAACCTTATGATCTTGCTTACTTTGGGTATGAATTCTTTATAAACCAATCTTTAGTGACTATTCCTATTATTGTATTATTGGCCTAATGTAAGAAGTCATTATAAGCCAATCTTATTTGGCTAATATCTTTTGCCAATTATATAAAGTCATTATAAGCCAATTTATTTGGATTTATCATTTTCATAACCTTAGGATTCATTATTAGCTATGCCCTTTACTTATTGTAAACTTTATTCGACACAATTTGACTATCCTTACAACAAGTTATTCGTTACATCAAGTATTCATTACATTTCATAAGCCATTCTCTATTGATTATGCCATTGATTTGATTACTTTCATGTTTTATATATTATACATTTCATATACACGAGACCTTGGAATCGTTGATATTGCATTAAGACATCTCAAGTGAGGACCCAACATATGGGACCTCAACCCGAGGGCCTTGTTTAGCAAACACAGAGTCTTCTTAATTCATTCATTCGTACTTCACATTATTCATTTCATTCATTCGTAGGCTGATGTAAACACCAGCTATACCTAGGATGAAGTTTAAGACTCTCATCGGGATCATGAAGTGCAATGACCAAGAATGACCTAATGTCATTACTTGAATCTGATTTCACCTCTGGATTGTCTTGCACAAAAACCTTCGGTATCGTTCATTTCATTATCTTTCATACTTTGAGGAACTCCAACCTTAACCAACATAGATCATGTGAGCATCATGAAATCCGGTGTCTTCCCCACACCGAAAAGAGGTAGAGTCACTGGGCAAGGTGAAACCAAAACATGCTAGCATATATAGGGAATAAAACCTTGCTAGATCCCTATATTGGCAGTATAGGTTCAAAGACTAGGAGATATACGGAGACCCATACCCATCATGCTGGACAATCTCATCTCATGAGAGTTATGTGAACCTCCGCCCTTCCCGAAGGAAGGCATCACCGCTCATAGCTAGCCTATCGGTGCTCAGTATAAAGTTCCATTACATTCAACTCATACATCATGGAAGCTGGCTTCTAGCATGAGGACATCATAGCTCATTAGATGATTTCTCATGTCATCATTAGTATTAAGTGTGAATTGTCCTTACACTTATATATAGAGTATGATTGAGACTTATTTACTCTTTTGATGACTTGTCATCCTTACTTTACATTGATGAAAAGTGAATTGTCCTTACATATCATACTTACTTTACATTGATGAATGTAAGTTGTCCTTACATAGCATCCTTACTTTACATTGATGATTGTGAATTGTCCTTACATATCATCCTTACTTTACATTGATGAATGTGAATTGTCCTTACATATCATCCTTAGGTGTTAATGAGACTAGTCTCACACATTCTAACACCTTCATTCGTGAGTATTCTTTTACAAATTAGATTTGGTGTAAGTAAGACTTTTCTCACTTCCTTTAACACCCCATTCTTGTCACTTACTTAATTTAGGCCCCTTTAATTATGTTATAACTCACGTTACTTACTTACTTTAGTGTAGTAGCTTCATATCACCGTTTATGGACGATGAACACTTCATTCAATGAGTTTCATGTGTTCATAGTTCATTCTTGTGGAGCATGTTGGGAGTTGTCCCAATGAATGTCATGCCCTTGGTTATGGATTCATTGATATTACTTTATAAGTGCTTAATATATATTTGATACTCTTGCTACACAACAATTGACATATGATTAGTATTGGCTCAAGATTTGGGATGTTAGACTAACAAATTCATTCTTTTTGGCATAAGCCAATTTTTATGTATGTTCATATTTAAATTGTCATATATATGAACCATTAGCAAATCTTTTAATCATTTACATAGGTTCCTAGCCATTAGCATATATTCATTTTGACCAAATAGAGTTAGCCAACTTTATTGGAACCAGATAGCAAATTTATTCAAGATATGATTTCATAGATATCTTTGAGCCAATTCTTAGTTTATGGCTTTTAGTGTCACGTTTTAAGAACATATTGGAAAGCATCATATTAACATTTGATGGATTTAGCATCTTCATAACATCACAACAACAACAAGTCAACATTCAGCCAAAGGGACATAATTCACTTAACACATCACGGACTTATCTTAGCATATTATCGATCCTTAATTATCATGATAAGATTAACTTTACGCAATTACAAGTTCATAAGTTCATTCGATACTCATCATTCAAGAACAATACATGTTAAGAACAGCCAGCACCACATACCAACAACATGATCTCTAACCTATTCAACATTGATATCGAAAAGGATACTAGGGAAGGGAAGTTCGACGAGAACGACGGGAACAACCCTAGTTTTCAAGATCTTGTGAATCGTTCGAAGGAAAATACTCTTGGAGAAAGAATTCCAGGAGAGAAACCCATACCTTATGTAGAACTTAATCTACGAAGACCATCTTGAACGAAAACTTGGAGAAACCTTGAAATCGCCTAGGAGAATCAATGGAATTTTCTGTTTTTCTTTCCCTCGCTTGCTTGCTGTTTTGCATCCTTTTTTTCTATGAGTTTTAACGTGATTTCTAGGTTTAAGAACTGATCTTTAAATATACAACTTAGGTTTAATAATTTAATCTAATAAACTAATTAACCAATTACCACAACGCCCCTCCTAAGTTGACTAAACATAGGAGAACATCACACTTAGTCAAATCTAGAAATTGGTGTTGACTATGGAATTGGTCAACATTTTGACTTTATATTAATTAATTAAATCCCTAATGTAATTAATTGAGGTACCTAGGGTAAGTACTAAAGTACCCCTAAGTCATTGGAACCAAAATTAACCCTTTTGGACCATCCTATGTTTAGTACTAGGATGTTTCTTGAGTTGTACTAGGTTAGTGTAAGAATTTCGTTTTGATCATTTAAACTAATTAAATAAATTTTAATTTAATTAATTAGGTGACCTAAGGTAATTACTAAAGTACCCTTAAGTCGTTAGGACAATAGCCAATCCTTTGAACCATCCTAGGTTAGGTACTAGGTTGTCTTTTTCTTGTTTTAACTGAAATCTGGAAATTGCTTTGTGATTTTGGTTTTGCCCCTTTAAATTAATTAATTAAGTTGCTAAATTAATTAATTAAGTATCCTGGGGTAATTACTAAAGTATCCCTAGGTTTTTAGGACCTTAACTAACTCTTTGAACCATACTAGGTTAGGTACTAGGTTGTCCCTTTCTTGTCTTAACCGGAAATCTGAAAATTTCCATTTTAGTTTCGGTTTTAGCCCTTTTAAATTAATTAATTAATTTAGAATTAGGTAACCTAGTGGAATTACTAAAGTACCCCTAAGTTTTTAGGACCATAACTAACTCTTTGGACCATCCTAGGTTAGGTACTAGGTTGTCTGTTTAACTAGTACTAGGTTAGTGTCAACCCGGTTTTGGTCCTAGGTTGTCGGGTGCACTAATGGGTCCATTTCGGTTGGTCCTAGGTTAGTTATCTAGTTAGGGCAGTATGTTAGAGTCTAGAATTGGTTAGGAAATTAGGCCCCACATGTAGTGGTCCCTTGTGCACGTTTTCCCCCTAACTACTCTAACCGAATTCGGTTAGGGTGGTCCCCTCCTTTCGCAGCTTCTCCACATGTCTTGCACATGTGCTTGCAGATGTGTTGGTTGTACTTTACTAACTAACTATTATTTATGGTTCATTTGGGAATGTTTACTTATTGTCCCAAGGACCCTCACCATGTCCTTGGGTACTGCTTAATTTACATGATCATTTTAAATGGTCATGTGTTATGGTGCTAGGCTTGACACTTGGATGCCTAGTACATATTGTGCAGATATCATGAAGCGAATATTTTTAGATTAGGGTCTTCCTTGCAGGTACATTTATTGAACATCAATCTTGGATTGGGTTATGACAACCCAAAAAAATATATTTATTATTCGTATATAGAAAATTGGCTAATATCCCTTAGCCAATTTTTTTCTATACTATGCCTAATATTTCTCAATATTGGGCATTGGGGTGCCTATGTACCCCTAATAGGCTATCCTAAGGGCATAACTGTCTATTTATTAGACATATGATTTTCTGGAATGTTACATAAATTGATGCTGGACCACGAATTTGATGAAGAATTGATGAAGAATCACCAACCAATCTTTATTCCAAGCTCTATCTTGTGTTTTGACTTCAATGGAGTTCTAGATAATTTATTAGAGAATTTGGATTTTGATTTTTAAAGTGAAATCGTCTAGGAATTGAAGACTTATAAAAATATTTATAATACCCAAAATACCGCTAGAAAAACGCCTAAAGATTTATTTGGATGTGGGGTGAATTTACCAATTCACCCCTTCACTTTACAGTGAAGTGCGCAGGCTGCAGACCACCATCGACCCCTGCGTATCAACGGGGCGTCACCTAACCAACGGACCATCTTGATGGTCCGTGGTTTGGGTCAGAGGCTGGCCTTTGGATGGACAAGCTCCCACGCCTAAGTAATCATTGACGCCTTCCACCTATGGGGCGTCGACCAGCCTACTGGGCGTCGATTGCCTCCGTATGTGGGAATGCCTTAGGCTGTTTTGGCCACCAAGATGGGTCCTTCCTCAAGGACCAGTGGTTGGTCCTTGGGGACTTTTGTATGGACGTTTCCAACTCTAATATGTTCGTATACTAGTTTAAGACCTCTTACATCAATTTCATCCTAACCGAACACGTAAAACTCGAAGAAACATACTAAGACACACAAGGTCGTTTCAAGGCAAACCTTTCGAACGTCATGGACGTTTGACCTCCAAAATTCACGAAACTTTAAACATTACCTCCTAACATCATTTTAACCCATTTATTACTTCTAAACATCAAGACACAAGCGTTAGTCTCTCGTTTCACCTAAGTCATTTTAGAGGTGTCACCAATTCTCCTAGTTGATGATATGTGTCTCTAGTAGGCTATAGTGAAGTTCTTATGTGTTACTTGATATTGAAATATGATGCTTCTTGAAGACTTGTATTAGATTTGTGATGCTTTATATTGATTATTCTTTAGAGGTATGTAGGGTGACTTGCAATTATGCTTAGTTGTTCCTATGTGCTGCTTGAATGGTTTGCTATATGTGATATGGTGAAGTATGTGTGTGTCTTGTTTTGGTAGACTTGTGTCCCTTACTTGGTACATGTAAAATCTGAATATGACTTCTTGACTTAGTATGCTAAAGCTCCTTAGTCTTGTATGTGTGATTGGTATGTGACCTTCAACATAGTTAAGAAGGTCCTTTGTGTGGAACCTTCAACCTATATGGGAGGTTATGATATCCTTGAAGTTGAAAGCCGTAATGGTATCCTTTTTGTGTGAATGGTGGACTGAGGGTTGACTGGATGGAACGGCATGAAATCATCGTTAGGAAAGTTAATATGATATCCTCTTGACCATTTTAGGTAGCCTTAATGGACACTCTTTCGTAAGGTGTATTGTTATTGGGTTGTGAACTAGATATGACTCCGGATTCCATGCATAGCTAGTATGGTCCATGTCGGTTATTGCCTATTCTCATTATATGGGATACCTACTAGTATTGGAGAAGTTCTATGAAGTTTAGGTGGTTGTATGAGACGCTATCTAGATATTGCACGATTAGGCTTTGAAGATGTTAGTGAATGAGTCTGTGGGTCTTCTCCAAGACCATTACTTGAATGTCCTTGTATGTTGAATGTCTCTTAAGTTAACTAATGAAGATAATGACTTAAGTTGGAAATTATGTTAATGACTAAGTACTTACCTAGAGTAATTTAAGGGTTGCTTAGTTAAGGTATGAAGTGGGCATAGGAATAGTCACTTCATGTCTTACCTAGGGAAGTCTTAAGAATGACTCTAGATAGGGAAAGTAAATGGAATAATTAGACATGACCTAAACTTAGGTAGTCTTAATGATTATTTAGGTAATCTTGGAGAGGATGTATGGGCGTTCTCTTCTTGAATTACTTAAGTAAGTCTTTTTATAACCTTTGGGACGAGAATGTCATATTATATATATGTTATTGCATGAAGTGAGAATGATCTTACTCTACATAGTCTAAATGATCTCTTAGGTGTGTGTGAAGGGATTGTATGGGCGGTCTCTTCATAACTCACTCAGGTGAGCTTTAGAATCATCTTGGGTAGAAGGACCTTATAGTTATATGTTTTGGATGTATTTTAATATTATATTATGATATGTGAAATTTAGATGAACTTACACAAAAGTATTTGTAAGCTCATGTAATGTCACTGTAATTTTCATATAATGTGGCTATAATTTGTAATGTCTTCTAATTGTGTAGTTTGGTGTTTAAATGTGATTCTTATGCTTATATTATGAAGTTTTAATCAAAAAGAGCATGTTTCTCATAAATGTCTGTTCTCATGATTTTATGCATGAATCCATAGTTTGTACAAGTGTTTGTACTAATTCCATACATTTTGTTATATCTAAAGGTATAGGTGGAAGGTGAGAAGCGTCTTGAAGCAAATCTTGGAAACTAGGATTCTTTCAAGCAAGTTGAATCGAGGACATAGCTATCTTTAGACTTCTTTTAGTCAAAGTATTGTAATAGACTAAATATTTCTATATTTCGATTGTCTGGGCTGTGTCCAAAGTATTCTTGAGTTTAAGATTGACATATGTTGAGACTTAGTATATTCCTATGGTTATATATAAAAGATATTATGAGATATTAGTCGTGTGAAAAGTTTTAATTTTGCACTACTTTTCATATGTATATTCCATGAATGATGTCAAAAGGGCTTGTACAAGACCTCCGAGAGGTCAAGTACACCGTGTCGCACTACGAGAACACCATATCTTCTAGGTGGTACTCTCGGGGTGTGACAAAAGTTGTTATCAGAGCATAGATTATGAAAGTGGTCTTAGGAATCAAAAAGTCTCATAAAGACACGTCTAGTAGAGTCTTGTTCATCGGTGTGAGTCGCGATACATCTATGGGCGAGAGGCTATAAGACGATAGAGTTTCACTTTCTTTATCAATCTTGTGTCGTGCCTAGAGTTGAGGTTATAAGTATCAATTCCTTATCTCTTATCTTGTGTTTATAGGAGTATGACTACAAGAATAATGGCCGCCAGAAGGTTGGAAGAGGGAAGAGTGCAAGAGGAAGTTCCCCAAGGTGGAATAGCCCCATAAGGAGTTCAAGTTCTTCAAGATGATCAATGCCTCCACAAGCTGTTCAAGTCACTATTGGAGGTGAAGGTAATGAGGTTCCGGTGGTTCCCCCAGACATGACTAATGGGGAGATTAGAGAGGCTTTACTTGCTTTAGCCCGAGCCATGACAACCCATGTGAATAAGGGTATTGAACCTAGAGTGAATGCTATGGAGAGTACTATGACTTCTAGATTGAGAGACTTTGTGAGGATGAATCCTCCTATCTTTCTTCGCTCTAAGGTGGGAGAGGATCCCCAGGAGTTTCTAGATGGTGTGTATAAGGTGTTAAGTGCCATGGGAGTGACTTCTAGGGAGAAGGCGGAGTTAGCTTTGTATCGATTGAGGAAGGTTGCTCAAGTATGGTATACTCAATGGAAAGATAATAGGTCGGTTGAGTCAGGTCCTATAGAGTGGGAAGAGTTTAAGGAGGCTTTCTTAGGAAAGTACTTTCCCTGTGAGAGAAGGGAGGTGAAGGATGAGGAGTTCATTAATATCAAACAAGAAAATATGAGTATTGAGGAGTATTCCTTGAAATTCACCATGTTGTCTAGGTATGCTCCATCCTTGGTGTAACAACCCTAAAAATGGCTATGCTAAGTAATGCTTAATGTGTCTAGAATGCCTGCGATTAGACCGGGTTCACACGGATTGATGCGCGTAGAACCAGACCTCTAAACCATTACAACAACTAAGACAACCAACTTGGTGAGTTAGTTGAGCTAGGAAAGGTTGGGTCCAGCCATGTAGGGCACCCGAATATGAAGATCTACCTGGATGAGTCTTAACTAGACTTAAAAAGGGGTAATCTTAAGTTTGAAGGGTCTAGGGTTAAAATGATCTTTTTCCAGGCTAAGGGTAGCATCGTAATTACCCTAAATATTTAATTAATATGGTGGAGGGGCAATTTGGGTAGAAAGGGCCAAAATTGGCCTTTGAGCGAAATCTTGCTCCACCCGGGTTCGAATCTAGGTGGGAGCAATGATTTAATTTGATTATTTAATTTTGTGAATTAAGTTAATTAATTAATATTTAAATGCTGATTTAAGAAAAAGGAAAATCAGATTTATATTATTAATTATTATATATTAACTATTATTTAATCTAATTTGACTAAGTCTTGCCTAAAAGTCCTAGTTTTAAGGGAACACTACCTCACATCTCTCTCTTTCACGTTTATCTCCCTCTCTCCAAACACTCTCTCACGATTTCACTCTCTTTATGGTTACAAAACAGAAAAACAAAACAAAAACCAAAAGTTCTTCACACTTGAAGAACTTACAAAAAATACAAACGACAAGATAATTTGAAAACGTAAAGCAAAAAGGTAATATCTCGTCGGGTAAGGTGGGACGTTGGTTTACTGGTGGATTTGGCAGCACTTTAAAGGTGTTGAAAGCTTAAACCAGGTATGGGTTTCTTCCTCTTGGTCCTTTTCCCAAGAGACCCTTAAGTCTTAGATGAATCTACTCCGAAAACTAGGGTTGTTCCCCATTACATGTTCCCTGTCACTAGCTCCCAATGATCTTAGGCCGGTATGTCTGCTGGTAGATTAGGCGTGTAATGTGATGTTTGTGATGAGTATGTTCATGAAACTGTGTTCGGAATTGTATGACTGATAATTTATGTCTTCAGAAATTATGTGAAAAATTATGTGTATGCAATGTGTAAGCCTTGACATATACTTTCGGTTTGAAGTTATAAAATGACATGTTTTATGGTTGTATTTAACGTGCATAAACTTGTGTAAATCGTGATGTTCATATGAGGTATAATGTGGTTGATTTGAGTGGAAAACTCTTAGCTAAATGTAACTATGAAACTACACCTAAAAAAATGTACTAAATGATTCACAAAATGCCCTAAGAACTAACGTATAATTGTTGATAAAAATGAGCTGAAAAACGTGACCCAATTTCCAGCACCTTGTTGGTTGGTTTCGGCCAAGCAAAGTTGTACAATATCCAATGTAAAATGAATGTAAAATAAGTGAGGTCACTAAGGATTGAACCCGAGACCTCACCATGTTAAAATCACTAAAAAAAATGTAAGTAAGGAAGTGGGGTGAAGGGGAATCGAAATTGGGTGCCTTAGCCGATTCTCATACTTGAAAATAAAAATAAATAAGTGAGAGGAGTTGAATTCAAACCCACCACCTCTCGGTCAAACATGAGAATAAGGAGAAAGTTAAAAATAAATAAAAACAAATGAGATGAGAGGAGTGGGATTCGAACCCACATCCTCTCGGCCAACACAGAAGGAGTTAAGGAAAAAGAAAAATAAAGAAATGTGCTTGTAAGGGTTCGATCTCGGGTCCCCTAATTCCTAAACGTTTAAAGTGAAGTGAGGGAAAGGAAAAAGGAAGGAAAAACAATGTTAATGAGGGGATTCGAAATCGGGTCCCCAAGTCGAGGGTGAAGATTAGGAAAAATGGAAAATAAATTAAAATGTATGTGTTATCCAAGGGATTTGAAATCGGGTTCCCTTGCCCAATTCTGTATTGACACATAAGTTGTACGTGAATAAATGTTCAAAAGAATGCTGCCTACATAGATCGAAATTGAAATCTTGGCACACATACAAGATGCATAAGTCTTGTATTGCATAATCTTAGGAAGATATGAATCACTTAAACGAACTATGAATGAAGCCTCATGGCTTGTATGAATAGACTCATAAGTCTAGCATACGTTTAAAAGTAAGTGAACCTAAGATGTATGTGATGAAATGATGTAATCCTAAATGGGTTAAGTAAGAGTGTGAAACACACTAAAGGGCCAAGTGCATTGGCATATGATGAAATGAACATTCACGTAAAAGGTGTGAGTAATTATGAAGAGCAAAATGTGCTAAAGCTAATGAATGTGGTGACAACATGATAAGAGGCTAATGTGAAAGATGAGAGCAATCTCAAATGAGCCTAAGTAAATGTTACCAAAATGTACTCACCTATGAGAGTGTAAAGTTAATGAAGAGACCAGTCTCTATGAACACTCTAATGAAAGTATTTAAGTTAATGCATACTTAATACAAATGATGAGATGAGAAATCATCTAATGAGATATGATGTCCTAATGCTTGAAGCCAACTTCTATGATGTATGAGATGAATGTAATGGAACTTTATACTGATCACCGATAGGCTAGCTACGAGGTCCGATTCCTTTTTTCGGGAAGGCAGAGGTTTGTGTGATTCTCATGAGATGAGACTATCCGTCCTGACGGGTGTGGGTCTCCTTATATCTCCTAGTTTTTGAACCTATACTACAAATATAGGGTTCTAGCAGGGTTCGAGTCCCTATATACGCTAGCATGTTTTTTTTCCACTTTGGCCGGTGATTCAACCTTTTTTCGGTGTGTGGTTAAACACAGGATTTAATGATGCTCACATGATCTATGTCGGTTAAGGTTAAATATCCCAAAGAAAGAATGAGGCCAGCCTCAAGGAATGCACATAGAGAAATGAACGATACCAAAGGTGTTAGGATAGGATAATCAGGAGTTGAACTAGACTTAAGTAATGACACTAGGTCATTCTTGGTCATTGCACAGTGAAGCCGATGAAAGTCTTAAACTACATCCTAGGTATGATTGGTGTTTACACTAGTCTATGAATGAATGAAAATGAAGTACGTATGAATGAATGAAGCAGACTCTGTGTTTGCTAAAGGAGGCTCCCTAGTTGTGGTGCCATATGTTGAGCCCTCATTTTGGGAAGTCTTAAAGTCAAGTCCATGATTCCAAGGTCTCATGGCATATGAACGAATGATATGAACTATGTTATGTGATATATATAATATGTTATGTGCTGTTTGCAAAATGAAATGTATGATGATGCACGTTACTCTCATAGTATGACTTTCCTAATCCAATTTGGCAAGTCCACTAACTTGACTTTCCATAATTCATATCGTTAGGAAAGAGCTCTCCTAATCATGCATGTACTTGGTGTGTGCTTGCATATACCCATACTTAGTACAAGTGTGTACTAATCCCATACAACTCTCTACTTTTAGGTGCAGGTGCAGCTGGACGCTAGAGCTTACGAGTCGACGTTGGAGTTATTCGAACGTGGAGTTTTTTTCCGGATTTGGTAGGCCCTTATGCTTTGAGGACGCTTACTATTTTATTCTAGCATTAGACGTAGACATTAGCTAATGGAGTATGTTCCACTATTGTTTCATTCCCATATTATTTCAGACATTGTATTGGTGCCATTTTGGCAAGTTTACGTTTAATGCTGTATTGAACTATTTCTTTCATTTAATGATCTTAATATTAGATGGTTGATTGTGAACGCCTATGATGTTAAGTAGAATATTTTTCATATGAAATAAGTAAACAAAAATTTCAAATTCTTCGTTAAAATTAACCTAGATGAAGTAACGATGACATAAGTAGGCTTGTCTGCGACCTCTGAGAGGTCAACAACACCGGTCTCGTCTGGGGTCTAGACTTCGGTCGTGACAAAGTTGGTATCAGAGCACTAGGTTAAATTCCGAGTATAATAAGTTCACATCAACCACATTGAGTAGTTTCTAAGTCATGGTAGTGAAATGCACCACTATCCTGAATTAGAGACTGCATGATGCGTAGGAAAGATTCCCTTCTTCTGATCTTATCTTGCCTTTTCTAATGTCTGATTTCTTGTTGTTATGAGCGTGTCTAACATCAATTCTTATTTTTGTTCAGAAAATGAACACAAGAAGGAACGCTGGTCGGGGAAGAGAAGGAGCATCTGCTCGGGGAAACCAAGTTCCACCCCAGGATCCAGCTGAAGGAGTGGCAATGCCAGTTAACCCAGCTGGGTTGACTGATGCGGAGGTGCGGACCGCTTTGGCTCAGATGGCTCAAGCCATCACTATGCCGGTCCAGGCTATGACGGCCTAGGCCAATAGACAGGAGGTTTAGCGTGAGAACCCACCAGCACGTAGCATGGAAGACAGACTTCGAGACTTTACGAGGATGAATCCTACGATTTTCACAGGGTCCAAGACTTCAGAGGATCCCCAGGAGTTTATTGATGAAGTGCATAAGATTTTAGTGGCTATGGGGGCCACCGATACTTAAAAGGCTGAGCTGTGTTCCTACCAACTCAAGGATGTTGCACAGTCTTGGTGCAAGATGTGGCACGATAGCCAAACTTTGGGCGGAGGTCCGGTCACGTGGGAGCTGTTTAGGACAGCCTTCCTGGGGAGATTATTTCCCAGAGAGATGAAGGACGCCAAGGTTGAGGATTTTATCAACCTTAAACAGGGATCGATGACAGTCAGGGAGTATTCCCTGAAGTTTGTTAAATTGTCCAGGTATGCCACTTCCCTTGTATCTAACAACAGGGATGAGATGAGTAGGTTCCTCATAAGAATATCAGAGGAATTGGAGGAGGAGTGTCGAGCTGCGATGCTTCATGATAACATGGACTTGTCCAGGATGATGGTGCATGTCCAGCAGGTTGAGGACAGCATGAAGAAGAGGAGAGTCCGTGAGGTCAGGAGACCTAACCCTTATGACCAGACAGGTTCCAGCAGAGGGGGTGGTAGGAGCACTTTTGGAGTTCGTGATCAGCCCAGATTTAAGAAGGGATATCAGAGTTCAGGGAACTCTAACTCTCAGAGGAGTGCATCACCCAGAGAAGGCAGACCCGAGCCAAAGAAGGGCAATGGAGGTGATGTGCAGCGTCCCAGAAAGGAATGTGGCAACTGTGGCCGAATTCATAGTGGAGAGTGTGGACTAGGCACAAATGCCTGCTTCGGTTGTGGAAAGATCGGACACATGGTCAGGGACTGTCCATAGAATAGGGGTCAGGCTGGAGGTAATGCTCAGCATAGGCCTAATCCCCAGAATGCTACTGCAGCCGAGCCTCCTAACAGGAACAGATTATACGCCTTGAAGGGCAGGGAGGAGCAGGAGAAGTCTGCTGATGTGGTCACAGGTATGCTGCAAGTTTTCTCAACCTCTTTTTATGTTTACTTGATCCAGGTCTACGCTTTCCTTTGTAACTCATTTACTTGATCTCACTTTTGAGATATTGCCTCAAGTTTTGCATGATCCTATAGTGGTTAGTACACCTTTAGGAGAAAATGTAAGAGCTGATAGTGTGTACAAGGATTGCCCAATAGTTGTATGTGGTAGGACTATGTGTGCAGACTTGGTTGAGTTACCTATGAACGATTTTGACATCATTCTTGGCATGGACTGCCTTCATAGTTGTTATGCTTGTATGGATTGCCGTAGTAGGGTTGTGAGATTTCGTTTCCCTAATGAGGTAGAACTGGTCTGGGAGGGGTACAACTCGAGTCGTCCTAATTCCTTGATTTCAAACCTTAAAGCCAATAAAATGATGTCCAAGGTATTACTATGTCATCATGTGAGTGTCAATGATTTAGATCATGACATTCCTTCTATAGACTCAGTGCCTGTAGTGAATGAGTTCCAAGATGTGTTTCCTGATGATTTGCCTGGAGTTCCTCCCACTCGAGAGATTTACTTTGGTATAGACTTAGAACCCGATACTAAACCAATTTCGATTCCTCCTTATAGAAAGGCTCCAGCTGAACTCAAATAGTTGAAGCAGCAATTAAAAGATCTCACTGATAAGGGTTTCATTCAGCCGAGTATATCCCCTTAGGGAGCTGCAGTGTTGTTTGTGAAAAAGAAGGATGGAACCCTTAGAATGTGTATCGATTATCGGCAGCTCAACAAAGTCACTATAAAGAATAAGTATCCACTTCCCAGAATAGATGACTTGTTCGATCAGCTCCAAGGGTCTAGTTTCTTTTGGAAGATTGATCTTCGTTCAAGGTATCATCAGCTTAGGGTTAGGGATGTAGATATCCCAATGACAGTCTTTCGTACCCGTTATGGTCATTATGAGTTCTTACTCATGTCATTTGGTCTCACTAATGCACCAGCTGCATTTATGGACCTCATGAACGAGTCTTCCATGAATACCTTGATTCTTTTGTCATAGTATTCATTGATGACATCCTTATCTACTCTAAGACCAAGGAAGAGCATGAATAGCATTTGAGACTAACCTTGCAGGTACTTAGACAACATCAGTTGTATGCCAAATTTAGCAAGTGTGAATTCTGGCTTAGATCAGTGATCTTCCTAGGTCATGTTGTGTCCGATCAAAGGTGTGGAGGTGGATCCCAGGAAGACTGAGGCTGTTGAGAACTGGCGAAAACCTCTTACTCCCACCGATATACGTAGCTTTCTAGGATTTGCTGGTTACTACCGCAGGTTCATGGAGGGTTTTTCTTCCATTGCTGCCCCACTAACAGCTTTGACTAAGTAGAAGGCCAAGTTCGAATGGATGGAGACTAGTGAGAAGAGTTTCCAAGAGCTCAAGGACAGACTCACTTCAGCCCTAGTGCTTACTTTGCCTAACTGTGGTGAGAATTACAATGTTTATTGTGATGCATCTTGGGTTGGTTTGGGTTGTGTTGTTATACGGGGTGGTAAGGTGATAGCCTATGCGTCCAGACAGCTCAAGGTTCATGAGAAAAATTATCCCACTTATGACCTGGAGTTGGCAGCTGTGGTCTTTGCATTGAAGCTGTGGAGGCATTACTTGTACGGAGTGCACGTAGATGTCTTCACAGACCACAAGAGTCTCCAGTATGTGTTCACATAGAGAGAGTTGAATCTACGTCAGCGGAGATGGTTGGAGCTGTTGAAGGACTTTGATATGAGTGTCCACTACCATCCAGGCAAAGCAAATATTGTAGATGATGCTTTGAGTAGGTTGAGCATGGGGAGTACAACCCACGTTGATGAGAAGAAGGAGTTGGTGAAGGATGTACACAGACTGGCCAGACTGGGTGTGCGGTTGATGGCTTCTACTAGCGGGGGTGTTTCAGTTCATCCTAGTTCTGAATCATCCTTGGTAGTTGAGGTCAAGAAGGGTCAGCATCTTGATCCTGTTTTGATGGAGTTAAAGGACTCAGTGCTGATAAAGATAAATGAGTCCTTTGCTTTGGGAGGTGACGACATACTTAGGTACCAGGACAGGATGTGTGTACCAGATGTGGATGATTTGCAGACCAAGATTGTTGCAGATGCCCATGGTTCTAGGTATTCGATAAATCCAGGTTCCACCAAGATGTATCATGACCTCAAGCAGATCTATTGGTGGGATGGCATGAAGAAGGACATTGCTGAGTATGTGGACAAGTGTCCTAATTGTCAGCAGGTTAAGGCGGAGCACCTTAAGCCTAGTGGTCTCACTCAGATGATCGAGGTTCCGACTTGGAAGTGGGAGGCCATTAACATGGACTTTGTGGTTGGTCTTTCGAAGACTAGGAGACAGCATGACTCCATATGGGTTATTGTGGACAGAATGACTAAGTCTGCCCACTTTATCCCTGTGAAGTCTACTTACAGAGCCGAGGATTATGCCAGACTCTACATTGATGAGATTGTGAGATGGCATGGGATTCCTTTGTCTATCATTTCAGATAGAGGAGCTCAGCTCACTTCACATTTTTAGAGATCCTTCCAGAAGAGCTTAGGTACGCAGGTAAAGCTTAGTACTGCCTTTTATCCTCAGACTGATGGGCAGGCAGAGCGCACCATTCAGACATTGGAGGACATGTTGAGAGCGTGTGTGATTGACTTCAGAGGTAGTTGGGACGACCATCTGCCTTTGATAGAGTTCTCGTATAATAACAGCTATCACTCCAACATTGGGATGGCACCATTTGAGGCACTATATGGTAGGAGGTATAGGTCTCTAGTTTGGTGGTTCGAGGTTGGAGAGTCATCCATTTTTGGTCTAGAGATCATTCATGAGGCCTTAGAGAAGTTCAAGGTGATTAGGGACAGGTTGGCTACTTCTTACAATCGGCAGAAGTCTTATGCAGACAACAGAAAACGGCCCTTAGAGTTTGATTTTGGTGACCAGATCTATTTGAAGTTATCACCTATGAAGGGGGTGATGAGGTTTGGCAGGAAGGGGTAGTTGAGTCCGAGGTATGTTGGGCCATATGAGATCCTACAGCGTGTGGGTAAGGTGGCCTATCAGTTGGCATTGCCTGCGGAGCTAGCTTCTGTTCATCCAGTCTTTAATGTCTCCATGTTAAAGAAGTGCCTAGGTGATCCAGCATCGATTCGACCTGTTGAAGGTTTAGGGGTTGATGAAGACTTGTCCTATGAGGAGGTACCTGTTGAGATTTTAGAAAGAAAGATCAAGCGGCTGAGGAACAAGGAGATTGCCACAGTGATGGTATTGTGGAGGAATTATCTTGTTGAGGGTGCTACGTGGGAGACCGAGGCCGATATGAGATCCCGCTAACCTCATCTTTTCATCTCTTGAGGTTAGACTTCCTACTCTTAAGTCTAAGTTTCCTTATCTCCTCTGTTCTTGGTTGTTATTGCTTGATTGTGTATAATACCTATGTTATGATATGACTAGCGTTGTGCTAGATTATAAGATGTGTCATTCGGGGATGAATGTTCCTAAGGGGGAAAATGTAACAACCCTAAAAATGGCTATGCTAAGTAATGCTTAATGTGTCTAGAATGCCTTCGATTAGACTGGGTCCACACGGATTGATGCGCGTAGAACCAGACCTATGAACCATTGCAACAACTAAGCCAACCAACCTTGTGAGTTAGTTGAGCTAGGAAAGGTTGGGTCCAGCCATGTAGGGCACCCGAATATGAAGATCTACGTGGATGAGTCTTAATCTTATGTTTGGAGGGTCTAGGAGTAAAATGGTCTTTTTCCAGGCTAAGGGTAGCATCGTAATTACCCTAAAAATTCAATTAATTATTTAATTAATATAGTGGAGAGGCAATTTGGGTAGAAAGGGCCAAAATTGGCCTTTGAGCGAAATCTTGCTCCATCCGGGTTCTAACCTAGGTGGGAGAAATAATTTAATTTGATTATTTAATTTGGTGAATTAAGTTAATTAATTAATATTTAAATGCTGATTTAAGAAAAAGGAAAATCAGATTTTTATTATTAATTATTATTTAATCTAATTTGACTAAGTCTTGCCTAAAAGTCCTAGTTCTAAGGGAACACTACCTCACATCTCTCTCTTTCACGTTTATCTCCCTCTTCAAACACTCTCTCACGATTTCACTCTCTTTCTGGTTACAAAACTGAAAAACAAAACAAAAACCAAAAGTTCTTCACACTTGAAGAACTTACAAAAAATACAAACGACAAGATAATTTGAAAACGTAAAGCAAAATGGTAATTTCTCGTCGGGTAAGGTGGGACATTGGTTTAGTGGTGGATTTGGCAGCACTTTGAAGGTATTGAAAGCTAAAACTAGGTATGGGTTTCTTCCTCTTGGTCCTTTTCCCAAGAGACCCTTAAGTCTCAGATGAATCTACTTTGAAGGTGTTGAAAGCTAAAACTAGGTATGGGTTTCTTCCTCTTGGTTCTTTTCCCAAGAGACCCTTAAGTCTCAGATGAATCTACTCCGAAAACTAGGGTTGTTCCCCATTACATGTTCCCTGTCACTAGCCCCCAATGATCTTAGGCTGGTATGTCTGCTGGTAGATTAGGCGTGTAATGTGATGTTTGTGATGAATATGTTCATGAAACAGTGTTCGAAATTGTATGACTGATAATTTATGTCTTCCGAAATTATGTGAAAAATTATGTGTGTGCAATGTGTTAGCCGTGACATATACTTTCGGTTTGAAGTTCGAAAATGACATGTTTTATGGTTGTATTTAACGTGCACAAACTTTTATAAATTATGATGTTCATATGAGGTATAATGTGGCTAATTTGAGTGGAAAACTCTGCTAAATGTAACTATGAAACTACACCTAAAAAAATGTACTAAATGATTTAAGAAATGCCCTAAGAATTAACGTATAATTGTTGATAAAAATGAGCTGAAAAACGTGACACAATTTCCAGCACCTTGTTGGTTGGTTTCGGCCAAGCAAAGTTGTACAATATGCAATGTAAAATGAATGTAAAATTAGTGAGGTCACTAGGGATTGAACCCGAGACCTCACCATGTTAAAATCACTAAAAAAAAATATAAGTAAGGAAATGGGGTTAAGGGGAATCAAAATTGGGTGCCTTAGCCGATTCTCAAACAAGAAAATAAAAATAAATAAGTGAGAGGAGTGGGATTCGAACCCACCACCTCTCGGTCAAACATGAGAATAAGGAGAAAGTTAAAAAAAAATGAGATGAGAGGAGTGGGATTCGAACCCACATCCTCTCGGCCAACACAAAAGGAGTTAAGGAAAAAGAAAAATAAAGAAATGTGCTTGTGGGGGTTCGATCTCGGGTCCCCTAATGCGTAAACGTTTAAGGTGAAGTGAGGGAAAGGAAAAAGGAAGGAAAAACAATGTTAATGAGGGGATTCAAAATTGAGTCCCCAAGCCGAGGGTGAAGATTAGGAAAAAGGGAAAACAAATAAAAACGTAAGTGTTATCCAAGGGATTCGAAATTGGGTTCCCTTGCCCAATTCCGTATTGACAATTAAGTCGTATGTGAATAAATGTTCAAAAGAATGCTGCCTACATAGATCGAAATCGAGATCTTGGCACACATACAAGATGCACAAGTCTTGTATCGCATAATCTTAGGAAGATATAAATCACTTAAACGAACTATGAATGAAGCCTCATGGCTTGTATGTATAGACTCATAAGTCTAGCATATGTTTAAAAGTCAGTGAACCTAAGATGTATATGATGAAATGATGTAACCCTAAAAGGGTTAAGTAAGAGTGTGAAACACACTAAAGGGCCAAGTGCATTGGCATATGATGAAATGAACATTCACGTAAAAGGGGTGAGTAATTATGAAGAGCAAAATGTGCTAAAGCTAATGAATGTGGTGACAAAATGATAAGAGGCTAATGTGAAAGATGAGAGCAATCTCAAATGAGCCTAAGTAATGTTACCAAAACGTACTCCCCTATGAGAGTGTAAAGTTAATGAAGAGACCAGTCTCTATGAACACTGTAATGAAAGTATTGAAGTTAATGCATACTTAATACAAATGATGAGATGAGAAATCATCAAAAGAGCAATGATGTCCCCATGCTAGAAGCCAGCTTCCATGATGTATGAGATGAATGTAATGGAACTTTATACTGAGCAACGATAGGCTAGCTATGAGTTACGATTCCTTCTTTTGGGAAGGCAGAGGTTCGTGTGATTCTCATGAGATGAGACTGTCCGTCCTGACGGGTATGGGTCTCCTTATATCTCCTAGTCTTTGAACCTATACTGCGAATATAGGGTTCTAGTAGGGTTCGAGTCCCTATATATGCTAGCATGTTTTGGTTCACTTTGGTCGGTGATTCCACCTCTTTTCGGTGTGGGGTTAAACACAGAATTTAATGATGCTCACATGATCTATGTCGGTTAAGGTTAAAGTTCCCAAAGAAAGAATGAGGCCAGACTCAAGTAATGCACATAAAGAAAGGAACGATACTAAAGGTGTTAGGATAGGATAATCAGGAGGTGAACTAGACTTAAGTAATGACACTAGGTCTTTCTTGGTTATTGTACAGTGAACCTGATGAAAGTCTTAAACTACATCCTAGGTATGACTGGTGTTTACACTAGTCTATGAATGAATGAAACTGAAGTACGTATAAATGAATGAAGCAGACTCTGTGTTTGCTAAAGGAGGCTCCCTAGTTGAGGTCCCATATGTTGAGCCCTCATTTTGGGAAGTCTTAAAGTCAAGTCCCTGATTCCAAGGTCTCATGGCATATGAATGAATGATATGAACTATGTTATGTGATATATACAATATGTTATGTGCTGTTTGCAAAATGAAATGTATGATGATGCATGTTACTCTCATAGTATGACTTTCCTAAACCGATTTGGCAAGTCCACGGACTTGACTTTCCATAATTCATATCGCTAGGAAAGAGCTCTTCCTAATAATGCATGTCCTTGGTGTGTGCTTTCATATACCCATACTTAGTACAAGTGTGTAATAATCCCATACAATTCTCTACTTTTAGGTGCAGGTGCAGCTGGACGCTTGAGCTTACGAGTCGACGTTGGAGTTATCCGGACGTGGAGGTTTCATACGGATTTGGTAGGCCCTCATACTTCGAGGACACTTACTTTTTTATTCTAGCATTAGACGTAGACATTAGCTAGTGGAGTATGTTCCACTAGTGTTTCTTTCCCATATTATTTTAGACATTGTATTGGTGCCATTTTGGCAAGTTTACGTTTAATGCAGTATTGAACTATTTCTTTCATTTGATGATCTTAATATTAGATGGTTGATTGTGAACACCTATGATGTTAAGTAGAATATGTTTCATATGAAATAAGTAAACAAAAATTTCAAATTCTCTGCTAAAATTAACCTAGATGAAGTAACGATGACGTAAGTAGGCTTGTCTGCGACCTCTGAGAGGTCAACGACGCCGGTCTCGTCTATGGTCTAGACTCCAGTCGTGACACTTGGTGTCTAACCCTAGGGATGAGATTAGTAGGATTGTGACCGGTATTTCAAACTTTATGAATGAAGAGTGCTGTACGACCATGCTCCACAATGACATGATCTTTTCTAGGCTCATGGTGTATGCTCAATCTATTGAGGTGTCCAAGCTTAGTAGGGTTTCTAGAAACTTGAAGAGGAGTGTATCCAATGATAAAAAATAACCTAGGTTCAAGAAGAGGGATCCAATTCAAGATGAACCTAGGGATCCTAAGGTCAAACTTGAGAAGGGTAGTGGTTCTCAAAAGGGTAAGCCTACTTATGTTACTTGTGGGAAAAAGTACTATGGAAAATGTCAAGTTCGTACCGGGAATTGCTTTGGTTCTGGTTAGGATGGTCATAAGGTGAGGTTCTGTCCTACTATTGTGGCTAGAAGAAAAGAAGGTAAACAAGTTCTCCCAAGTGTTCCGTGTGATGATGTTCCAAGGAAGAATCGCTTTTATTCTCTCCGAGCAAGAGGATCAAAGCCGGATGATAAAGATGATGTTGGTAAGTTAAATTTTCTACTTTTAGTGGTTATAGGTTCTTTATAAGTGGGGGAGTATGGTGAGTACTGGAGTTTTGATTGATTGTCTCATCTTTTCTATTCTATTCAAGCTTGAGAGTAGAAAGTCATAGTAGCATGTTGCATGTTGCATGGTGTTTATGAATCTTGTTGGAATTGAATTTCATTGATTTCTTGCGTTGTGCATTTTATAAAGTTATAGTTATGTTGTAAATTGAATTTATATGATTTCATCTCTCATATTTTCATGCTTTCATCATCAATTGCTTAAGATTTGCATTTTATAATATTTGAGTATAGTTCACTGTAAGTTGGCAGCTAACTGTAAAATTTTTGGAATTTTGACTAAATTGTTCTTTTGTTAAACATTGTTGCAATGTGTTTAGAATTGATTTATATGAGCATGATAATGTGTTAAGAAGGAGTTTTTCCTATTTTAAATGAAAAATGTGAGTCTTATTTCATGACGAGTCGTAGATTGGTTTCTATCTTCTTGTTGTGTTCTGAGTGTCTTGGTTATGTGAAACGCCTACATTGTGTATGGTGTATGGTGTGGTATGTTTATGTGCTACTAGTCTTGAGTTTCTTGTCTCTAGATAGTGTGTAAAAAGAAGCAAGTGTTATTCGAGGACGAATGTTGTCCAAGTGGGGGAGAATGTAACACCTCTAAAACGACTTAGGTGTAACTAGAGCCTAACACTTGTGTCTTGATGTTTTGAAGTCCTAAAAAGGGATAAAATGATGTTAGGAGTCAGTGTTTAAAGTTTCGTGAAGTTTGAAGGCCAAACGTCCAAGAACGTCCATGACGTTCAAAAGGTTTACCTTGAAAAGTGCTTGTGTGCCTTTTCGTCAAGTTTTACGTGTTCGATTTGGACGAAATCGATGTGAGAGGTCCTTAACATGTATAAGAACATATTTGGGTTGGAAACGTCTGGGCAAAATTTCCCAAGGACCACCCATCTTCGTTGTACAAAACTACCTCATATACGGATGGCAATCGACTCCCCGAAGGTGGTGGCGTCGATGGAGAATTAGTCTAGGGAGCTTAATCTTAGATTTTGAAGGCTCTGTGAAAAACTACGGTTACCAGCACGGGCCGTTGATGGTAGGATGACACGTAGGTGATGGCCGTCGATGGGTGCTCTACAATTCACTGCTATGTCTCGGCCAAGTGAGGGGGAATATAGGGTTTTCACCTAGTCCTCATAAAATTAGTTGGACGACTTATGAAGGTTATTTTCAGTATTTTAAGTTGGTTTATAAGTCTAAAACACTTAGATTAATTCATTTTTCTAAATCAAAATCAAAAACCTCTAAGGAACTCTCTAGAGGTATGACCTTCATATTTGAATATCTTTTCTTCAAGGAGACAATCTCAAAAATAGTTTTCCAAGACTTTGTCAAAAGATGAGTTTTCTAAATTGTAATCTAGCCATGGGTTCTTTCATAAAATATTTTGAATCATTGTATATTGATTGAATTGATGTTAATTTGATGATTTTAACCTATAAAATCTATGAACCCATGCAATTCATATAACCCTAGATTTGACTATTTTATGGGTGATTTGATTGTGTCTTTATGCAATTGAATTCTTGTGTAGTTTGATTAGAGCTATTGAATGATAAAAGTATTATGTTAGAATTGTGAGTAGGCTGCTTAATTTGATAAATTCATGTTTTGTTATCTTGAATTCACTTTATATTATGATTATTGGATTGAATTGGTGATCATGACCATTGGTAATTAGGGCCTTCGGGTATTGTGTAGGGTGACTTGACTATGGATTGAAGTTGTGAGATTGGAATGGGGGTATGTTTACCTAACCTTCTCTATATTGTGTAGTATAGTTCATAGATGATGATGTTGTTAGGTATGGTCCATTGATGTTGGCGGTGCTTATGTGCTATACTTGTGAATTATGTGGCCTTGTCGGCATTACTTTATGAATTGTGAAACAATATGGCCTCGTTGGCATTACTCTATGTATTGTGATATTATCATGTTATAACTTGATTATGTGAGGAATTTGAGTCTTGTTGACTTATGTGTTATGTGAAGTCTAAGCATGAATTCTCCTACTTGATGATATGTGTCTCTAGTAGGCTATAGTGAAGTTCATATGTGTTACTTGATATTGAAATATGATGCTTCTTGATGACTTGTATGAGACTTGTGATGCTCTATATTGATGATTCTTTGGAGGTGTGTAGGGTGACTTGCAAGTATGCCTAGTTGTTCCTATGTGCTTCTTGAATGGTATGTTATATGTGATAAGTTGTTGATATGAGTTCTTGACTTAGTATGCTAAAGATACTTAGTCTTGTATGTGTGATTGGTATGTGACCTTGAACATAGTTAAGAAGGTCCTTTATGTGGAACCTTCAACCTAGATGTGAGGTTATGATATCCTTGAAATTGAAAGCCGTAACGGTATCCTTCTTGTGTGAATGGTGGACTTAGGGTTGGTTGGATGGAACGACATGAAATCATCCTTAGGAAAGTCATTGAGCTATCCTCTTGTCCATTTTAGGTAGCCTTAATAGACCCTATTTGGTAAGGTGTAATGTGATTGGGTTGTGAACTAGATATGGAACCTCTTTATATACTCCTTTATTGAATTAATCTATGAGAACAAAGGCTATCACCAAGTGAGTATGTTTGGGGCGTTGCTCTAACTAAGATGAGATTAGAGAACAAAGAAACTCTTCATAGTCCTTAACCATGTGCCTACATGGGATGTGTACTAGTTCTACCATTGGAAAGTAGAATAACCTCCATCGGAGTAGGTGCATGACTCCGGATTCCATCCATAGCTAGTATGGTCTATGTCGGTTATTGCCTATTCTCATCATGTGGGATACCTACTAATATTAGAGAAGTTTTATGAAGTTTAGGTGGTGGTATGGGACGCTATCTAGACATTGCATGATTAGGCTTTGAAGATGTTAGTGTGTGAGTCCATAGGCCTCTTCAAGACCATTATGTGAATGTCCTTAAATGTTGAATGTATCTTAATGAACTAGTAAAGATAATGACTTAAGTTAGAAAGCATTATTAATGAATAAGTACTTACCTAGCGTGTTTAAGGATTGCCTAGTTAAGGTGTGAAGGGGGCATAGGAATGGTCACTTAATGTCTTACCTAGGGAAGTCTTAAGAATAACTCTAGATAGAGAAAGTAAATTGATAAAGTAGACATGATCTAAACTTAGATAGTCTTAAGGATTATTTAGGTAAGCTTGGAGAGGGTGTATGGGCGGTCTCTTCTTGCATTAGTTAAGTATGTTTTTTGATAATCTTTGGGAGGAGAATGTCATATTATATATTAATGTGTGTTGTAACACCCTAATATGCTAGACCAAGATTTCCATGTCAATACACCATTTCTTAATTACTATAAAGTGTTTTATTCTCATTTTGGGAACTTGAAATTTTCTGATAATTGAAAACGTGCTTAACATAAATTGTTATAGTAATTTAAGGTATTGTATGGGGGTATTTTTGTAAATTGACTAATTAGAATTAAATATGAATTGGAAGTTATGGAATCAGGTATATACATATAGTTATATATGTATGCTTTTTGAGCAACCTACTTTTATTTGGGCCTCACCTATGAAGGACATGTGTACATTTCTAGCTATACATTTTTTATACTCCCTTTTGATTGAATTCGTTTTCCCTCAAGTCTAAGAACATTATAACATTATCTAAGAACTCTTCTTCAACATCAAAAGAAAAACTAGGTCCTTTTGGCTTGAATACAACACACACACACTTCATCTGGGTAAGTGATAAATAATTTATTTTAATACTGGGTAGTTTTGGTAGTTTAATCATATCTCGTTCAATTTAACTTTGTTTACAGTGAGTAAATATGATGTGGAAAGATAATTCGTAATGTTACAACTCTTATGCTTTTAAAAAACTCAAAATTTCCTATTATGGATTCGAAATATGGGACGCAACATAGGACAAGTTTTGTCCAGCTTCTCGAATTAGAATTCCTGTCTGTTCAACTGTTAGTGTTTTTATTATATCCTTTTGTACAAAACATATTTTAAGGTTATTATTTATTATTTTCAAGCTTAATATATGTAGCTACATCTTTTATTAAGGGATGTAAAGTCTATTTTTGCCGTTTCCTGTATCAAAACTAACTTGCGACATGAATATAATCACTGTTTTGGGAGCTTAGTCGTATTTATACAGGCTAGGCTTACTTGTGATAATTATGATGTTTTTACTTTGACATTATTGAGATACTAGGAATTAAATAAGTTATTTAATTGCATTTTTAAGGTTTTATATACTCGTGAACAAGTTGAGGACCTTCACACGTTGGTTGGTCTACGGTTGAACTCTTGAAGTTGTGTTGGCCTATTTGTTTGCTAAAGCGTTGAGGTTTGTTTATAAGCTTGTACTTGTACTATTTTTACCTGCTGGTATATCTGAAATATTATCTTGGTACCTTGGTTACCTCTTTTCACTTTGCATTGTCGTGTTGTTGTCATTTGTGATGTTAAAGACTCTTGTGTAACTCACCTACTTGTACGAATTGTTTGATAACTTGGCATTCTTGTATGGACTTTTTCCTTATTATGACTGTGAATTTGTCATCTTGACTCTGGATTTTTCGTTCGTCTTAAGTATGGGAGTTGTCCATTTTAAGTACGAACTAGAAAGCCTTTTTTAATATGGTTCTTGGTTCTCATGATTATTGGGATTCGACCCTTCTTGATTCTGCTCGTGCTTGGTGTGATGACATGATGTATATATTGGGCGAATCTTGTTATTAAACCTCTTGAAAAATGGTGCTATGAGTGTTATTGACATTTAGATCTTTAATTATCCAACTTGATACTTTTTGTATATTAGTTACTTGATTTACTGATTATATTTCAATTTTGATGCCCTTGACTTTAGAATGATAACTTTGTGAACTAAGGGCTCCGGATCTTAGTTTTTTCACCACTAAGATATATGCTTAGCAACAGTTGTTTCTATCGTAGGGAACGTTCGAGATGACGCATGAAGCTGGCCATTGGAGATGGAGATTTTGAGAGCCTTAAGGAAGATCACATTTGCATATTGGCATATATATATTTTGTATAAACATTGGGACTTGTGCACGATCTATGTGTTGTATATTTACATGAGATTTTGAGGGCTAGTTTGGTCAAGTCAGCATGAGTTGTAATATAAGTATGTCTATATATTTTTATCTTTTTGGGGTGTGTAAACCCAAGTATTGTAATATAATAATTTACTATATATTTTGTAAGTTGTGTGAGGCATGAACATGTTGATTTTTGATACATGGAAGTTGGTAATACTATTGTTATTTCATCCTTAAATGTGAGGATAATTGTCATCCGGGTTTACCCCCTAGACGTAACCGGCGTCGTCGTCCTTTGAGGACTAAGACTAGCCTCTTAGTTTAGATCATTACATTCATAGGTCAAATTTAGCGGACAATTTAAAATTTTTCATTACTTCTACTTGGAGGTTTACATATACCTATATATACACATAACATATATATATCGAGTATACATAGACCCTTCGTATAGGAACATTACATAATCTTCTACTTTTATTGCATATAAGTATATAAAATGTAACATAGACATAATAGTCATAATAGTCGTCTCATCTCATAACCATTTCAATAAGAGTGTAAGAACTTGGGCATAACCCATACATCAAAGTAAAAATACCTCATATGGGCTATACAATGTTTCTTACTAAATGGAAAGAAAGAACCATAGAAGTCCTTAACTAAAAAGCAAACTCCATAAGCTAAATAGTGGCATCGCCCTCAAAAACTGAGGACCTACCCTACTTGGATGATCAAGAGATCCAAGCCTTCTTCAAGTCGTGTTCAAAGCACTTCAACGACCGAAACCTAAAATGTGGGGAAAAGGAAGAAATGTGGTTAGTACACCACTTATACTAAGTATGAGACCATATGCACACATACTATGAAAACATGCTAAGAAAAAGGACATTTCATAAAGATATGCAATTTACTTTGAAAACACTTATGCATATTAAACAAGACAATACCAATCCATATGACATGTTCATTAAGTAATAAGCATGTACATTACCAAGCCAACATCATCAATTCTATTCAAGTAAACATGCATAACATATAATTAGATACATATTCAAGTAACTCTATCATCAAGTCATATTAACAATAAGCGTGAAAAAGAGTACATTTCATTATAAACAAAGAAAGTCAATTACCCATGAACCCCTATCAGGTCAACAAGTGCAATGACCAAGTAAAGCCCCATAACCTTACTCAATCAAGAAACCCAACAAGAATCCTGATTAAAATCCTACTTCACATAACATGTCATTTAGGTATACATATCATCTTACTTTAACAATATAAACAAACACATATTCATAAGTGAACTAATCCACATATAGTATCAACAATGTGAAAGTTCATCATATACATGTCATATAGAATTATAAGCATAATCATACATAAGAACATCCTCCTAAGACTCTCCTCAAGGCTAACTAGTGCAATGCTTAGGTAGAGTCCCATACCCCTACCTAGACTAAGCTATACCACATGAGCTAACTAGTTCAACCCTTTAGTTCATTTTACATTTTGGGAACATCTTTCCCTAACCGATATATACCACATGAGCTAATATGGAATACAGTGTCATAAAACCCTGCACCGAAGGAAGGCAGACTACTCGCCAAGGTAGTATCAAAACATGAAACATAGCAAGTACGTGGATCCACTAGCTAGTATTCCTGTGGGGGCAACATAGTTCAAGAACTAGGAGATATAGTTGGGACCCTCTTAATGCTACATTCATTGTGGTATCAAATCTAAAGAGTACGTTAGTGATCCTACCTTCCCTATGTAGGAAGGGACACTCCTCACTCTAGTTCACTCGGTGCTAAGCTAGAGTCCCTTTTTGAAATGTCTTTAAGCCTTTATTATCAACCATAGCTTATTTTAGGTCATAGGGTCTACCCCTTGTATAATAATAATCATCAATAGCTCGATAAGAATTGCATGAGTATAAATACTTTCATTACAATTCATATCAGTGAGGTTAGCACATTAACATCTTCATATCATGATAAGGCATATGGTAAACCATTCACCCTCTTTATAACATTTACATATTAAGCCAACCCCTCCCAATCAAAATCAAGACATTTCAATTCAACATCATACCACCCTATCAATCCTAATACAAGGCATACTCCAATACAACATCATGACTTAATCAAAATTAACCACAATTTGAAGTAAAGGATAGAGATCATAAGACTTACCAAGTCTCCTTCATAGTTCATCATCAAGGTCTTACCATAAACCATCAATTCAACCCAGTCTGGGTATACATCATCATAATTCAATAATAAACATGATAACAAGGCTAGAAGAATCACTACATCACAATTCAATACTAGATCATAGCTTAAGACGAGATACTTAGGAAAATTCACAATACACTTTATAACCTAGATCATCTTCTCAAGAACTAGCATGAAATAATACCAATCACCCTAATTTTGTTCATGATTAGTGTAAAAACATCATCTAGTAGTAATCCAACCAATAACCAAGATAATTGAACTAAATACAACCTAATTCATATCAAGATCAAACCTAGGGTTAAGGGTTAAAGGTCATCTTCTACAAACTATACCAAACTATAAAGATATATCATAATTAAGTTATAATAAATGTTAATATACTCATAATATCAAAAGAAATCATAAACAAATCAATTCATAACATAAGTTTTGAGATTGAGAAAGACCCACATGAAAACTCAACTTTTGAAAATACTATGAAAGAACCCTTTGAGGAAAGAGGTCTTAAAGGTGAATTAGATCCCATACCTCAATGTTTGATGAAGAATTGATGGTGAAATATTCCCTTTAAATCCCCCAAAACCCTACCCTAGCTTGGTCTTCAATGGTGTCTTCCAATAGAGAGAGAAAAAAGAGAGAAGGAAGAGAGTTTTGTTTTGATAGTTGTCATTAGACTAATGGGGTTGGTGTCTTTATATGGGGGGTTAATTAAGTCAATTAGACTTCCCTTAATCGATAACCAACCACTAAACTCCTTAATTAATTAGTTAATACTAAGTTAAAACGTGCAGAAAATTAGACCCTCACAGAAGAGACCTCGACCAAAGGTCTGTCGATGAGTCAATGATTGTTCCCTCTTCCGTGCTGCACACTCGTCGATTTAGTTAGAGACTTTGCATATGAAGGCCTCAAACAAATTGTTTAAGTGTTGGTTGACGGTTGGCATCGACGACAGTCGATCCACACACGTTCCATCTATGCCCTTTCATGGGTGCACACTGCCTAGGCAGTGTTTGACTCCAAACGCAAGGGTCCTCTTCAAGGGCCCTTGGTTGGTCCTTGGGGAGTAATACCCGTAAGTTTCGATCATGAATCAACTTAAACAAATGTTAGAAACCCTTCCACCAATTTGCATCTATTTTCGACTTATAGAATCTAGTCAAATAGGCTAAGGCACGCTAGTACCTCCTTGAACTAGTTTCCGGACGTCATGGACGTTCTTGAACATTTTGGTTTCTAGACTTCCTAAATGTCGTATATTCATTAAAATAGACCTTAAAACAACGTCTAGACCATATGAAACTTATGTTAGGCTCTAGAACATGTCTTGGTTTTTCGAAGTGTTACAATAATATATGCATGAAAGCTTGTCGGTTATTTGCTTACTGATTTTGGGAGGATTTTTCGTCGTTAGTTAAAATTTCATGCCATAGAAGTTTTGACCTCAATTAAATATTTAAAGAGGGAAAAATGCACATCCTTAACTAAATTATTTGTCATGAACCTAATCCCTCAACAAGATAAAAGAAATAGTATGACTTCGTTAAACTCTTTCAAATGTGGCAACTATTCAATTAAGTTTCTTGTCAAGGTGTAGTATATATCGGAAAGGGGCGCTACAAGTGTTGGTATCAGAGCCTAGGATTGTGTTCTAGAATTTTTATTGTTAGTTACTTGTATTGTTATTTTATTTTGAAAAGGTTCTATTTAGAGTTCATTTTCACTTACATAGTTTGCCATATCCTTATTACATGGAGAGAGCACATGCATTATGTAAATGTCCCTAATGCGGTGTGATATTCCCTTTTGAAAAAATTAAGTTATGGCCACTTCTTCTAACCGACCTATGGAAGCTGCTCGTGAAGGTTTGAGTGCCTCTGTTTCCCAACATCATGCACTGGAAGGGCTTGGAGAACGCATCTCAAGTGAGTTGGTTCCCCACACTAGTGGGTCTGAAGTGGGAAACCATCAGCGTGTTAGAGTTGGATCTTATCCTCATATGAGTCATGGTACTCAAGTCATGAATCTCCCTTTTTAACAGATGGTTGAATTCTTCCACCACATGGCTGAATCGATTCATGATCCCAATGGAATTAACTTTTACTAAATGAGGAAAATGGGTAGTGTGGAGTTTGAAGGCACTGTTGATCCTACTGATGCTAAACAATGGCTAGATCGCATGGAGAGGGTGTTTGAGCAATTGGAGTGCTCAGATGTTGCGAAATTTAATTATGCTATTTCACTATTACAAAAGGATGCTTATGATTGGTGTGTAAGTGTTCCGAATGCTAAGGTAAAACCTCCTATTCTTACTTGGGATGATTTTCTTAAGGAATTTCGTATGAAATATGTACCACCTGCTTATTGTGATGCAAAGAAAATGGATTTTTTGAATCTAAGGCAGCGAGGCATGTCTATTGCTGAATATGAACAAAAGCTTCTAAGGCTCTCTCGATATGCTAAGGGTATTACTAAAGAGGAAAAATATAAGCGCAGGAAAATTTGAAGATGGTTTAAATGATTCCATTAGGAAATATGTGGAGATCCTCCAACATGATAACTTTTGTAAGTTAGTGTCTGCTGCTTCTACTTGGGAACGACTTGATAAAGAAGAAGCTAGTAGAAATGAAAACAGATTCAGAAAGCCTAGACCAGATTTTGGTGGTCCATGAAAAAGGGGAAGGTTTGTAATTCTAAGGCTAGTAGTGATAAAAGGCCATCTTAACAAAACCAAAATAGATCAGATTTTCCTACAGCTAGCACTCCAAATTATGGTCAAGGCAAGCCTCGCATTCTCACTTATCCACAATGTAGAAAGAATTATTATGGTACTTGTAGGAGAGCATCTGGTGCATGTTTTTATTGTGGGAGCTTTGATCATAAAGTGAAGGGCTGTCCTAATCCAAATAATTCTCCTTCCTTGAAAACCAAATGTTCGGTTCATAAGACCTTTGTTAATCCTCCTCAAACTAATAAAGGTGCAAGGCCTAGAAACACCCAAGCAGCAGGTGCAAGTGAAGCTAATCAAGCTAATGGACAAAGGCATACTGCACGCACTTATGCTATGAGGCAGAGTGATGATCAAGATGGACAAGACGTGGTTGTAAGTAAATTTCACTTATTTGGCTTATGTGTGTTTACATTTTATGATCCTGGTTCTACACATTACTATATTTGTTCATCACTTGTCCTTCCTGAAAAAGTGAAATACATCAGATTTAATTATGATGTGCTGGTTGGAAGTCCATTGGGTTATCAGGTTGTGTGTAATCGAATTTATCGTGATTGTCCCTTTGTGATACAAAATGTAGTCTTCCCTGCCGATTTGATTGAAATACCCTTCAAGGATTTTGATGTTATTATACGGATGGACTGGATTTATAAATATCATGCGGTTGTAGATTGTAGGTCAAAGCATGTGACTTTTACAGATCCTGCATGTTCACACATCATCGTACAAGGTGAGAGATCATTTACATCTAGTATTATTTCTGCTACCTTGACAAGAAAACTGATGTGCCGAGGCTGTAGGGTATACCTTACTCACATAGTTGATACACACTTGAAAAGTCCTTGTATCAAGGACATAGCTGTTGTATGTACTTTTCTAGAAGTATTTCCTGAAAAACCTTCATGGATTGCCCCCGAAAAGAGAGGTTGAATTTCCAATCGAGCTTATTCCTGGATCTATTCCTATTTACATCACTCCTTATAGAATGGCTCCAGCAGAATTAAGAGAATTGAAATCTCAATTGCTAGAACTTCTTGAGAAAGGTTTTATTCGACCTAGTGTTTCTCCTTGGGGAGCCCCTATTTTATTTGTAAAGAAGAAATATGGCACTCTTAGACTTTGTATTGACTATAGACAATTGAAAAGAATAACAATAAAGAATAGATTTCCACTGCCAATGATTGATGATTTGTTTGACCAACTGAAGGGTGCTAAAGTATTCTCAAAGATCGATTTAAGGTCTGGATATCACCAACTTCGTGCTAGAGAGAATGATATTCATAAAACACCTTTTAAAACTCGGTATGGTCATTATTAATTTTTGGTGATGCAATTCGGATTGAATAATGCTGCTGCGGTATTTTGTGGTTCTAATGAATCAAGTATCCAAGATTAATTTTGATCAGTTTGTGGTTGTTTTTATAGATGATATCTTAATATATTTCAGAAGTAGTGAATACCATGATAAAAACCTTTGGATTATTTTGCAGATTTTGAAGGAGAAAGAACTTTATGCTAAAATTTCTAAGTGTGAATTTTGGCTTGATGAGGTGTCTTTTCTCGGACATGTTGTATCAAGTGAAGGCGTGAAGGTGGATCCTACTAAGATACAAGTAGTTGTTGAATGGAGACCTCCCAAAAGTCCGACTGAGGTAAGAAGTTTGTTGGGCTTAGAAGGATACTATAGGATATTTGTGAAAGGCTTCTCCATTACTGCCTCCCCTTTGACTAAACTCTTGCAGAAGGAAGTGAAGTTTATTTGGGATGAAAAATGTCAATAGAGCTTTGAAACTCTCAAATCCTTGCTGACTCAAGCGCCTATACTTACTCTACCAATTGAAGGGAAAGAATATGTAGTGTACAGTGATGCTTCTCACAATGGTCTAGGATGCATTTTTATGCAAGATGGAAAGGTAATATCTTATGCCTCTTGAAAAATAAAACCACATGAATTGAATTATCCTACTCATGATCTTGAACTTGCTGCTATAGTGTTTGCTTTTAAAATATAGCGACATTATTTGTATCGAGAGAAATGTTATACATTCACATATCACAAGAGCTTAAAGTACTTGGGTACTCAAAAGGAGTTGAACCTAAGACAGCGTAGACGGCTTGAACTCATCAAGGATTATGACTGCACGATTGATTATCATCCAAGTAAAGCAAATGTGGTTGCTGATGCCTTAAGTCGAAAATCCTTCGCAAGCATTTCTTTGAGTCCTTTGACATTTCTCCTTGAGTTAAGAGACATGAATGTTTGTTTTAAACATGGTTCAAATAGTTCAGTTATTGCTAATTCGCAAGTAAAGCAAATATTACTTGAACAGGTGAAGGAAGTGTTGACACCCGATTTTGACCTCCCCGTTAAAAATTAACTAACGAGTTTCTTAATTCCAAGCGATATGAAATAATTAGCTTTGCAAAGTGCATTTTGTTTTCAAGTGGTCGGAGTAGTTTGGTCATTTTTATAATTTCAATTATATATATATATATATATATATATATATATATATATATATAATATTTTATAAATTTGAAAATCGTCACAAAAGATTTTTCTTAAATTAAATATTTGGTTAATTAGTTTAGTTATTCAATAGTCCATATTTTAGATCAATTAATTTATAATTAAGTCAATTATTTTATGTCGTTAAGATTATGAGAACAAATTTGGATTTGTTTCAACATTCCAATTCATTTTTCCTCCAGCCCAACATCAATTTCAACTCAGTCATCTTAATCCACTTAAAATCCCAGCTCACTCCAATCAGAATTCCCAGCCCAACTTTACTTTCCTCCTATTTTCTCACTTTCCCAGCCCATACACTTAGCATAAGTCCGACCCATCCCCTTAACCCGACTCCTCTACGTTGTCTTCTTCAACAACGTACAATTCCCAGCAATGGACGCCTAAAGCAACAATAGTGGCCAGCAACACGTGACTTTGTCCTCGGGTGTAGGAGATGTCGCCACGTCTCCCCCAAGGATGATTGGATCGATCAAAATAGTCCATTTCCCTCTTCCATTTTTTGAATGGTTTCAGAGCTTCAGAAAAGGTGTCTACTCCGTAAGGGTGAAAGATTTTGAAATTCAAAATTTGTAGGCCAAGGGTGATCCGGATTTCATCTTCCCTCCCACTTTTCCTTAACCCTAATTCTTCCCCCTATATATTAGATTTTTCTGTTCACTGAATAGGGGACGGGAGAGAAATATTAGAGATTAGTTGGATAAAGGTAGAAATTCTAGGTTTGGCAAGAGCATACAGAAAAGAGATAACAATTATTGAGTTACACCATTCGTATAAGGAACCAACCAGATATATATATTTTCCTTCTATAAGCTGCGAGTTACGGGTTGCTGTAAGTTTCTAAAGTTTGAGTTTGGTGTTGAAATCATCCCAGGCTCGTTCACTCTACTTCCGCTGCACCTCGAAAGGAAATGTCCATTTAGCTTCAAGCATATTTATTTCGATCATGTTGCCTATTTGATTTTCGATTACATGAAGCCGTCTATCGGTTGTCATTTTGAGAATATGTAGGCTTAACATCGGCTTCGGTCAATAATGTTGCTCGCTCGTGAGTTTAAAATGTCCCTCTTCCTTTCTTTGTTCATTTTGAATCAACTGTTTAAACACCCCTGTTTTGTTTTTGTTTCTTTCTGTTTTATTAAGGTTTGGGTTGGGTCATCTCCAATTTCTGTGTCACTACAAATTTCTCAATCGACTGATGACATAATGAATCTTAGTTTATATACTTAGTTCGAATGATTACTATGTTTGTGTTTTCTTCTCTTTGGATGTGCCTTCATGGATAACAATGTTATACATAATGAAATTCAAAAAAAAAAAATATACATATATATATATACAGATCTAAGTATGGTTTCTATACAGTTACATCTCGATAGAAAGTTCATTTATTGTGTTTTAGCTAGTAATTTAGTATGGCTGGACCTTTAACGGACTTATTCTTTAAGTTCATGATCCATTAAATCTCCCTCTTCGTATATGTCAAGATTTAGTTCTATATTTACTCCTTTAGTTCTATCTCGTCGCTTTTATGCCTAGCTTGAATACTTCTTTATGACCCGCCAACTGAATGAATAATCCTACGCGATTAGATCTTGAACAACTAAGATTCTCGTCATGTATAATGTTTAGATTTAGAACTTAGCAAGTTTTCTTTTGCCTTATTTGGTTCTCTTGAATGGCTGGTTGTTAGTGGATTGTTGGGAGATAGGTGGCTGGAGTTTATTTATATTTTTCACCTTTCTGTTGATCGAAATAGTTTGGTAAACGTTTAGTTCAATGTTTAATCTTTTAGGACACCAAGCATATGTTCCTCTCTAATCCGGAAGCCTAGTATTTCAGTTCTAAATAGGGTGGTCAACGGATTAGTCATATGCATATATAGGCTGAGCTTTAAATCGATTAATTATATGCGTTGTTGTTCGAACCTGCTTTCCTTTCTATTCGGAGTTGCGAAAAGTGTCAAATGTCTTTCCTATGCATGTCTAATTTTCTGCAAATAGTATCATGTAGTGTTTATTTCTTCACTGTTTTGTCTCACATGCTAGAATGTTCAAGATTCACTCTATTAACATATGAATTTACTATTACTTTGCTTGGTTTTGGGTTACATCTTGAGCATAATGACATAAATTCCTCATTCTTCATTTCATCAATGCCAAAAAATGTTTGTCCCACTACATGAAGTTTGTTGTTGATTATTTTATTCATGAGGAAAGCGTATGTGATTTTATGGAGAAGTAAATGGAGGAAATATTAATCCATGTGCTATGCTATTTATTTTCCCTCATGATAAATTTGTTGCTTGCATACCTAAGATTGCAGTACATTGATTTGGGTGTGATTCACTTTTAGTTTTGGTTATTTGTTTGATCGTGTAAATATCATAATCCATTAAATATGTTTCTTTCTTTAGTTGCTACAATTCAAATTTTGCTAATGTAATTTACTTGTTATTTGTTTTTGTGAACTTTTCTCGAGTCCTTTTGGACTCCATGTCCCACTTTGCATTCCCCCGTCGAGACACAAAAGCTCAAATTATCCTCTCTGAGTCGTCCAGCCCCCCTTTAAATGGCGTACAGGTCGAAAAGAAGCAACTTGTCTGCTGAAAATTAATTTCCCAGCCCCCGAAAAGCCAAAAAATAGGTTGACATATAGGCTGTATACACTGATAGATGATCAGAATATATGAAATACAGGTGCAAAAAATGTTAAACACAAGCAGAAAATACAGGTCACAAGGTGCAACGAAAATACAGGCTTGGAAAGTCAAAAACATATCGTGTACGGTCTATATACTAGAATATACATAAAGCGTATACACAAATTTTTAAAGGGGGCTAAGGCCCAAAAGCGTCAAGCCTTTTCCTGCAGAATTGAGTTGCTGAAAAATGGGCCCAACCCCATGTTTTGTGACAAATTTAGTATAGACAGGTGGGTCAAAGCCTAACATAGTGGAATTTGGGCAAATTGGCCCAAGTTCAAATTTTCCCTTTCTCTATCTCTTTATTTATTTGTCCATATATTGACTAACACTTTTGATTTAATTTAATTAATCCCCAATGATAGTCATTTTTTTATAATTATATATATATATATATATATATATATATATATATATATATATATATATATATATATATATATATATATATATATATATATATATATATATATATATTCAAAATTTATTTATATACATATAATTTTACTTACTGTTTATTCTACTCCTTAGCCTTGTCAATGCTTTAACTTATTTCCCTTTAAAATTTCCCCCCCTTTAGTTTATTTCCCCTTTAAATGATAAGTAAAATAAAGTAAAAAATAGAAATAAAAATAAAAATAAAATAATTGAATTCACTTTGTTTAGATAATATTTGGAAAATTATTCTAAAATGGTCATTTAGTCAAATTGTCGGTCAACCGCGAGTTAGCGGGCATTTCGAGGGCCTAAAACCTTCTCGGAATGTACATTTGAACTTCGAACCCTTTTAAACTGATTTTTATCTTTTTTAATTCTTTTGAAAAAATAATTTTAAGTTTTGTTGATTTTTTACTAACAAAAATCAAGTGGCGACTCTATTAATTCGAAAAATTAATTTCTCTTAAATCATAAGATTAATCAATTTCTCGAAACTTAGTCTTTTTTTTTCTTTTTATATATTTTAAGTAAAACAGAAATGGCGACTCCGCTGGGGTCTAATTAAGTTTTAACCAAAATGATTTGTCTATTTCGACTATTACTTATTATTAAATTACTTATATGTGATTAACTTGTTTAAATTATAACCTGGCATTGCATATCATAGCATATTTCTCATGTATGTATAGTATATTAAACGATGGTTTGCGGAACCGCAGCTAGACTTTTTTATACTCACCCTTTTTTGGAATTAGCGGCAATTTATTGGTTCGTTATTCGTCCAATGGTTGTCGCGAGTTCCAGCCCAAATTGTCTGTTTGGGTTCCCGGTCTTTTCAAAAGTCACTCCTAGTCAACTAGCGTAGAGCCGAGCCAAATCTCAAATTTTGGAGCATTTGACTAAGATGACCCAACACCCATGGTGTGTTTGGCCCATTAGAAGCCCACCTTGCATCTACTTGGCCCAAATTGCCAAAAATAGACAACCATGCTTACGTGTTAATTGAAGGATGTATGTGTGTTTTTATAACGATTTATTATTTATGGGGGTGGGGGTTAACTAATCTTTGTCTGCTATTCTTGTAGGATGAATCCGACACACGAGCCCCTAAAAACAAGAAGGGTTATTGTCCCTGATCCCTCCTCAAAGTATGGTGGAGGTTCATGAATAATGATGACAAGATGATCGTTCAGAAACACATAGGTTACCTCCCGTCATTATTGGACATGAAAGCTTCGCCCGGTCTAATTGGAACAATGGTGAAATTCTGTGATAGCGAGCATATGGTCTTCTGATTTAGGAAGTGGAGTTGACGCCAACAATAGAAGAAGTAGTTACGAGTTATGAAAGCGTCTCCATGTGCAACAAAAGGAAACGACATCCAGATACAGATCTCCTAAATCCCACAATATGGGATTTTGCCAAAATTAGAGATAAATTGTCATTGGTTAAAACCGAGTGGATGGACAACCTCCCTATCCCAAATATACCTTTCAGAAAACTTTATTATCGGTTCGGACGTGCAAGAGCTTATGAGAAATATAATTACGACAACGTTTTAAGAGAAAATGGAAAGAGACGCGTCCCCTGGCCTTCGCAATATGCTTACTTGGAACGATGGTTTTTCCTCAAGGGCCAAAATACACTATTCATCCTACTGTTTTTATGGTCACTCATGCCATCTTCTACGGAGTGGACTATAAATCAACAACAAATTACTACACCTTAGCGCCTATGATTTTGGCTGACATCTACAGGGCCTTATCAAAGCGGAGAACGCTTCTTTCAATGGTGTAATCTGATACTGCAATGGTGGATGATGCGACATTTGATCAAGACTCATAACCCAAAAGAACCAGATCCCCTAAAGCGGTCAGACGAGCTATATGGTCATGATTGGTGGTTGTACCACAATCGTTGCAACAAGATTGGAGAACAAAGTTTTTGGTATCCGAGACTTCGAGGGCTAAGAGAGGAAGACGTACAGTGGTCAATAGAGAGTCTAGTGGTAACTAAAAATATGGTGGTTTGAACAGAAAGGTTCCTTACTTGGTATTTGCTGGGTTAAGAGGAACTAGACCATATGCTCTTGGTTGAGTGCTAAGGCAACTAGGAGGGAAACAAGAGTTGCCCCATATCGCAAATATGAGGAAATTTTCAACTGACCACGAGAACAGATGAGTTGCATTTGATGAAAACATGCGTAGGATGTGGAAGTCTTGCAGAGTATTGGGTTATAGCTTATAACAAACAGGTTTCGTCCAGAATGTTCTAGAGATTACAAAGAATGGTAGAAAAAGAATCTCGCTGGAACTATTGAGCCTGGTCCAAATATTCCTCACATTATTGCAGATGTTGGAGCCAAACATCAAGTCCAACTTCACCCACTTCAAGAGAAGTTTGATAAGAATGAATTAGAGCATCAACGTCGTTATTGAGAAGATGCCAAAATCATAGCTCAATTGAAACAAGAGCTATGAAGATCCAGGCAGTGCATGACAGAGTTTGATGATAGCATGGAACAACAGATTCATTCAATAGAGGGGTTCAGACATCAAGAAGGAGATCGATTGGTGAGAGATCATCTATGGGAGAACAAATATGCTATGTGGGAAGAGGTCAACATCTCTAAAAGGACCAGACTTGGCGAAGGATCAGAGGAGGCTTGAATTTTATTTACCATCTCCTGCGTGGGACTACTTTATTTGTACTTTGTTTTGTAATTTATTTTCAGAACTATTTCCTTTTTTATGTTTATCAGACATTTTGGATGTTATTAATGAAGTATTTTAGGGATAATGAATTGGTTTTAAAAAGCATATATATCCTTCAATTCGTTAGGCATACCATTGGCATAAAAGGGTCACAAGCATGTTTAGGACACGATATATGTGTTTTAACTATTTATGTGATATGTTGCTTTGAATGAGGATACCGTTAACGCACTCCTTTCAAGAAATTTCCAGAAAATATACACACAAGTCACTATTACAAGATGTACGACCAAAATTTTCTAAGTCTTAAGTTTCTCACTCAAAAGACACATCTCATACCCCAAATCCTAAATCCCTACTCTTCTCTCTCACGAAAAGCAAGATCACTTCTATAGAAAAAGGTAAGAGTATCCAGGTGGAACTTACTGGAGAAGAGTTACAAAGAAATATAGAACAAATCACGCGAGAAATCCAGGAAGTAAAAGAAGAAGGATTCAGGGTCGAAATTACCACAGCAATCTACAAAATCACAATTGCGACGCTGGATGAGGATTTGGCATCAAAAATGAAGAGGAAGAAGAACTTTGAGACAGAGAGAGAAGATTTGAGTAAGGAGTTAGATATGCTTTGACTGAGGGTTCAAGAAAGGGAAACGAGAGAAGCAGAGATAGATTCAAAAACTGCTAGTCTGTTAACCAGAAATATGTCGCTGGATGAGGAAATGACGGAGGAGATGGCGGGATTCACCACCATGAGGGAAAGAATGGCCTCATTGAGGAAGAATAACAAAGCCTTCCATAATAATATGATCGACAAACTTCAGAAAATGCGCAGAAAATACTCTATCCGCGAGCAGAAAGCTAACAGTGGTCCCAATGACGCTCACCCTGGAGCAACTGGGGAAGACACTGACGAAGAAATTGTCTACAAGCCTCCATTCCTGGGCCGTCTGAAAGGAGGAGACAGATGGATCACCCTCCCGGCCTATGAACCGACACATAGCATCGGGGCGAAGGTTATGTCTTGCGCCCTTTTGTACGAGCATCTCGGATGGGAACCTCATAAGGGTGAAACTTCAATCATTGGGCAAGAAAACGTTTTGAAGATATGTGCCTTCCACCCAAACCAATGAGGGCATACTATAAAAGAATGCGTGCAACTTAAAACAAGGATCTACCGCCATATCGACGTTGGGAACATCCCGCATATGTAGGGTAATGATACCGTTCTCACGTATAACCAGTCGAAGCCAATTAAGCGCACTCAGTTTGTTTGTCATTATTTCACATCGTTCAGAGGATCAATGGTGCATATCTACATGGATTTTGTCTAGAATGGGGTCTTATCCTCTCTCCACGATGATGACAGAGGTCTCAATCCCGTTGGAGGAGAAATCTTCAAACCTTGTGCTTACTACGATGCTCTAGATCGTAGACTCTCAAGGTGCTCTGTTTTTGCTACGACCTCAAAACCCTCATCAACATGGGAAAAATTCAAATCGAGTTTGTTCCTCATGACTGATGCTACAAGAGAAGAAGATGACTAAGATATAGTCATTATTTTATCTTTGAAGCTTTGTTGTCTTTCAGTTTCATGTAATCGTCCTGAATGAATGAATGAAAATCAATGTTTTATTTTATACTCAAACTACGTTGAGCCTGAATTCTACTTGTGAGATACGTAGGCAGCCTTCCAAGGCTCGTCCCCTATCTTTGGAAATTTTCATTCTGCACTTTATGTTACGAGGAAATCTGAAGACCAGATCAACTGACGTCAAAGAGTAGCTGCAAGAAGACCTTAGCTCAACGTGATTTAGCCTTTCTGAGATGGTGTCGAACTAAAAAAGCAAGCAAACTTCTGCTTGTTAAAAATCTATTTCTGTCCTTACTCGTGGGTTGAAGATATCCTCAAACAAAGCAACTTGTGTGTTTATCTGCTCTCTGTGTGATATTATGCATTTTGTATTCTGAATCCAAACTAACAAATATGCCTTTAAGTTGTTTTGCTCCTCAGGTACTTCGAAACTGATCTGTATCGATTAAGCTGATAGATCATCCCTATTTTACAAGATCCAAAGCACCTGTAGATTCCTTCCCTAGACAAGATTAAGACAAAGAAAAAACAGTAATGGGAGACAACAACGAAGAAGTCACTCTATTTCACTGACGTTGTGGTGGCTCAACCCACCATAGCAGACCAGAACAAATTAATTATGCAACTGATGCAACAGATTATGGAGATGAGAGTACAAATGCAGAGGAGATAGGATCTGCCTCTACCAGGTTTCACTGCTAACGCTGCTGATGGGAGACCTTCACTCTACTTCCCTTCATCAAACATGGATCGAACTCAGAATTTGCCGTCTACTCCAGCACAGCTTCCCTCCATTATAGATTTGACTACCCAAAACCCCCAATATGCTTCCACCTCCTACTAAACTCCACAACCTCCTCAAAATTACCATTCCCAAATGCCACCCTATCCTCAAAATACACAACATCAAACCACTCCACCACCACAAAACCAAAGCCAAAATCCAAACCAAAATACTTTTAATCCCCAAACATCCCACCACCACTTAAATCAAAATACAAATCCTCAGACTTATCCACAAAATTACCAAACCACACAGAATGGCCAGAGTCCCTTCGTAGCTCCACCCCTACCTAAAAGAACAATTTTCTTGATTCCCGTCCCTACTGAGCACGACGTGCACGATTCTGAGCTAGACCATTACGAGGAACAGGAAAGAGAATAGAGAGCAAAAGAAGAAGCGAAGGTGGATATAGAGGAAGAAATCAGGAAAGCAGTGAAAGAGATCCAAAAGCATCCCCGATGTCGCTGGTCTTAACTATGAGGATTTATGCATCCATCCAAATTTGGACCTCCCAGAAGGGTTCAAGATTTCGAAATTTGATACTTTCGGAGGAGTAGGGAACCCTATGGCTCATCTAAGAGCCTACTGCGACCAGCTTGTTGGAGTTGGTAGGGATGAAGCTCTGTTGATGTGGATCTTCAGCCGAAGTCTATGCAGGGAGGCTCCGGAATGGTTCACCTCCCACGAGACCAGGCAATGGCCTGGATGGAATACCCTGGCCAAGGATTTTATTGATCGGTTTGCTTACAACGTGGAAATCGTTCCCGATCGATACTCTTCGAAAAAGATAAAGCAGAAATCCACTGAAAGCTATAGAGAGTTTGCCTAAAGATGGAGAAAAGAAGCAGCAAGAGTAAGGCCGCATATGTCTGAGAAAGAGATAGTTGAAGTGTTCGTACGGGTGCAAGAGCCTGAACATTACGATAGTATCATGTTGCTCGTTGGAGCAAAGTTTACTGAGATAGCCAAGATTGGTGAGTCTATCGAAGATGGTTTGAAAACAGGAAATATAGCCTGTTTAGCCGCGTAGTCCGAATCTTCAGGATTGTTGAAGAAGAAGAGAGAGGACGTTGTTGCTGTCTCGTATGAGGGGAAGAAAAACCCTAGAAGATCATCATCCTCCCAAGGTCGTTCTCGACCTTTCCAGAATTCCTACCAGATTGGCTACACGCAAGCTAGTCATCCGAATAATTCTCCTCCAGTCTACCAAAATGCTACCTCTACCTACCAAAACGCTCCCCCTCCAAATTACCAAAATCCATCTCCTATTTACCAAAATCCTCCTCCACTTTACCAAATTCCATCTCCCCTTTACCAAAGTGTTGTTCCTAACTGTGCCAACGTGCAGTTGAGCTATAGAGCACCGCCTTGTATTTATCAAGTCCAAGCTACACTCTACCAAAATACCCCTCCAAATTACCAAGCTCTATCGCCAAATTACCAAATAAATCCCTATCCCAGAAACCAAGCTCCCCGTCCAAATTCCAGAAGTTATCAACAGATGCCTCCTCCACAAAGTAGTTATGATCCACCTTGACCCAGATTCGAGAAGAAGCCTCCTAGGAACTTTACCGCGCTCGCCGAAAGCTGAATAAAGTTGTACGAGCGACTGTCTGCGGCTGGATATATTCAATCGGTGGGGCCCAAGCTGATGGATACTAGTTCTAAATTTTACAGGCCCGATCAAAGGTGTGTGTATCACTCCAACAGTGTTGGACATCATACCGAGGACTACATCAACCTCAAGCACAAGATTCAAGATCTGATCGACCAAGAGGTGGTCTAGCTTCAAGAAGCCGCGCCTATTGTCAACACCAACCCTTTGCCGAATCATGGAGGCGTCAATATCAACATGATAGAGACGGATGATGATTGGTGTGTGACCAAGGTGATAACTCCAACTGTCCATGAAGAGTTAGAAAGTGCAAAGGCCTCTTTGATCGTCAAAGAGAAAAAATAGTTCGTATCCTGATACCCGCAAATGTTGTTGCCTTGGTGCCATCAGAAACTCTTGTCAGACCAAAATTTATGATTGAAACTGCTGCCGCTCAGGGTATGACCCGATCTGGGAGGTGTTATACTCCCGAAGAGTTGTCTCTTGGAGGACAAAAGAAGGATCAAGGTAAAAGGCCAATAAGTGAAGGCGAGGCAGAGAAATTCTGGAGAAAAATGCACTTAAAAGATTATTCGATGGTTAATCATTTGGAGAAAACTCCATCCAAGATTTCTGTGTAGGCCCTGTTGATAAGCTCACAGCTGCATAGGCAGGCCTTGATGAAGGCTCTCGATGATACGTATGTGCCCGTAGGCACAAGCAGTGATAATATGGCCGCTATGATCAACTAAGTTATCAGAGGGCATCAAATGAGCTTTTGCGACAACGAGTTGTCTTTTGAAGGGAAGTCACACAACAAGGCGTTGTACATCACTGTCGTATGCCGTGAGAAGGTCATAAATCGCGTCTTGGTGGATGATGGATCCAGTCTGAACATTTTCTTGTTGTCGACATTGAGGCAGTTACGGTTTGACTTGGGGAAGTTAAAGCAAAACCAAGTCAATGTGAGAGTCTTTGATGGGGTTCAAAGAGACACGTAAGGAGAAGTAAATCTGGTCATCCAAATGGGTCCGACAGAGTTCAGTGCAGAAATTCAGTTCTTGGACATTGACACCAGCTATAACCTTCTTCTGGGAAGGTTTTTATTCACATGGCTGGAGCGTGCCTTCTACTCTTCATGAGATGATGAAACTCGTTTGGAAGAATGAAGAGCTGATTATTCATGGCGAAGGGAGTCACTCCATAAGATAGGCGCCGATTATTGATGAGGTATCGCATGGTACTGATTTCTACACGGTGGAGCTAGTAAATGCCACCGGTGAGGACTTGGCCCCACAACCTCCTATGCCTGCCGTGTACAAAATGATCGCCACTGTGATGTTGCAGAATGAATTAGATTCAGGGTTAAGATTGGAAAGGAATTCACAAGGAATTATTGAGCCTATTCCAGTTCCCATCAAAGGAGCAAGATATGGTTTGGGGTACGTCCCCACAGATGATGATATGAAGGCGAAGAAGAAGAATGATCAAGCATTGGCTAAGCCAATCCCTCATCTGTATCAATCATTCCCAGTCCGGGAGTATACCGAGTATGACGACCTTGGGGAAGGAATCTGCGGCCTTTTCGAAGAGATTGATGCTGTCATTGAGGACGAGGTCGACCTGACAGGATTCCGATATGCTGAGCCTGGGGAGATGCTGCAGAATTGGACCTCCACGCTGATTATGATTCCCAAACTCCTTGTAGTATAAGTTTTAATCCTGCCAATGTCTTGTCATGTCACAAGCTGAACAAACAAAATGAGCCAGGTGATGACGAGGTTGATGATTACAAAGAAGAAAATGAAGCACCAGAATATGTCGCTGAGGAGTTCCTGCAGTTTGAAGATCAGCATATGCCGAATTTAGAGGAAACTGAAACTGTGAATTTGGAAGATCAAGAGTGTGTCCAATAGATCAAAATCAGTGTTCATTTGAATGAATTTCAAAGAAAGGATTTGATACATTTACTCACTGAATATAGTGATGTGTTTGTCTGGGAAGTCAGCGACATGCTAGTGATGAGTACCAATGTTGTGTCTCACAAATTGCCGATTAATCCAGAGTTTAGTCCAGTGAAGAAGAAGGCTCGAAAGTTCAAGCCTGAATTGATTTTAAAGACCAAAGAAGAGATCACCAAACAGATTGAGTCTCGGTTGGTGGAAGTGATGCAATACCCGACTTGGTTGGCCAATGTTATTTCGGTCGCCAAAAAGGATGGGAAGATCAAAATTTGTGTCAACTACAGAGATCTCAATAAAGACAACCCTAAGGATAATTTCCATTGCCAAATATTCATATATTGGTTGATAACTGTGCTAAGCGTGAAATGCAGTCATTTGTGTATTATTACGCAGGTTATCATCAGATCCTGATGGACGAGGAAGATGAAGAAAAAACATCTTTCATTAAAGCTTGGGGTGTATATCATTATAGGGTGATGCCATTTGGCCTCAAGAATGCTTGCTACCTATATGAGGGCTATGACGACCATATTTCACGATATGATTCATAAGGAGTTCGAGGTGTATGTACACGACGTCATAATTAAGTCCCGCGAGAGTTTGGATCACTTGACGCACTTGAAGAAGTTCTTTGATCATTTACGTCATTACAACTTGAAGTTAAATCCTGCCAAATATGCTTTTAAAGTTCGATACGGCAAGTTGTTGGGATTTATAGTCAACAGAAGGGGCATTGAGATCGATCCTTCCAAGATTAAAGCAATTCAAGAGTTACCTCCGCCGAAGATGAGAAAAGAGGTAATGAGTTTCTTAGGGAGGTTGAATTACATCGGTCGATTCATCACTCAATGAACTGTGGTGTGTGAGCCTATCATTAAGATGTTGAAGAAAGATGCTTTGACAAAGTGGACTGAAGAATGTCAGACTGCTTTTGATGCTATCAAGAACTGTTTATCCAATCCACTGGTATTGGTTCCTCCGCGATAACGGAGTCCATTGTTGATGTATTTTTCCGTCTTAGATAGTGCATTCGGATGCGTGCTTGGTCAACACGATGAGACATGAAAGAAGGAAAGAGCTATCTATTACATAAGCAAAAAGTTTACTCCATACGAGTCTCGTTACACTCTGTTGGAGAGAACATGTTGTGATTTTACTTGGCTTGCCCAGAAATTGAGACATTATTTATCTTCGTATACTACATACCTTATTTCCAGGATGGACCTATTGAAGTACATTTTCCAGAAGGCAATGCCGTGGCCAAATGGCAAATGTTGTTGAGTGAATTTGATATTGTGTATATGACTCAAAAGGCAACAAAGGCACAGGCCTTAGTTGATCATCTTACAGAGATTCCTGTTGATAAAGAATATGAACCATTCAAGACTTATTTTCACGATGAAGAAGTATTGTTTATGGGTGAAGATATTTCTGAAGCATATCCTAGTTGGAGGTTATTCTTTGATGGAGCGGCAAATCACCAAGGAAAAGGTATCGGAGCGGTCTTATTGTCAGAATATGGTAACACTATCCCATGGAAGCTAAACTCCGATTTAATTGCACGAACAACATGGATGAATTGAAGCTTGTGTTCTTGGTTTGAAAATGGCCATCGACATGAATGTCCATGAATTGTTGGTTATTGGAGATTCAGATCTATTGATTCATCAGGTTCAAGGAGAGTGGGCTGTGAAGAACCTGAAGATTATACCTTTTGTGCAGTATGTACAGAAGTTGTGCAAAATATTTCGTAAGATCGAGTTCAGACATACTCCCAGAATACAAAATGAGTTGGCCGATGCTCTTGCCACCATCGCTTCAATGATTAAACATCTAGATACTGATTTGTAAGACCTCGAAAACGACATAGGTTAACCAGATCCTAATATGTTGGTATTGGTTTTCTAAAGTCCTAAATATTTTTAATATGTGGTATAGAGGCAGTAGCTAAAATATTAGAGGTGTTGGAAGTCAAACGTCAAGGGACGGCTAAGACGTTTGACGACTAAGTCACCTAAATGTCTCTTATGTTGTTTTATGTGTTTATGTGTGTTTTCTAGTGTTTTAAGGTTCTTAATAGAGTTAATATAGCATGTATAGGCAGTGTTTAAAGTTTCGTGAAGTTTGGAAGTCAAACGACCAAGAACGTCCAAGTCATGATAATATGACTTTGGCTAGACTCATGGTGTATGCACAATCAATAGAAGAGTCTAAAATTAAGAGGATGTCAAGGAACATGAAAAGGAGTGTTGCTAGTGACCAAGTGCAACCTAGGTTCAAAAAGAGGGTTCAAACTCAAGATGGACCTAGTGTTCCTAAGAAGAAGTTTGAGAAGAGAGGTGGTTCTAGCAATGACAAACCTTTATGTGCCACTTGAGGTAAGAGACATTATGGTGAGTGTTTATTGGGTACCGGTAATTGCTTTGGATGTGGAAAGGATGGGCACAAAGTGAGAGATTGTCCAAACATTGCTTCTAGGAGGGAGGGCAAGAGGGTTGAGCCTATTGTTCTGAAGGAAGATGCTCCAACTAAGAAGCGTTTTTATGCACTCCGGACTAGAATTGAGAAGCCGGGTGATGGTGATGATGATGTTGGTAAGTTCTTGTTTCTCTTTTGATAGAATGAGTTCCTTCTAAGTGGGGGAGTATGGTTTGTAGATGGGATAGAATTCCTTGATTTGTTGCATGTGCATGACGTTTAGGAGTTTGGTTGAAATTGAATTTCATTTACTTCTTGCATTGTGTGATTTATGAAACTTTGAGCATGTTGTATGATGTGTTTAAATGATGTTATCTTGCATATTAGCATGTCTATATAAAGAATTGCCTAAAAATTTCATTTTTGGAAAAGTTGTTAAAATCACTGTTGCTTTATAAACTGCTCACTGTAATATTTTTGTAAAAAAATGGCTATCTGATTCTTTGGTCTAAAATTGTAGTAATGTGGTTATAACTGATGTATATGAGTATGATGTTGAATAGAAAATGAGTTTTTGTTTTTTGGATTGAAGCATGTGAGTTTTGTAGCATAATGAGTTATAGAATTGTTTTCTAGTTTCTTGTTGTGTTGAGAATCTCTTGATTTTGTAAAATTGATGATTTCTTCTTGATATGTGTTGTATGGCTTGGTATGTGCTGCTAGTTGAGTCTCTAATCTTGGAAGTGTTCGGAGAGTGGCAAGTGTCATTCGAGGACGAATGTTGTCAAAGTGGGGGAGATTGTAAGACCTCGAAAATGACATAGGTTAACAAGAGCCTAAGATGTTGTTCTTTGTGTTCTAAGGTCCTAAATATTTTTAATATGTGGTATAGAGGCAGTAGCTAAAATATTAGAGGTGTTGGAAGTCAAACGTCAAGGGACGACTAAGACAATTAACGACTAAGTCCTAAATGTCTCTTATGTTGTTTTATGTGGTTATGTGTGTTTCATGGTGTTTTAAGGTTATTGATAGAGTTAATATATCATGTATAGGAAGTTTTTAAAGTTTCGTGAAGTTTGGAGGTCAAACGACCAAGAACGTCCAAGTCATTCGAAAGATAGTCCTTGAGTCGACCTTGTACGTCTAGGCGAGTTTCGTTGAGTTTTATGTGTTCGTTTTGGATGAAATTAATGTGAGAGGTGTTAAAATTATAGATGATCATATTTGGGTTGGAAACGTTGGGGAAATTATCCCCAAGGACCATCGAAGGGTCCTTGACGAAGGACCCAAAATTGATGTGCAGGCAGTCCCTGGCAGCCTTGGCGACGGAGCTGTCAACGGCCAATAGTGGCTGTGACGCCCCATCACAAGGGTCTCGTCGTGGGGGCCTTGTCCAAGGGTGTAGAGGGGATCCTTGGCAAGCTACTGTTGCTTGCAACGGAAGGCCATGACTCCCTGTTTCAGGCCGTGACGCCCCGTCATGGGCAGGTCGTCATGGGCTGTTCCCTGCGTGCAGATTTTTCGGCCAAGTCAGGGGTGAATTATTAAATTCACCCCACTTCCTAAGAGTTTAGGTGGTTTATTAAGGGTCTTATGGGTATTTTAATTAACTATATAAGTAGTTAACACCCTAAAGACTTCATTCTTCCAAATTAAAAACCCAAAACTCGTAGAAATATCCCCAAAACCTCCATTGAAGACTCCATTGAAGAGGCAGCTTGGTGAGGGGTTCTTGAGTGGAAATTCTTCATCAAAGTGAAGGATTATCATCCTTAAGGTATGGATTTTGATTCTTGAAACTTATTTCAACAAGGAGACCAATCCTCAAAATGTTTTACAAAGTTTTCTAAAGTGAATTGTCCAATTTTGGGATTCTACCATGGGTTCTTGCATAAATGATTTCTAAATATTGAATTATGATATAATGGATATTGTATTGATGATTTCAACATAAATTACCTATGAACCCATGTGAATTGATGAACCCTAGTTTTGACTACTTATTGGGTTACTTGATATTAAGCTAATGTTGATGAATTGTTGTGTAGTTTCTTATGGGCTTTCTAATGATATAAGAATTGTATTCAACTGATATATAATTGATCTTATATTGTTAAACCTAGATTGAATTTATGTATATTCATTGAGTTTTATGGTTATTGCTTTGAATTATTGTTCATGGCCTTGGGTAAGGGCCTTGTGATGTTGAATTGGTTGATTTGGCATTGAATTGAAGTGTGGATATGGGGATGAAGGTATGCTGCCCCGTTTTCCTTAATCTGATATTAATTATACTTTTATTCTATTGTGTTTGGTATGGTCTACTTATGGTGGCGGTGTTATGTGTTTTACTTGCAATTAATGTGGCCTTGTCGGCGTTACTTTATGCAATATTATGATCAAGGCCTTATTGGTAATTACTTGAAGCTATGTGGCTATTTGTGTAGTTGATGATGTGAAGTATGGCATTACCTATCTACATGTGAGGTTATATAGTCATGTATGTGTTCTTCTAGTTATGTTGCCTTAAGTGATCATGTTAGACTTTGACTTGACATTAGGAATGTAGTGTTAGGTTAAGACTTGGTTGTTCCTACTTGACTTTATGAGTCTATGTGGAGTATATTAATGATGTTTTGATAATATATAGGATGACTTGAAGATGTTAGGTTGTTTTAGAGGTGTTTCTAGAATGGCTTGTATTATGTTTTAAAAGTGAAGTATGTGATGTCTTGTCTTGGTTGACTTGTATCTCTTGCTTGATGAATATATGGTTATGGGTATGTAATGTCTTGATTTAGGGTGTTATGACTCTTAGTATTGAATATATAAATATAGGTGAGACCTTAATGATAAGAGGGTCATTTATGTGGAACCTTGAACTTAGTGGCGAGGTTATAAATTGTGAAGAAGTTAGCCGTAATGGTATCCTTCATGTGATGAGTGATGGACATAAGGTGGATTGTCTGGAACGGCATCATATAATACCTTAGGGAAGTCGCTATGAGCTTCTTGTCGCCAAAGTGATTTATACCCTAGTGGACCTTGCTTTGGTAGGGTGAATGTAATGGGGTCATGAACTAGATAAGAGACCTATTTATATGAACATTAATGTGAATTAATCTATAAGAACTAAGGCTAGCACCGAGTGAGTATGAGTAAGGGGGAAGTGGATTCAGTTAAAGAAGAGACTGAATGCTTATTACGCCCTTCATATTACTTAACCATGTGCCTACATGGGATGTGTCCAAGTTCTACCATTGGCAAGTAGAATAACCTCATCTGAGTAGGATAGAACTTCGGATTCCATATCTTGCTACCATGGTCTATGTCGGTTATTGCCTATTCTCATCATGTGGAATACCTTTAGCATTAGATAAGTTTATGAGGTTTAGGTGGTGGTATGGGACGCTATCTAGACATTGCACAATAGACTTTGAAAGTGTTATGTGGAGTTCCTAGGTCTTGTCCAAGACCATTATGTCAGTGTCTTATGTGATGCTTTATGTGAGTGTCTTATGTGATGTATGTGTCTTAATGAACTAATGAACTAATGACCTATGTTAGTAACTATGTAAATGATTGAGTACCGAATATAAAGTGACTTAAGCATTCCTTAGCTAAAGTGTGAGGAGGGCATGAAAGGATGGTCTCTTCATGTCTTATCTTTGGAAGTCTTGAGGATGACTCTAGTTAGTGAAGTTGGTTAATCTTGTTGACATGATATAAACCTTAGGAAGTCTTAAGGACTATTTAGGTAATCTTGAAGAGGTCACTGCACTATGGACATTATCTTCTCGATTTACTTAAGTAGGTCTTTTCATAGTCTTTGGAAGGAGAATGTCTTCTAATCTAAGTGTAGGTGTGTTTAGTGAGAATGATTCTATTTGAGGTAGTCTATAGGATCTCTTGTGTGTGTGTGATAGAGATTGTATGGGCGGTCGCTCCACACTCACTCAAGTGAACCTTGGAAATCACCTTTGGTAGATGAATCTTACATAGATGTTTATGATTGTTTTCTAAGTATGTATGTGACTCATTGTAGGTAATCTTAAGGGTCGTTTAGGCACATCTAGAGAGGGTGTATGGGCGGTCTCTCTTTGTGTGACTTAAGTGAATCTTAGAATGACTTTAAGTGAGGGAATTACATGCTAGGAAGACTTAAAGTGAGGGATGAAGTGCTTCACTGTAACAGTGAATTAATTCACTGTACAGTGAATATAGCTCACTGTAAAGTGAGTTCTTTAAATGGTAAATGATGTTCTTATGTTTAAACTATGATTTCCAAATGAAAAGATGCATATTTCCAATAAAGTCCGTTTTCATGATTTTATGCATATTGCCATACTTAGTTCATGTGGTTGTACTAATTCCATGCTTTATTTTCTCTCAATAGTTCTTGGCAGGTGAAGAGATTGTGAAGTGAAGACTTGGACTTAGAAGATCGTTCAAGAAGAAGTTGAAGTATGTCCTCAATTTACTCGAGGGCATATGTCTTTTATTGTTTTCTTTGAAGTATTGTAATAGATTATGTCTTTCTATTTTCGTATTGAAGTATGGGCCGTGTCCCAAAGTACTCTTGTATCTTAAGATGATGAGATTGAGACTTAGCATTTCTATTACTTTTATATGAAAGAGATTTTTAAAGACTATATTATGTTTTGGTGAAAAGTTTTAATTCCGCACTACTTTTCACTATGTATATGCAATGAATGATATGAATGAGGCTTGTCTTAGAACTCTGAGGGTTCGACGACGTCGGTCGCAATACCAGATTGCACCCTATCTTCTAGGGTATGGTTTCGGGTTGTGACAAAGTGATTATATTGATCCCCCGGATATAGAACTGAAAGAACATCCAGTCCATTGTTCATCTGTTGAAGCAGAACCATACGGTTTGGCATGGTATTTTGATATAAGAAAGTATTTGGAGTCCGAGATTTATCCGAAAGATGCTACATCCAACTAAAAGAAGTCGATACGTCGTATGGCTCTCAATTTCTTTCTAAGTAGAGAAACCCTTTATAGAAACACTCCAGATTTGGGTTTCCTAAGATGTGTTGATGTTGTTGAAGCTACGAAGCTTATCAAACAAATACATGGTGGAGTTTGTGTCACGCATATTAATGGGCTCACTTTGGCGAGAAAGATCCTTCGAGACGGTTATTTCTGGATGACTATGGAGAATGATTGTTGCAAGTTTGTGCAAAAATGTCATAAATGTCAAGTGCACGGTGATCTAATTTGAGTGCCGCCTCACGAACTCAATGCTATGAGTTCACCTTGGCCATTTGTGGCTTGGGGCATGGATGTAATCGGTCCGATAGAGCCAGCCTCTTCTAATGGACACAGATTCATTTTGGTTGCTATTGATTACTTCACCAAGTGGGTGGAAGCAGCTTCTAATAAATTGGTAACCAAGAAAGTTGTAGATGATTTTGTTCGCAGCGATCTGATATGCAGGTTTGGAGTACCAGAATCAATCATTACTGATAATGATGCAAATCTTAATAGTCACTTGATGAGAGACATATGCGAACATTTTAAGATTACTCACCGAAACTCAACTTCTTATCGTCCCCAAATGAATGGAGCTGTAGAGGCCGCCAATAAGAATATCAAGAAGATTCTGAGAAAAATGATTGACAATCACCGAGGTTTGCATGAGATGTTGCCATATGCTTTGTTGAGTTATCGAATGACCTTCAGAACGACGATTGGAGACACTCCATACTTGCTAGTATATGGAACATAGGCGGTCATACCTGCTGAAGTCGAGATACCGTCCCTTAGAATTATCCAAGAAGCTGAGTTGAGTAATGCGGAATGGGTCAACAAAAGAATTGACCAATTAACATTGATTGACGAGAAGAGAATGGTTGACGTTTGTCATGGTTAACTATTTTGACAGAGAATGGTTCGTGCTTTCCACAAAAGAGTAAGATACAGAAATTTTGAAATTGGTCAGTTAGTGCTTAAGTGCATATTTCCTCATCAAGATGAGTACAAAGGAGAATTCGCACCAAATTGGCAACGGACTTACATGGTTCGCAAAGTATTATCTTGAGGTGCGCTGGTCCTATCAGAGATGGATGGCACCGCATGGCCAAAACAGATCAACTCAGATGCTGTCAAGAGATACTATGTATAGAGCTTCAGTTGTATTTCTGTCATTTACTTGTAATCGTTCTATTTGTTTTGTTTAAAGTCTTGTACCTCTTTGTAATGAACTACGTCTGACCTGAATTCTCAAGAATGAGATATGTAGGCGACCTATGTCGGCCTCGGTCACCCCATTTAGTCCTTTTAATATTTCTTTGTATTTGAACTACGTTCGACCAGAATTCTCAAGAATGAGATACGTAGGCGAGCTATGTCGGTCTCGTTCGGTTTTCTTTGTAAATTTTTTATTATTGTTAGCCTTTGAGGGGGAACTACATTTGACCTGATTCCTGGCTCAATGGGATACGTAGGCGCCACAAGGGTTCGGTCATATCTCCCGTAAGATTTCTATTCCTCTTTACAATAGAAACTGGGACAGAATTTTTGAGTGGGTCTCAAAATTCTCGAGAAGAAGATTTTTCCTCGCTAAGCCAAGACTGAAGATACTTCAAAATTTGCAACTGGGATAGAATATCCGAGAGGATCTCGAAAATTCCATGATTTACTTACCGATAGATAAAGATAAGTCGAAACTTGTAACTGAGACAGAAATTTAGAGTAAGGCCTCAAATTTTCAACTTGGGTTCATCAACATTCTATAGTTGACTCTGAATACTCCTCAGCGAATAATCAGATAGACCTTCAAGCATCAGACTCAAAGAAGTTCGCTAAGCTTGAAGTTATTTATTTATATAACTTCTATAGTTGACTCTGAATACTCCTCAGACTTGGCAATAACCCTTTTCAAAATGCCACTTTTTGAAAATTTATTTATTTATATATTTTTACAAAAAATTACATCTGTGTTTCATTTGTTTTGGTAAAACATATTTTGTCTTATCTATCAAGAGTCGGGAGATCAGGAAAATCAACCAAAGATAGCATGACAGGGAGCAGGCAACCAAAGAATCGACACAAATCAGTTCATTTTAAAAACTAACAATTTTTCTCTGAACGCAGGTTTATAGTCTCGTTCTGAAATCACCATATTTGTCCGATCGATGAATATGGAGAAGTCAAGGGGGAAAAGGCATCTCCCAATTTACAAATTTTCCGTCGATGCAGGAATTATATTATATTGCTCATATCGAAGATTTGGAAATGTGAATCATTTATTTCATTCAATTCTCAACAACATGAAGTCTATAAGGAGCGTCCAGCTAGCTTCAAAGATGAATCAAATGAAAACCCTGAGAAAAACAACTTACGGTTTTTCGTCAAGGACGTCATCTGCATCACATTATCAGACACGATAGTGTCGCTACCTGAGGGGTCATTTTATTTTATTGTCGATCGAGACAATTCACTACCCGGAGGGTTCATTTTATTTGTATTATCAATTTAGATGATACACTACTTGAAGGGTCATTTTACCTTTATTGTCAATTGAGACGATATGATTATCCAGAACGCACCCAGAAGATAACTATATTGCTCGATTAGAGCATTATTTTCATTTGGTACCAAGGATGACATCAAGAATTAATATTCACCCATCGAGGGAAGATATTTATGCCCCAGAGAAAATCATGCATCGTGGAAAGTCATGCATCGCGAGTTAATATTCATGCATCGCGAGTTAATGTCATGCATCGCGAAAAAATATTCATGCATCGCGAGAAGATATTCATGCCCTGCAAAAAATCATGCATCGCGAATTAATATTCATGCATCGCGAGAAGATATTCATGCCTCGTAGAAAGTTATGCATCGCGGAAAGATATTCATGCCCCACAGAAAATCATGCATCGCGGAAAGTCATGCATCGCATGTTAATATTCATGCATTGCGAGTTAATATTCATGCATCGTGAGAATATATTCATGCCTCGTAGAAAGTTATGCATCGCGAAAGATATTCATGCCCCGCAGAAAATCATGCATCTCAAAAAGTCATGTATCGCGAGTTCATTTTCATGCTTCGCGAAAGATCCTGCATCGCGAGTTAATATACATAGATCGCGAGAAGATCTTCATGCCTCACAGAAAGTTATGCATCGCGGGAAGATATTCATACCCCGCAAGAAATCAAGCATCGCGGAAAGATATTCATGCCCCGCAGAAATCATGCACTGCCAAAGAAAGAAATCGTGCATCTCAAGAGAAACATTTACCCATCGACATCAAGTACATTCTTTTGTTTTTATTTTAATAAAAGTAAACATCCAGAAGAGCATCGAAGACGAGATCAAGATAAATATCAGCACACTGCATCAGTTTTTATTTATTTCGACATCAAATGAAGAGTACATTGAAGATTATATTGCAAACATAAGACATAAGCTTTATTTTCTTTACGTCAAATCGATCGAGTTGATGTCAAATGTTGAAGGAGAACAACTAAGTGTCAACACGGTAAAAGACACTATCTCTCATTTGAATTGCATTTTTATGCTAATGAGTTTTATCTCAGCCTTTATCGAGAGCATCCGAAATGATGAATTCTCCAAAAAACAAACCACAGGTGCGGACGACATCAAAAGGATGCAGCACAACGTGGAACTTTTTCTTAGCAGCAAACTGGAACACAGTCCAAAGAGGAATGTCAAACTCTTAAGACGCGAGCAGATGAGCGACTTCCACGACAATCTAACCACACCAGTATCTTAAGGCATGTGGGTTTTTCTTTAGTTTTGTTAGTTTCGGTCTCGCATCCGGAACTTTTGGGTATCTGCGGGAAGCAAGTTTCCAAAATGAGTGACAATGCGCCAAGAGCTTTGGAAATTATGTCCGTGTAAGTTCTTACCTATGGATGTGAAGAGCTCCACCTTCATGGCTAAGAGGTTGCAAGCTTCTTTTTCTTACTCGACTTAATTTGTCACTCATCTAGCCAAGGATCATCTAGCATAATAGATTTCTTTTTTCCACCAATGGAGTTGAACTACAAACAGCCTGATTCCTAAGGTTTAAGGATATGTAGGCGGGCTCAACATTGAAATCTTGGCTGTATTCCAACATTTGCTCTCAAATCCTATTCCCGAGTATTTCGGTCCCTTCATGATTCGACATTGGAATGGCTTTTGAATTCATTCAAAAATAATCGTGTGCTAAATCAAGTGTGTCGAACTACAAGTGACCTAAATTCTCATATATCCTAAGATATTTAGGAAACCCATTCCGAGGTTCGGCCATAATTCTCAAAGTCCGTACCAAATTCCTTTCCTAAAGATGAATGTGTGGTCAGTCAAAATTGGGTTGGTCAATTTCATTTTCCTCGAATTTCTTGCATCAATCGAAGTAAAATGAGGGAGAATTGTTGACACCCGATTTGACCTCCCTGATAAAAATTAACTAACGAGTTTCTTAATTCCAAACGATTTGAATTAATTAGCTTTGCAAAGTGCATTTTGTTTTCAAGTGGTCGGAGCAGTTTGGTCATTTTTATAATTTCAATAATATATATATATATATATATATATATATATATATATACAGTTTATTTTATAAATATTTGAAAATCGTCACAAAAGATTTTGGTTAGATTAAATATTTGGTTAATTAATTTAGTTATTCAATAGTCCATATTTTAGATCAATTAATTTATAATTAAGTCAATTATTTTATGTCGCTAAGATTATGAAGCTCTTTAATTAATTTTTATCAATTCGATAACCAATCCCTTAAATCCATCTAAGAACAAATTTGGATTTGTTTCAACATTCCAATTCGTTTTTCCTCCAGCCCAACATCAATTTCAACTCAGTCATCTTAATCCACTTAAAATCCCAGCTCACTCCAATAGGAATTCCCAGCCCAACTTTACTTTCCTCCTATTTTCTCACTTTCCCAGCCCATACCCTTAGCGTCCCATCCCTTTAACCCGATTCCTATACGTTATATTCTTCAGCAACGTACAATTCCCATTAAAGGACGCCTAAAGAAAAAACAGTGTCCAGCAGCACGTGACCTTGTTCTCGGGTGTAGGAGATGTCGCCACGTCTCCGCCAAGGACGATTGGATCGATCGAAATAGTCCATTTCCCTCTTCCATTTTCGGAATGATTTCAGAGCTTCAGAAAATGAGTCTACTCCGAAAGGGTGAACGATTTTGAAATTAAAAAATTCATGGGCCAAGGGTGATCCAGATTTCATCTTCACTCAAATTTTCCCTAAACCCTAATTCTTCCCCCTATATATTAGATTTTTCTGTTCACTGAATAGGGGACGAGAGAGAAATATTGGAGAGTAGTTGGATAAAGGTAGAAATTCTAGTTTTGGCAAGAGCATATAGAAAAGAGATAACAATTGTTGAGTTACACCATTCGTATACGGAGCCAACCAAATATATATATTTTCCTTCCATAAGCTGCGAGTTACGGGTTGCTGTAAGTTTCAAAAGTTTGAGTTTGGTGTTGAAATATCCCAGACTCGTTCACTCTAGTTTCGGTGCACCTCGTAAGGTAATGCCCATTTAGCTTAAAGCATATTTATTTCGATTGTGTTGCCTATTTGATTTTCGATTACATGAAGTCGTCTATCGGATGTTATTTTGAGAATATTTAGGCTTAACATCGGCTTCGGTCAATGATGTAGTCGCTCGTGAGTTTAAAATGTCCCTCTCCCTTGCTTTGTTCATATTGTATCAACTCTTTAAACACCCCTGTTTTTTTTTGTTTCTTTCTGTTTTACGAAGGTTTGGGTTGGGTCGTCTCCAATTTCTGTGTCGCTACAAATTTATCAGACTGATGACATAATGAATCTTAATTTATATACTTAGTTCGAATGATTACTATGTTTGTGTTTTGTTCCTTTGGATGTGCCTTCATGGATAATAATGTTATACATATTTAAATTCAATATATATATATATATATATATAAGTATGTTTCCTATACAGTTACATCTGGGTAGCAAGTTCATTTATTGTGTTTTAGATAGTAATTTAGTATGGCTGGCCCTTTAACCGACTTATTCTTTAAGTTCATGATCCTTTAAATCTCCCTCTTCGTATATGTCAAGATTTAGTTCTATGTTTACTCGTTTAGTTCTATCTCGTCTCTTTATGCCTAGCTTGAATACTTCTTTATGACCCGCCAACTGAATGAATAATCCTACGCGATTAGATTTTGAACAACTAAGATTATCGTCATGTATAATGTTTAGATTTAGAACTTAGCAAGTGTTCTTTTGACTTATTTGGTTCTCTTGAATGGCTGGTCGTTAGTGGATTGTTGGGAGATTTGTGGCTGGATTTTATTTATATTTTTCACCTTTCTGTTGATCGAAATAGTTTGGTAAACGTTGAGTTCAATGTTTAATCTGTTAGCACACAACGCATATGTTCCTCTCTAATCTGGAAATCTAGTATTTCAGTTCTAAATAGGGTGGTCAACGGATTAGTCATATGCATATATAGGCTGAGCTTTAAATCGATTAATGATATGCGTTGTTGTTCAAACCTGCTTTCTATTCGGAGTTACTAAAAGTGTCAAATGTCTTTCCTATGCATGTCTAATTTTCTGCAAATAGTATCATGTAATGTTTATTTGTTCACTGCTTTGGCTCACATGATAGAATGTTCAAGATTCACTCTATTAACATATGAATTTACTATTACTTTGCTTGGTTTTGGGTTCCATCTTGAGCATAATGACATAAATTCCTCATTCATCATTTCATCAATGCCAAAAAATGCTTGTCCCACTACATGAAGTTTGTTGTTGATTATTTTATCATGAGGAAAGCGTATGTGAGTTTATGGAGAAGTAAATGGAGGAAATATAAATCCATGTGCTATGTTATTTATTTTCCCTCATGACAAATTTGTTGCTTGCATACTTAGATTGCAATACATTGATTTGGGTGTGATTCTCTTTTAGTTTTGGGTTATTTGTTTGATCGAGTAAATATCTTAATCCATTAAATATGTTTCTTTCTTTAGTTGCTACGATTCAAATTTTTCTAATGTAATTTTCTTTTTATTTGTTTTTGTGACCTTTTCTCGAGTCCTTTTGGACTCCATGTCCCGCTTTGCATTCCCCCGTCGAGCCACAAAGGCTCAAATTATCCTCTATGAGTCGTCCAGCCCCCTCTAAAAGGTGTACAGGTCGAAAAGCAGTAACTTGTCTGCTGGAAATTAATTTCCCAGCCCCGGAAAGTCAAAAAACGGGTTGATATACAGGCAGTATACACAGATATATGACCGGAATATACGAAATACAGGTGCAAAATATGTAAAACACAAGCAGGAAATACAGGTCACAAGGTGCAACGAAAATACAGGATTGGAAAGTCAAAAATGGATCGAATACGGTCTATATACCAGAATATACATAAAGCATATACACAGATTTTTAAAAGGCTGAACATCATGTCCCGGTTGGTTCACTACAACCCTTGTCGATGTCGGAATGGAAATTGGAGAGAATAACTATGAACTTTGTTTCTGGACTTCCTTGCACTCAATGAAATCATGATGCAATATGGGTGATTGTAGATAAGGTAACGAAGAGTGCTCACTTCTTAGCAATAAGGATGGATTACTCACTTGAGCGTTTAGCCGAGTTATACATTAATAAGATTGTAAGACTACATGGGATCCCGGTGTCTATTGTATCTGACCGAGACCCAAGGTTTACATCTAGATTTTGGGGTATCTTGCAGGAAGCTTTGGGTACTAAATTGAAATTTAGCACTTCATTCCATCCTCAGACAAACTGCCAATCGGAAAGAGTGATACAAATTTTGGAGGATATGCTTCGAGCTTGCACTATGGAGTTTGAGGGTAGTTGGGACAAACACTTGGCTTTGATAGAATTTGCTTATAATAATAAGTACCATTCAAGTATTGGAATGCCTCCCTATGAAGCCTTATAAAGAAGAAAATGTGGAACCCCTCTTTGTTGGAGTGAAATTGGTGAAAGAAAGCTTATTAGTCCTGAAATGGTGTAGCAAAGAGAGGAAAAGATAAAAATTATCAAGGATCGTTTAAAGATTTCTTTGGATAGACAAAAGTCGTATGCTGATCTAAAAAGGCGTGACAATGAATATCAAGTTGGAGATAAAGTATTCTTAAAGGTGTCTCCATGGAAAAAGATTATGAGATTTGGCCAAAAAGGAAAACTTAGTCCCCGATTTATCGGACCTTATGAGATACTTGAAAGGGTCGGACGAGTTGCATATAAATTGGCTTTACCACCTGAGTTAGACAAGATCCACAATGGCTTCCATGTTTCTATGCTCAGAAGATACCGTTCTGATCCATCTCATGTTGTTCTAGTTGAATCTATTGAGGTTAATCCTTACTTGACGTATAATGAAGAACCTATCCTAATTCAAGCTCGGGAAGTAACGAAGCTTAGTAACAAGAGAATCCCCTTAGTAAAGGTACTTTGGAGTGACCATTCTGGAAAAGAAGCTACCTGGGAGAGAGAAGAAGACATGCACACCATATCCGCACTTGTTTTGGGACTAGCCTAAGGTAAATTTTGAGACAAAATTTCTCTAAGGGGGAGAGAGTTGTAACACTCTAATATTCTAGACCAATATTTTCATGTCAATACACCATTTCTTAATTACTATAATCTGTTTTATTCTCATTTTGGGAACTTGAAATTTTGTAATAATTGAATACGTACTTAACATAAATTGTTATCATAATTTAAGTATGGGGGTACTTATGTAAATTGACTTATTAGAATTACATATGAATTGGAAGTTATGGAATCAGGTATATACATATAGTTATATATGTATGCTTTTTGGGTAAGCTACTTTTATTTGGGCAGCACCTATGAAGGACATGTGTACATGTGATGAGGATCACATTTCTAACTATATTTTTTTTATACTCCTTTTTGATTGAATTCGTTCTCCCTCAAGTCAAAGAACAATATACATTATCTAAAGAGTTGTTCTTTAACATCAAAAGAAAAACTAGGTCCTTTTGGATTGAATTCAACATACACACACTTCATCTTGGTAAGTGATAAAGAATTTATTTTAATACTGAGTAGTTTTTTGTAGTTTAATCATATCTCTTTAAATATAACTTTGTTTACGGTGAGTAAATATGATTTGGAAAGATAATTCGTAATTATACAACTGTTATTCTCATGGAAAGCTCTAATTTGGCTGTTATGGATTCGAAATATGGGACTCAACATAGGACAAGTTGTGTCCATCTTCTGGAATTAGAATCCTGTCTATTCAACTGTTATTGTTTTGATTATATATTTTTGTACAAAACGTATTTTGAGGTTATTCTTGATTATTTTCAAGATTAATAGATGTATCTACATATTTTATGAAGGATATAAAGTCCAGTTTTGCCGTTTCCTATTTCAAAACTAACTTGCTACATGAAGTACTTTTGCTGGATAGAATTACTGTTTTGGGAGCTTAGTGGTATTTGTACAGGCTAGGCTTACATGAGATGATTATCCTATTTTACTTCAAAATTATTGATATACTAGGAATTAAAGAATTTATTTAATTGCATTTTTAAGGTTGTATATACTCGTGAACAAGTTGAGGACCTTCATACATTGGTTGGTCTACAGTTGAACTTGTCATACCTCGAAAATGAATTAGGGGAAGCTAGAGCCTAACATGGTTGTTATGAGGGTCTAAGGTCCTAAATTGGTTTATGTTGTGGTATTGAGGCAGTGTCTAGAGTTTGAGGTGATTTGGAAGTGAAACGTCAAGGGACGACTAAGACATTCAACGACTAAGTCACCTATGTGCCTCATATGTGGTTATGTGACTATATTTGTGTTTCATGAGTTAATGAGGTCCTTATATGGGTTATTATTGTGTTTATCGGCGGTGTGTCAAGTTTCATGAAGCTTGGAGGTCAAACATCCAATAACGTCCATGACATTTGAAAGGTTTGCCTTGAAACGACCTTGTGTTTTTTGGCATGTTTCATCGAGTTTTATGTGTTCATTTTTGATGAAATTAATGTGGGAGGTCCTAAAATTGTATATGAACATATTCAGGTTGGAAAAGTCCGGGTGAAAGTTCCCAAGGATGAACCAAGGGTCCTTGAGGAAGGACCCTCCTCAAGAGCCAAGAGTAGGCAGTAGACGGCTCGTTGGCCACTCCACGCCACATCGACGGGTGTCATGAGTCAATAATTAGGCGTGGGAGAATGCCAAGCCAAATACCAGCCTTATTACCAAACCACAGACCAACCAGACGGTCCGTTGGTTGGGAAACAACCAATCGTTCGAAACCGTCTGTGAGGACTGGTTCCTGCGCAGTCACTGTTAAGTGAAAGGGGTGAAATGGTAATATCATCCCACATCCAAATAAGATAAAGAGAAGTTACTTAGGGGTAATTTGGGTATTTTAAACATGTTTATAAGACTTAAACACTTAGAAGTATTCATTCTTCAAAATCAAAACCCAAAATCTCTTAGAAATTCACTAGAACTCCATTGGAGACAAAACTCAAGGAAGGGCTTGGATTGGAGATTTGAGTGGTGATTCTTCATAAAATTGGTGGATTTAAATCAGTGAGGTATGATTGTTTATCCTTGAAACTATATTCATCAAGGAGCACAAAACTCAAAGAGATTTCTAAAGTTCTCAAAGATGAACTTGTCCAATTTTATGATCTATCCATAGGTTCTTGCATTAAAGGTTTTCAAGAATTATATATTGATTGGATTGTTGTTAATTAGATTATTTTAACTCAATTAACCTATGAACCCATGTAATTGATGAACTCTAGTTTTTGACTACTTTATGGGTTACTTGATATTGACTTAATGCTTATGAATTCTAGTGTAGTTTTCTATGGGCTATTGAATGATATAAGAATTGTATTCAATTGATGTATAGGTTGTCTTATGTTGATAAATCTATATTGAATCGACCTAGATTCATTCTGTATTATAGTTTTTGTATTGAATTGATGTTCATGTCCATAGGTAAGGGCCATATGGTATTGAATGGGATGATTTAGCTATGGATTGAAGTGGAGAGAATGGATTGTTATTACTCTGCCCTAATTCTCTTTATTTTATGTTAATTAGACTTCAATTATATTTTTATTGGTATGGTCCACTTATGTTGGCAGTGCTATGTTCTTTACTCGCAATTGATGTGGCCTCGTCGGCGTTGCTTTATGCATTATGATGATCATGGCCTTGTCGGAAAAATACTTGAAGTATTATGATGATCTGTGTAGTTGATTATGTGAAGTATGTCCATATCTACCTACATGTTAGTAATGTGAAAGTATGTGTTTGTAACATTTTGAAATATCGAGGTCATGTGATAAGACTTAAATGAACTCCTTAGGATCTAAACCAGTGTTCCTAACCAATTAGGCATATTTAGAGTCTTTGAAGTGGTGTTGGAACCGAAACTCTTAAACGTCTGGCAAATTAGTTCATAAGAAGGCTAGAGTGTCCTTTTGATTTAACCTAGTTAAAGAGTCGGAATTTGGTAAACGGTTGTAACTATAGGTGTAAAATATTGTGTGGGATGGTATCATGTTGGAAAAGGCAGGGGAAGACTCCCCAAGGACCAAACAAGGAACCTCGAGGAGGACCCTTGAAGCAGCAGGGCATGACGGACCCCATGACGGGGCGTCACAGGCGCGATGGGGCGTCGAGGCCTCCGTCATTCCAGCCTTAGCGCTTGGACTTTTCCTCCGCCTGCACAAGTCTCTGACCAGCGTGACGGATGTGCAGGACGGAGGGAAGCCAGTCCGTCACGGCCACGACGGTTTGTCGTCGTGGAACCGTCGTGCGCTTGGGGAGAAAGCCTCCGCCTGCACAAGTCTCTGACCAACATGACGGATGTGCAGGACGGAGGGATGTCAGTCTGTCACGCCCACGACGGACCGTCATCGGGGATCCGTTGTGGAAGGTCTGTGGCAGTTTTGGAAAAGTTACTTTTTAGTTAGTTAATTAATTAAGTGTCTTAGGGGTAATTAGGGGTTTAAGAGAGACTAATTAAGTGACTTAAGACCCTACTATAAATATCCCAACCCTCATTAGCCTAATCATTCTCTCAAAAACAAAACTCTCTTCCTTCTCTCTACTTTCTCTCTCTATTGGAAGACTCCATTGGAGATCAACTTGGGGAGATCATTGGGGGCTGGATTAGCACGAAATTTGCCATCAAAACGTCATCAAACCTTAAGGTATGGGATCTAATTCACCTTTGAGATTCTTTCCTCAAAGGGTTCCTTCAAAGCTTTTTCCAAAAAGTTGAGTTTCTTATGGGTTTCATCCAAATCCGAATTTGATCATGTGAATTGAGTTAATTATGTATTCTTTGGGTTAGAATGAATAGATTATCATGAATTGTAACTTGATTATGGTGAATTGAAGTAGTTTGATCTAGATTGTGGGTGATGACCCCTAACCCTTAACCCTAAATGTAGAATTGATATGGATTAGGTTGAGTTTGATAGAATTGATCTCCTAATTAGTTAAATGGTCTTTAATGATTGTCATTGCATTGATTATGTGTCTATTATGATGAATTGAAGTTCTTCACACCTATGTTCTTGAATATTGAATCTAAGTTAAGAAGATACACTTGAGATCATGTTACTAAGCTTTGATGTAGTATTGCTTCATAGTATAGTGCTTCTCCTTGATTAGTTCTTGTGATTTATTATTGAATTACATTGACGTGATGATCTAAGATTGGTTGATCTATGGGTTAATGGTATGGTCCTTTATTGATGGACTAGGGAGGAGTATTGGTAAGTCTTGATGATCCTAGCCTTTACTTCAAATTATGGTTAATTGTCATCAAGTGATAATGTTATGTTGAAGTATGCTTTTATTGATGTGATAAGTTGATATGATACATGAACTTATATGCTTAGGTTGGTTGTGAGGTTGCTAGGTGTAATGTAACATAGGGAAGTTGTACGATGTGCCCTATTATGATGAGATGTACGAGGGTTGACTTCACCTATATGAATTGTTAATGAAAGGACTAATTCTCATACAATTCTTATTGAGCTACAATGATGGTTATGCAAAGGTCTTGACCCTACTATCTAACTGAGTTAAGATGGTTAATAAAGGTTAAAGACTCGTCTATAAAAGGGAACTTAGCTTAGCACCGAGTGAGCTTGTATGTGAGGGGTGACACTTTCTTGTAAAAAGGAAGGCAGGGTTCATTACGGTCCTCACGGGGTGGATAGCCTCATGACCCGAGTAGGGTGTAGAGTTGATATGTCCGTGGTTCTTTCCCCCAAGGTCCATTAACTATGTTGCCACCATAGGATACTAGCTAGTGGATCCACCTAGATAGCTATGTTCACGTTAGGTTCTACCTTGGCCGGTAGACCACCTTCCATCGGTGTAAGGTTTCATGACACCGGATTCCACATTCGATTATGTAGTCTATGTCGGTTAAGGCAAATGTTCCCTAAACTAAATGAATGAATAAGGTATAGGCTAATCAAAGTAACTTGAGAGGTTGGCTATAGCTTAGGTAGGGGTATGGGACTCTACCTACGCCTTGCACTAGTTTGCCTTGATAGGAACTTTGAGAGGTCAATATTATACATGTAAAGCGATGGTATGATGTAAATGGTTTGTATGTTGAGTAACATGCTTATGGATATAATGTTGTTGTCTTTGCTTGAAGAAGGATGTATCATGACAACAAGAGTATGTTGGTAAGTAAATTGCTAATTGTAGTCTTGGTAGGTTACTTGATTGAGTAGGAGATATGGTAATTTTACTTGATCATTGCACTTGTGACTTATTGAAGGTTATCATTAGTATGCTTTGCTTTGCTATGGTTTAATTGCATATGTAGTCTATTATGTTTTCATAAATGTCCCTTTTTAAATATATTTGATTGGTAATTGTATATGAGATTCCATACTTAGTACATGTGGAGTACTAATCCCTTTTGTTTCCCTTTTCCCAAACATTTTAGGTTCGAGTCGTTGAGCTTGATCCAAATTGCTAGGAAGGAAGACTTGGGTATTTTGCCATCCAAGTGGTAGGTCCTCACTCTCTCGAGGACGTGGCCGATATCTCTCTTTTATGATGTGTAGTTACTATGATTCTATGTTGACTCTATTATTCTCTTAAGACGATGTAGTAGACAGCCTATATGCGGCTTCTTTCATTTGATGTAGGGCTATGCCCAAGATTTATTGTAATCGATAGATGGTTTATGAGATGAGACAGTTTTATGACTATTATTTTCTAAATATATAAGTGTATGAAATAAAAGTAGAAGACTAAGTAATCTTCGTATATGAACAAGTCTATGTATATTTGATATATATAATTATGTGTATGTAGAGGTCTATGTAAACCTCCGAGTAGTTTTAGATAAAAAGTTTTAAATTCTTTCTGATTTTTAGTCGATGAATGCTATGACGAAGCTAAGAGGCTTGTCTTAGTCCTCCGAGAGGACGCCGCCGCCGGTTACGTCTTGGGGGTAAACCCGGATGTGACAAACTTGGTATCAGAGCATGAGGTTGAATATCCTTGATGTTAACGTCTCTCTCTCAACCACGTTATTTAAGTTTGTATTCATAATTGTGAAGCGCGCCACACTTATGAATAGGAACTTATTTGATGATTAGGAATCATTCTCATTGTTGGAAATCCATATCGTGCCCCTAGAATGTACGTCGTATATGCTTTCGCCTGAACCTTGTGTTTTGGTTATAGGAGATGAATACTAGAAGAAATGCGGCTCGAAGACTTGAGGAAGAGATGGCTGCTGCGGGAATTCCTCGTGATGAACCTGCTCCTCCTCTTGAAGAGGTTGCTGTTGATGACCAGGTTCCTGCTGATCCTCCACCGATGACAGAAGCTCAGATGAGAGCTATTATTGCTCAAATGGCTCAAGCCATGACTACTCAAGCTCAAGCCGCAACCGTGCAATCCCAAGCTATGACTGCTCAAGCCAATAGGGATTTGGCACCTAGAGTCCATGAACAGACTATGGCCTCCAGACTTAGGGATTTCACTCAAATGAATCCTCCTGTCTTTTATGGGTCGAAGGTTGATGAAGACCCTCAGGAATTTATTGATGAGGTTCACAAGATTTTGTGTGCTATGGGGCTGTCATCTAGCGAGAATGCCGACTTGGCCTCATACCAACTCAAGGAAGTCGCTCAGATATGGTATGCACAATGGAAGGACAACAGGCCACTTAGAAGTGGGTTAGTGACGTGGGAGTTATTCAAAGGGGCCTTCATTGATCGGTTCTTCCCTAGAGAGATGAGGGAAACGAAGGTGGTGGAATTTATCAATCTCCGCCAAGGAACGATGGGTGTTCATGAGTATTCTCTGAAATTTACTCAATTGGCCAAATATGCTCCGTCTTTGGTCTCCGATCCTAGAGACGAAATGAGTCGATATGTGACAGGTATATCGGACAACTTACAAGAGGAGTGTCAATCGGCTATGCTACATGATAACATGAATATTGGTCGTCTCATGGTGCATGCAAGAAGGGTGGAGGAGGCTAGAGCAAAAAGGAAGGATAAGGATAAGGACTCAAGAAGGACAAGGTCTTATGACAGTGAAACTGCTAAAGATAGGTTGGGAATTCAAGACAGGCCTAGATTCAAGAAGCGGTTCTCAAACCACGTTCCATCCGAATTTCCCAAGGTTAGGGATGGGAAGGTTCCTAGGCCAAGAGCTCAAAAAGGAAAAAGTGGAAATTTGCCCAATAAGAATCCAACTTGTAAGGAATGTGGGAAGAAGAATTTAGGAGTTTGCCTCCTAGGTTCGGACAAGTGCTTTGGTTGTGGAAAGATTGGTCACAAGGTGAGAGATTGTCCAAATGCTAAGGGACAAGAGAGGGGTGGTCAGTCAAGTGGTTCAAATGATGTTCCCAAAAAAAACCGTTTTTATGCTCTTCGTACGAGAGATGACCAAGAGGCCTCTCCCGATGTGGTGACTGGTATGTTACAAATCTTTGCCATTTATGTGTATGCATTACTTGATCCGGGTGCTACTTTGTCTTTCGTTACTCTATTAGTAGCTAAGAAGTTTAGTACATTCCCCGATGTTTTGCATGAACCTATTTTGGTATCTACTCCGGTTGGTGAATCAGTGGTAGCAAAAAGGGTCTATCGAAATTGTCCTATTTCAATGCCTCATAGAGTTTCTCATATTGATCTAGTTGAGCTAGACATGTTTGATTTTGATGTCATATTAGGTATGGACTGGTTGCATGCTAGTTTCGCTTCCATCGATTGTAGGACCAAAATTGTGAGGTTTTGTTTCCCAAATGAACCCGTTATTGAGTGGAAGGGTGGAAATTCTCTTCCTAGAAGTCGTTTCATAACATGCCTAAAGGCGTGTAAAATGATCTCGAAGGGGTGTCTCTACCATATTGTGAGAGTCCAAGAAGTGGATTCCGAAGTTCCTCCTACAGAGTCAGTCCCCGTGGTGAGTGAATTTACGGAGGTCTTTCCTAATGACCTTCCTGGCATTCCTCCCGAACGGGAAATCAATTTCGGTATGATTTGCTACCGGAAACAAACCCTATCTCTATTCCTCCTTATAGAATGGCTCCGGCCGAGTTAAAGGAATTGAAGGTACAACTTAAAGATTTGCTAGACAAGGGCTTTATAAGGCCTAGCATTTCTCCATGGGGTGCTCCGGTCTTGTTCGTGAAAAATAAGGATGGGTCCTTGAGAATGTGTATTGACTACCGACAACTCAACAAGGTTACTATCAAGAACAAGTATCCTCTTCCTCGGATTGATGATTTATTTGATCAACTCCAAGGAGCGAGTTACTTCTGAAAGATTGATTTGAGGTCAGGGTACCACCAGCTTAGAGTGAGAAATGAAGATATTCCAAAGACAACTTTTCGGACTCGATATGGGCATTATGAGTTCGTGGTTATGTCTTTTGGTCTCACAAATGCTCCGGCGGCGTTTATGGATCTAATGAACAGAGTGTTTCGAAATTTCCTTGATTCATTCGTTATTGTATTTATCGATGATATCTTGGTGTATTCAAAAAATGAGGTTGACCACAGGGATCATCTAAGGGTAGTATTGCAAACCCTTAGAGAACATAAATTGTTCGCCAAGTATAGCAAGTGCGAGTTTTGGCTGAGGTCGGTGGCATTTCTTGGGCACATTATCTGTAGTGAGGGAGTTGAGATAGACCCAAGGAAGACAGATGCAGTAAGAAACTGGCCTAGACCCTTGACCCCAACTGACATTAGGAGTTTCTTGGGTCTAGCGGGTTATTATCGAAGGTTCGTAGAAGGCTTTTCATCCATTGCATCTCCTTTGACTTCATTGACTCAAAAAGGTAAAAAGTTTGAATGGTCAGAGGCATGCGAGAGCAGTTTTCAATTATTGAAGGATAGGCTTACTTCCGCTCCGGTGTTAACTTTACCGGAAGGAACTAAAGGGTTCATTGTGTATTGTGATGCATCCCGTGTAGGTTTGGGGTGTGTGCTTATGCAAAATGGGAAGGTGATTGCCTATGCTTCGCGGCAACTTAAGGTGCATGAGAGAAATTATCCTACTCATGACCTTGAGTTAGCGGCCGTGGTGTTTGCTTTAAAAATATGGAGACACTACTTGTATGGTGTTCATGTGGATGTTTTCACTGATCATAAGAGCCTTCAATATGTGTTTACCCAAAAAGATTTGAATCTTCGACAAAGAAGGTGGTTAGAGTTGTTGAAAGATTATGATATGAGTGTTCTATATCATCCCAGTAAGGCAAATATGGTGGCAGATGCTTTAAGTCGTATGACTATGGGTAGTGTGTCTCATATCGAAGAAGACAAGAAAGATCTAGTAAAAGATGTTCATCGTTTGACTAGATTGGGAGTGCGATTGGTGAGTTCGCTAAATGGAGGTGCCACGGTTCATCATAGCTCCGAGTCATCATTGGTGGTTGAGGTGAAGTCCAAACAACACCTTGATCAACTATTGATGGAGTTAAAGGAATCGGTTCTTGGCAAGACGAACGAGTCATTCTCCTTAGGAGAAGACAGTGTATTGAGGTATCAAGGGAGGTTGTGTGTTCCTGATGTGGATGGATTGAGGGATCGGATCCTTGATGAAGCCCATGGATCCCACTATTCCATCCATCCCGGTTCTACAAAGATGTATCATGACCTTCGAGAAATATATTGGTGGGAAGGTTTGAAGAAGGATATAGCGGAATTTGTTGCTAAATGTCCGAATTGTCAACAAGTGAAGGCGGAACATCAAAAGCCGGGTGGCTTACTACAGGAGATCCAAATTCCTACTTGGAAGTGGGAAGACATTAATATGGATTTCGTAGTAGGGTTGCCTCGGACTCAAAAGTCATTTGATGCTATATGGGTGATTGTTGATAGATTGACTAAGTCCGCTCACTTTATCCCCGTCAAATCTACGTATTCGGCGGAAGATTATGCAAAGATTTTCATAGATGAGATTGTGTGTCGTCATGGTATTCCATTATCCATCATTTCGGATAGAGGTGCACAATTCACATCTAGATTTTGGAAGTCGTTTCAAAAAGGTTTGGGTACTAAAGTGAAATTAAGTACCACCTTCCATCCTCAAACGGATGGTCAAGCGGAACGCACGATTCAAACTCTTGACGATATGCTTAGAGCTTGCATCATTGATTTTAAATGGAGTTAGGATAAGAATTTGCCGTTGGTGGAGTTTGCATATAATAATAGTTTCCATTCGTCCATCTCCATGGCTCCCTATGAAGCCTTGTATGGAAGGAGGTGTAGGTCTCCTATAGGATGGTTTGAAGTAGGTGAGTCATCGATATTCGATCCCGATTTGATTTACAAGACATTGGAGAATGTACATATCATAAGAAATAGGTTGCAAACAACCTATAGTCGACAAAAGTCCTATGCCGATAATAGAAGAAGGGACTTGGAGTTTGAAGAGGGTGAGAAGGTGTATTTAAAAATCTCTCCTATGAAGGGAGTGGTAAGATTTGGCAAGAAAGGGAAGTTGAGCCCTCGATATGTAGGCCCTTATGAGATTTTGGAAAGGGTTGGTAAAGTTACCTATCGTTTAAGATTACCTGATGAGCTAGCTTTGGTTCATCCGGTTTTCCATGTCTCCATGTTAAAGAAGTGTGTCGGGAATCCCGAGTCAATTCTTCCTCTTGAAGGCCTCGGAGTCAAGGATAACCTCTCTTATGAGGAGGTTCCGGTTCAAAATCCTTGATAGGCAAGTGAAAAAGTTGAGGAACAAAGAGGTAGCTTCCGTAAAGGTGTTATGGAGGAACCACCTAGTAGAGGGTGCAACATGGGAGGCGGAGGCCGACATAAAAACCCGTTATCCTCATCTTTTTGATATTTAAGGTTAGTATCTCTCTCTAATGATATAAATGCGTTAGATATTGTGAATCTCTGTTGTTTTTGTTAAACTTAGCAAAACTCCTAGTTTTGGAGACTTCTAATAATGGAGTCACTTTAAGGTGACCTTAGACAAATTAGAAGTGGTCTTGTTTCTTGCATATTTGAGTCAAGTTTTGTGATTTATGTATGGTTAATCCTTGCTGATATTGTATTGAGCATATTAATAAAATGAACTTTGTACTATTTAAATTGAGTGATAAATGATTGAGCTCATACCTGTATGAAAAGGAGAAAAACCTCATGAGGAAATGTTGAGATCATGTATGGTAAATTGATGTTTTGAAGTATTTTTATGAAATAATATAGTTCATGCTACGGAATATTGTGAATTGGTGGAGCTGCTAGTCTTGAGTCTACTCCCTCTTTTTAAGAGTGTTTGGTGTCATTCGGGGACGAATGTTCCTAAGGGGGGGATAATGTAACATTTTGAAATATCGAGGTCATGTGATAAGACTTAAATGAACTCCTTAGGATCTAAACTAGTGTTCCTAGCCAATTAGGCATATTTAGAGTCTTTGAAGTGGTGTTGGAACCGAAACTCTTACACGTCCGGCAAATTGGTTCATAAGAGGGCTAGAGTGTCCTTTTGATTTAACCTAGTTAAAGAGTCGGAATTTGGTAAACGGTTGTAACTATAGGTGTAAAATATTGTGTGGGATGGTATCATGTTGGAAAAGGCAGGGGACGACTCCCCAAGGACCAAACAAGGACCCTCGAGGAGGACCCTTGAAGCAGCAGGGCATGACGGACCCCATAACGGGGCATCACAGGCGCGATGGGGCGTCGAGGCCTCCGTCATGCCAGCCTTAGCGCTTGGACTTTTCCTCCGCCTGCACAAGTCTCTGACCAGCGTGACGGATGTGCAGGACGGAGGGAAGCCAGTCCGTCACGGCCACGACGGTTCATCGTCGTGGAACCGTCGTGCGCTTGGGGAGAAAGCCTCCGCCTGCACAAGTCTCTGACCAACATGACGGATGTGCAGGACGGAGGGATGTCAGTCCGTCACGCCCACGACGGACCGTCGTCGGGGATCCGTCGTGGAAGGTCTGTGGCAATTTTGGAAAAGTTACTTTTTAGTTAGTTAATTAATTAAGTGTCTTAGGGGTAATTAGGGGTTTAAGAGAGACTAATTAAGTGACTTAAGACCCTACTATAAATATCCCAACCCTCATTAGCCTAATCATTCTCTCAAAAACAAAACTCTCTTCCTTCTCTCTACTTTCTCTCTCTATTGGAAGACTCCATTGGAGATCAACTTGGGGAGATCATTGGGGGCTGGATTAGCACGAAATTCACCATCAAAACGTTATCAAACCTTAAGGTATGGGATCTAATTCACCTTTGAGATTCTTTCCTCAAAGGGTTCCTTCAAAGCTTTTTCCAAAAAGTTGAGTTTCTTATGGGTTTCATCCAAATCCGAATTTGTTCATGTGAATTGAGTTAATTATGTATTCTTTGGGTTAGAATGAATAGATTATCATGAATTGTAACTTGATTATGGTGAATTGAAGTAGTTTGATCTATATTGTGGGTGATGACCCCTAACCCTTAACCCTAAATGTAGAATTGATATGGATTAGGTTGAGTTTGATAGAATTGATCTCCTAATTAGTTAAATGGTCTTTAATGATTGTCATTGCATTGATTATGTGTCTATTATGATGAATTGAAGTTCTTCACACCTATGTTCTTGAATATTGAATCTAAGTTAAGAAGATACACTTGAGATCATGTTACTAAGCTTTGATGTAGTATTGCTTCATAGTATAGTGCTTCTCCTTGATTAGTTCTTGTGATTTATTATTGAATTACATTGACGTGATGATCTAAGATTGGTTGATCTATGGGTTAATGGTATGGTCCTTTATTGATGGACTAGGGAGGAGTATTGGTAAGTCTTGATGATCCTAGCCTTTACTTCAAATTATGGTTAATTGTCATCAAGTGATAATGTTATGTTGAAGTATGCTTTTATTGATGTGATAAGTTGATATGATACATGAACTTATATGCTTAGGTTGGTTGTGAGGTTGCTAGGTGTAATGTAACATAGGGAAGTTGTACGATGTGCCCTATTATGATGAGATGTACGAGGGTTGACTTCACCTATATGAATTGTTAATGAAAGGACTAATTCTCATACAATTCTTATTGAGCTACAATGATGGTTATGCAAAGGGATTGACCCTACTATCTAACTGAGTTAAGATGGTTAATAAAGGTTAAAGACTCGTCTATAAAAGGGAACTTAGCTTAGCACCGAGTGAGCTTGTATGTGAGGGGTGACACTTTCTTGTAAAAAGGAAGGCAGGGTTCATTACGGTCCTCACGGGGTGGATAGCCTCATGACCCGAGTAGGGTGTAGAGTTGATATGTCCGTGGTTCTTTCCCCCAAGGTCCATTAACTATGTTGCCACCATAGGATACTAGCTAGTGGATCCACCTAGATAGCTATGTTCACGTTAGGTTCTACCTTGGCCGGTAGACCACCTTCCATCGGTGTAAGGTTTCATGACACCGGATTCCACATTCGATTATGTGGTCTATGTCGGTTAAGGCAAATGTTCCCTAAACTAAATGAATGAATAAGGTATAGGCTAATCAAAGTAACTTGAGAGGTTGGCTATAGCTTAGGTATGGGTATGGGACTCTACCTACGCCTTCCACTAGTTTGCCTTGATAGGAACTTTGAGAGGTCAATATTATACATGTAAAGCGATGGTATGATGTAAATGGTTTGTATGTTTAGTAACATGCTTATGAATATAATGTTGTTGTCTTTGCTTGAAGAAGGATGTATCATGACATGAAGAGTATGTTGGTAAGTAAATTGCTAATTGTTGTCTTGGTAGGTTACTTGATTGAGTAGGAGATATGGTAATTTTACTTGATCATTGCACTTGTGACTTATTGAAGGTTATCATTAGTATGCTTTGCTTTGCTATGGTTTAATTGCATATATAGTCTATTATGTTTTCATAAATGTCCCTTTTTAAATATATTTGATTGGTAATTGTATATGAGATTCCATACTTAGTACATGTGGAGTACTAATCCCTTTTGTTTCCCTTTTCCCAAACATTTTAGGTTCGGGTCGTTGAGCTTGATCCAAATTGCTAGGAAGGAAGACTTGGGTATTTTGCCATCCAAGTGGTAGGTCCTCACTCTCTCGAGGACGTGGCCGATATCTCTCTTTTATGATGTGTAGTTACTATGATTCTATGTTGACTCTATTATTCTCTTGAGACGATGTAGTAGACAGCCTATATGCGGCTTCTTTCATTTGATGTAGGGCTATGCCCAAGACTTATTGTAATCGATAGATGGTTTATGAGATGAGACAGTTTTATGACTATTATTTTCTAAATATATAAGTGTATGAAATAAAAGTAGAAGACTAAGTAATCTTCGTATATGAACAAGTCTATGTATACTTGATATATATAATTATGTGTATGTAGAGGTCTATGTAAACCTCCGAGTAGTTTTAGATAAAAAGTTTTAAATTGTTTCTGATTTTTAGTCGATGAATGCTATGATGAAGCTAAGAGGCTTGTCTTAGTCCTCCGAGAGGACGACGACGCCGGTTACGTCTTGGAGGTAAACCCGGATGTGACAGTGTTCTTCTATTGATGTTGTTAGGTGATCATATTAGACTATGACTATGTCTTAGGTGAGTAGTCTTAGAGTTGATGCATGATTGTTCCTACTTGACTATATGAGTCTATGATGGTTACATTGATTATGAGATAGTATTATATAGGATGACTTAAAGATGATAATGGTTATTCCTATGTGCTTCTAGAATGACATGTAATATGTGTTAATGTGAAGTATGTTGTTTCTTGTCTTGTTTCACTTGTGTCCCATACTTAATACATTTAAGAATGGTATGTGAATATGAGATGTCTTGACTAGGTAAGCTTAGTTCACCCTTGTCATGAAAGAATGAATGATATGTGAGACCTTAAATGATGTTAAGAAGGTCATGTACGTTGAACCTTAAAACTAGTGGTAATGTTATGAGCATTGAAGTCGAAAGCCATAATGGTATCCTTGTGGTAATGAATGATGGACTTAGGGTTGATCGGCTGGAACGGCATCATATCATCCTTAAGAAAATCATGATGAGCTATCTTTGTCGCCATTGTAAGGTAGCCCTAGAGGACCTCTTTCGTAGGGTAAATGTGATTGGGTTATGAATATGATATGTAACCCATTTGTATGAATCTTTAATGTAAATGACTCTATGATAACAAAGTATAGCATCGAGTAAGCATATTATCAGAAGTAGCTCTACTTGAGACGGAGACTAGAGTACAATGTATCTCTACTTGAAAATGAGACTAGAGTACATAAAAGCCCTTCATATTCCTTAACCATGTGCCTACATGGGATGTGTCCTAGTTCTACTTTTGGCAAGTAGAACACCCTCATCGGAGTAGGTTAGAACTCCGAATTCCATTAATAGCTATAATGGTCTATGTCGGTTATTACCTGTTCTTATCATAAGGGATACCTACTAGCATTAGAGTTGTTCTATGAAGTTTAGATGGTGTTATGGGACACTATCTAGACATTGCACAATAGGCTTTGTAGATGTTAGTGAGAGTCCCTAGGTCTTGTCCAAGACCATTACTTGAATGTCCTTATGTGATGAATGAGTCCTAAATGAAATAATGAATGAAATGACTTAAGTTAAGAAAGCATGTTAAATGAATAAGTACTTATCTAGAGTAGTTAAGGGTTGTCTAGTTAAGGTGTGAAGGGGGCATATGAACGGTCACTTCGTATCTTACCTAGATAAGTCTTAAGAATGACTCTAGCTAGGGAAGTTGTTTGATTATGTAGACATGATCCAATCTTAGGTAGTCTTAAGGATTACTTAGGTAATCTTGAAGAGGTCAATCATGGACGCTATCTTCTTGATTTACTTAATTAAGTCTTTTGATAACCTTTGGAAGGGAGAATGTCATAGTATATGTATGATATTGTATTAAGTGAGAATGAATCTATCTTAGGTAGTCTATAGAATCTCTTAATTTTGTGTGTAAGGGATTGTATGGGCTGTCCCTTCACAACTCACTCAAGTGAGACTTAGAATCACCTTTAGTAGGATGATCTCATGTTCATGTGTTTGGTGTATTGTAAGTGTGTGTATCTCATTATAGGTGGTCTTAAGGATCATTTAGGTGTGCCTAGAGAGGGTGTATGGGTGGTCTCTCTTTGTCTTACTTAAGTAAGTCTTAGGGTAGCTTTTAGTGAGAAGGTTGCATACTAGAAGATGTTCATTGTGAAGTGAAGAACTTCACTGTAACATTGAGAAATAGTCATTGTAAAGTGACTTAGTTAACTGTAAGGTTCCTTAAAATGTCAATAATTGCTTATGTGATATCTTATGTGTTTCTAAGGTGTTATATGTCATTCCTATGATTATGATATGACGTTTTAATAAAAAAGATGCATATTTCCAATAAATATCCGTTTTCATGATTTTTATGCATTATGACATACTTAGTACATGTAGTTGTACTAATTCCATGCTTTTGGAGAGCTAAGATTGGATTAGAAGATCGTTCAAGCAACTTGAAGTATGTCCTCATTTGACTCGAGGGCATAGATGTCTTTTATTTCCTTTATCGAAGTATTATAATAGACTTAGTAGTACTATATTTCTATTGTGTATGGGACGTGTTCCAAGTACTCTTATGTCTAAGATTTGATGAAATGAGACTTAGTATTTTCTATGAGTTTTATATGGACGAGATTTTAAATACTTATATAATATTTGTGAAAAGTTTTAATTCCGGACTACTTTTAATATGTTTATATGCGATGAACGATACAAAAGGGCTTGTACAAGACCTCCGAGAGGTCAAGTATGCTGGTTGCGCTCTGAGAGTGCCATATCTTCTAGGGTGTGGTCTCGGGTCGTGACAAGCTTGGTATCAGAGCATAAGTTATGAAAGTGGTCTTAGAAATCAAAAAGTCTCATCAAGTCACGTCTAGTAGAGTCTTGAACATCGGTGTGAGTCGCGACACATATATGGGCGAGGTGCTATAGGACGATAGAGTTTCCCTTCTTTTCTACTCATATGTCGTGCCGTATAGTAAAAGTTATCAGTACTCTTTTCTTATTGTTTTCCTTGTGTTTCTAGGAAGATAAATATGAGGAGGACACTGGCTAGGAGAGTTGAGGAGAGTGATGTGAATGAGGAGATTCCTCCTCAAGTTGAGCAAGTTGAGAAAGTTCATCAAGGTGCTCAAGGTAATCAAGTCCCTATTGTGGGTGGAGGTAATGATGTTTCGGTGGTTCCCCCCAGACATGACCAATAGATACCTTAGGGAGGCTTTAATTACTTTAGCCCGAGCATTGACTACCCATGTGAATATGGGTATGGTGCCTAGAGTGAATGTTGTAGAGAGCAGTATGACATCTAGATTGAATGATTTTGTGAGGATGAATCCTCCTATATTTCTTGGCTCTAAGTTGGGAGAGGATACCAAGAGTTTCTAGATGAGGTGTATAAGATAGTGCATGCTATGGGAGCGACTTCGAGGGATAAAGCGGAGTTGGCTTCGTATCAACTGAAAGATGTTGCTCAAGTGGGGTACACACAATGGAAAGACAATAAGCCAGTTGAGTCGGGTCCTATTGAGTGGGAAGAATTTAAGGAAGATTTTTTTGGAAAGTACTTTCCCCGTGAGAGGAGGGAAGTGAAGGTACAGGAGTTTATCAATCTCAAGAAAGGAAATAGAGTGTTGAGGAATACTCTTTGAAGTTCACTATGTTGTCTAATATGCTCCATCCCTTGTATCTAACCCTAGGGAGGAGATGAGTAGGTTTGTGAACGGGGTCTCCGATCTAGTGAGGGAAGAATGTCGTACTACCATGCTATATGATGATATGACCCTAGCTAGACTCATTGTGTATGCTCAATCAATTGAGGAGTCTAAACTTGGAAGGATTGTTAGAAACTTTAAAAGGAGTGGTTCAAGTGATCAAGGTCAACCTAGGTTCAAAAGGACGGCTCAAACTCAAGAAGAACCTAGAAGTGCTAAGGTGAAATTTGAGAAAGGAGGTGGTTCTCAAAATGGAAAACCTACTTGTGCTACTTGTGGAAAGAGGCACTATGGGGAATGTCTATTGGATACCGGGAGTTTCTTTTGATGTGTAAGGATGATCACAAGGTCAGAGATTGTCCTACTATTGCGCCTATAGGAAGAGAGGCTAAGCAAGTTGCTTCTAATGTTCCAAAGGATGATGCTCCAAATAAGAGACATTTCTATGCACTCCTGACTAGAGGAGCAAAGTCGGATGAGGATGATAATGATGGTAAGTCCTTGTATATCTTTAGTGGTATGAGTTCCTTATAAGTAGGGAAGTATGGTGAGTAGTGGAGTTTTGATTGATTGTCTCATCTCTTCTATTCAACTCAAGCTTGAGAGTAGAAAGTCATAGACGTATGTTGCATGTGCATTGTGTTTAGGGGTCTTGTTGAAATTGAATTTCATTGATTCCTTGCATTGTGCATTTCATGAAGTTATGATTATGTTGTAAGATGTGTTTTTGTGAATTTATCTTTCATATTAGCATGTTTCCATCATAAATTGCCTAAAAGTTGCAATTTTGGGAAAAATTGCATAATTCACTGTAATGAATACATGCTCACTGTGAGATTTTTCAAAATTTGACTAATTCATTCTTTGCTTGAAAATTATTGTAATTTGGTTAGAACTAATGTACATGATCATTATATTGAATATAAAATGAGTTTTTTCTATTTGGAATGAAGGATGTGAGTTTTATGGCATGATGAGTTGTAGAATTTATTCTAGTTTCTTGTTGTGTTGTGCTGCTCTTAATTATGTGAAAATTGATGTTTATTTTAGATGTTCGTTTTGTATAAGATTTTATATGTTATGTTTATGAGTTGTAAGTTGAATCTCTATTCTTCGAAGTGTTCGGAGAGTGGCAAGTGTCATTCGAGGACGAATGTTGTCCAAGTGGGGAGATTGTAATACCTCGAAAATGACATAGGTGAAACTACCACCTAACATTGTTTTTATGAGTGTCTAAGGTCCTAAATTGGTTTATATTTTGGTATTGAGGAAGTGTCTAGAGTTTGAGGTGATTTGAAAGTGAAACATCAAGGGACGACTAAGACGTTCGATGACAAAGTCACTATGTGCCTCAGGTGTAGTTATGTGCCTATATGTGTGTTTTATGAGTTAATGAGGTCCTTATATGGGTAATTATAGTGTTTATAGGCAGTGTGTCAAGTTTAATTAAGTTTGGATGTCAAACTTCCAAGAACATCCATGACGTTCGAAAGGTTTGCCTTGAAACAACCTTGTGTGTCTTGGCATGTTTCGTCGAGTTTTATGTGTTTTTTTTGGATGAAATTTATGTGGGAATTCCTTAACTAGTATACAATCATATTCGGGTTCAAAACGTCTGGTTGAAAGTCCCAAAGGACTATCCAAGGGTCCTTGAGGAAGGACCCTCCTCAAGAGCCAAGACTGCCCAAAACAGTCCCAATGACGAAGGAAGTAGACGGCTCGTTGGCTAGTCAACGCCCCGTCGATGGGTGTCGTGTCTCATGACTTAGAAATGGGAGAAGGCCAAGCCAAGGACCAGCCTCAGTCCCAAACCACAGACCAATCGAACGGTCCATTGGTTGGGAAACGACCATCCGTTTGGAACCGTCTATGAGGACTGGTTCCTGCGCAGTCACTGTTAAGTGAAAGGGGTGAAATGGTAATATCATCCCACGTCCAAATATGAGAAAGGGCGGTTACTTAGGGGTACTTTGGGTATTTTAAACATGTTTATAAGCCTTAAACACTTAGAAGTATTCATTCTTCAAAATCAAAACCCAAACTAGAACTCCATTGGAGCCAAAATTCATGTAAGGGCTTGGATTGGAATTTGAGTGGTGATTCTTCATCAAATTGGTGGATTAATATCAGTGGGTATGATTTTTAATCATTGAAACTCTATTCATCAAGGAGCCAAAAACTCAAAGAGATTTCTAAAGTTTTCAAAGATGAACTTGTCCAATTTTATGATCTATCCATAGGTTACTGCATTAAAGGTTTTCAAGCATTATATATTGATTGGATTTTTGTTAATTAGATTATTTTAACTCAATTAACCTATGAACCCATGTAATTGATGAACCCTAGTTTTTGACTACTTTATGGGTTACTTGATATTGATGCTTATGAATTCTAGCGTAGTTTTCTATGGGCTACTGAATGATATAAGAATTGTATTCAATTGATGTATAGGTTGTCTTAGATTGATAAATCTATATTGAATTGGCCTAGATTCATTCATTATTATAGTTTTTGTATTGAATTGATGTTCATGGCCATGGTTAAGGGCCTTATGGCATTGAATTGGATGATTTGGCTATGGATTGAAGTGGTGAGAATGGATTGGTGTTACGCTGACCTTATTCTCTTTATTTTATGTTAATTAGACTTCAAATATATTGTGATTGGTATGGTCCACTTATGGTGGCGGTGCTATGTTCTTTACTTGCAATTGATGTGGCCTCTTCGGAGTTGCTTTATGTATTATGATGATCATGGCCTTGTCGGCAAAATACTTGAAGTATTATGATGATTTGTGTAGTTGATTATGTGAAGTGTGACCATATCTACCTACATGATAGTAATGTGAAAGTATGTATTCTTCTATTGATGTTGTTAGGTGATCATGTTAGACTGTGACTTAGTGTTTTCTATGATTTTTTATATGAAAGATGTTTTAAGATATTTCATGTGAAAAGTTTTAATTCCGCACTACTTTTCATACATGTATGCGATGAATGATGTCAAAGGTCTTGTACAAGACCTCCGAGAGGTCAAGTACGCCAAGTTGCGCTCCAAGAGTGCCATATTCTAGGGTGTGCTCTCGAGGTGTGACATATAGTCCCTTTTTGAAATGTCTTTAAGTCATCTTTTTCATGCCACGAGCTACCCCCGATGAATTATGTAATTAACTGATTATGAATGAGTTTATGTAAATACTGGATAGCTCAAAACTGAACATACAAACTGAGAATGGAAAAATTAATCTAGTAATTATGAATTTATAATTTTGGGCATGTATATCTGAAGTACCTGAAATATCTGACCTATCATGTGTAATTCAAGAACTAAAGAAATACACAGCTAGGGTTTTAAAATTCATGCGATAAACTGAATGATAACATACATATCTGATTTGGAACATATAACTAATTAATTCATGAAGTTAGGTTGAAAATCAATAAACCCTAGTTCTAATCATGATATGGGAATCAAGAATCTGACTGTAAACTAGGGACCCAATGGGTAAAAGGAACCAACTAGTGAAATCCCACATACCTGGTGATGAAATTCACGGGAAACACTTAGAATTTGTGGCTGGACCTGCTGGAACCTTGCTGCATTCTTGAACTAGGGTTCTTGACCTTCTTCTCCTTTCTTGCTTCTAATTTTCTAAGTTTTCATTAATGATTTTGACTCAGGTAAGTTCTTGTTATGTTTCTAGGCTTAAACTAAGTAAAATCCAAAGATTTAGGGTCGAAACGACGTATCTTAGAGTTTAAATGAAGTGGGAAAATAACAAAAAGACCCCTGGGTTAATTGTTGTCGGACCAAACGACGACCTGGACAGACGGTCCGTCGTTCAATAGACGGTCCATCGTTTGGTGAGTAGGTTGGGTCTGTTCAACAGGCCTTTACTAAAATGGGAATAACCTTTTACTGGAGCTGTGATTTTAGCAAGGTCGGTGGCTATCTATATTTTGGTATGTCATGGAACACCTAATTCATTTTGTGCTAAGAGTTATGATCATCTGAAGTTGACCCAACTCCATTTCCCCCCTAACTGTTTGCTAATTCCCACCTACGGTCAGAACTACGGACCGTGCTGGTCAACCGTGGTTCTTTTCAGAGAGTGGGTTAATGGGGTGTCGATCGACGGTCACAGACTACAGACCGTAGTCTGACCTACGGACCATAGGTCCGTCCGTCGATCAGGACATAACCAAAATTTCCTGGGCTAAGACTTTGGTGGTTTTTGAGCCCATTGACGGATGTGCAGGATGGACCGTGGGTTAGGCTACGGTCCATCCTTGGCCACGTTGGTTGCACCTGTAGGTTTTCTGAAAAACTGGTTTTTGGTTTGTTTTGGATACGGGGTGTTACATTATCTCCCCCTTGGGAACATTCGTCCTTGAATAAAGACTAAACTAGCAGAAAAAAAGGGAGAGAGCTATAAACCCTACTACTAAACACTGAGAATTGAGTTTCTGACTGAATTGAGTTCCGAGAACATGCAAATACGCTGAAAATGCAAATACAAACTGAGGGAACATGATTCTATGACTGAATTCACGCATGTATGACTGGAAAACTAAAGAGCAACTATTACCTCAAGTTGGAGTGGAATTGGAAGGAAAGAGGTGAGGATACTTGGTTTTCATGGCTGCTTCTGCTTCCCAAGTAGCTCCCTCTACGTACTGACTCCTCCACAAAACTTTGACTAAAGCGACTTCTTTGTTTCTCAACCTTCTAACCTAGCGGTCAAGAATGTCGATTGGTACATCCTCATAAGAAAGACTATCTTTCACCACTACACTCTCTAATGGCACCATAGAGGCTGGGTCACCCACACACTTCTTCAAGAGCGAGATGTGGAAGACCGGATGCACTGCTGCTAAGTCTGCTCGCAACTCTAACTCATATGCCACCTTGCCAATCCTTTTCAAGTATTTGTAAAGGCCTACATATCTAGGACTGAGCTTCCCTTTGTTGCCAAATCTCATCACCCCTTTCATAGGAGACACCTTTATAAAAACCCAATCATCAACTTGGAATTCTATTTCCCTCCTCCTTACATCTGCATAAGATTTCTGACGACTCTGGGCTGTCTTAAGTCTATCTCTAATGAGTTGCATTTTCTCCATAGCAGAAAAGATTGAATCTTGCCCTATCAAAGCTGCTTCACCTACTTCAAACCAACCAACAGGAGATCTACATCTATGCCCATACAAAGCCTCATAAAGGGCCATGTGAATACTGGAATGGTAGCTATTATTGTAGGCGAACTCAATTAGAGAAAGGTGATCATCCCAACTACCTTTGGAATCGATCACACAAGGTCTCAACATATCCTCTAGGGTCTGAATGGTACTCTCTGCCTGTCCAGCCGTCTGCGGATGAAATGTTTTGCTAACGTTAACTTGAGTACCAAGACCCTTCTGAAACGACTTCCAGAAATGAGAGGTAAACTGAGGACCTCTATTTGAGATGATAGACAAAGAAACCCCATGCAACCTCACAATTTCATTAATGTAAAGCTTGGCATAGTCCTCTGCCGAATCTGTAGTCTTGAACGCTAAAAAGCAAAAAGACTTAGTCATCCTATCGATTATCACCCAAATGGAGTCATGATGTCTGCGAGTACGCGGTAACCCTGTGATGAAATCCATATTGATCACTTCCCACTTCAAAGTAGGAATGTCGATCTCTTGAGTCATACCCCCTGGTTTCTGATGTTCTACCTTGACTTTCTGGCAATTGGGGCACTTGCTCACAAAATCTGCTATATCCCTCTTCATGCCATTCCACCAATATACTTCCCGCAGATCGCGGTACATCTTACTGTCACCTGGATGATTAGAATACCTGGAGTTATGGGCTTCTGCAAGAATATGCTTTCTCTACTCACCCACATCAGGAACACTAACCCCTTGTATATTCATAATCATTATCTCATTAGGCATTACATGAGAATATCCTTTCAATACAACCCACATTTGTGAGATCAACACATTATCATTATCATGTCATAATAAGACACATAGATAATTCATAACCAACGTTATATCATTACAGATTAAACACAAGCTCACACCTTCACATAATCAAGACATTACAATTGCATCATCATACCAATACCTACTTATACAATCACAAGATATGCTTCAATTGAACTTCATCCCCAAGTACAAGCCATCACAATTAAACTAAATGTCTAAGATCACAATATCTTACCAATTATTATTCAAAAGCCATCATCATTGGTCTTACCCTCAACCAATACAATTTCATGCATAAATAGGTGTAATAACATCATTCAAAAGTAATTAACATAAGAACTAAGTCAATTGCATCAATATTAATCAATTCAACATGAGTTCATAACATAGGGTTAGGGATTTGGGTTAATTCATGATCTATTCCACATATTAGCTTAAATCATTAATAGCTAGCATAATTGAACAATAATACATCATTATATAATCATAATCATAAAAATAAACCATAAAAAATACAATTTAGAAGATCAAATTCAGATTAGAAAGAAACCCATATGAAATCATCTTTTCGATACCGATTTTGGAAAAGCCCTTTGGGAAAAGGAATCCCAAAGGAGAAAGGTTCCCATACCTTGTTAATCCTTAAAGATTGATGGATAATAGTGATCTTCTTAATTCCCTAGAACCTTTTGACCTTGGTCTTCGATGGAGTTTCTTTGGGACAGAGAAAGTAGAGAGAAGGTAGAGTAATTTGGGTTTGAGAATTGTGGGGTGTTAAGTTGGGTTTAGGCTTAGGGTAGTTTATATAGCCACTTAACTAACTTAATTAACCACCTATTAACCACTAATTAAACCCCTAAATAATTAAATAATTAAGTTTACCACACTTAAAAGTTAACAGTACAAGCAGGTCTGACCTACGAGACCCTGACCTACGGTCCGTAGGTCAGTTGACGCCCATGCCCGCAACCGTCATGCAGGTCCATTGAAAAGTTCAAAGAGTTGTCAATTTGTACTTTTTGAAAAAATGGCTAAGTGTCCATAAATGGAGGCATCGACGCCCCGTCGTGCATCCTCATCCCTGTTGATGGAAAGCGTAAGTAGCCAGTGTTTTTGACAATTGTTTATCCTACTAGGGAGGGTCCTTCTCAAAGACCCTTAGGGTGTTCCTGTAGGAGTATTACCCGGATGTTTCGACCCTAAGCACACTCTAAGACATGTTTAACACCATTGTGCCAAATTTCATCAAATTCCGACTCCTAAAACCCTATGAAATAGGCTAAGGCACACTAGCACCTCTTTCACTAATCTCCGAACATCATGGACATTTCGTGACGTCTTGACTCTAAAACTTCCTACATGACTTATAAACAGTATTTTTGACCTTAGAACAGTGTTACAAACCTTATACAATCATGTGAGGCTCTGGATTAGTTTTTGGACTTTCGGAGTGTTACATTGTATAGTATAGATCTTGAATTGTGATGATCGGTATGGTCCGCTTATGGTGGCGGTGCTTATGTGATATAATTTTGAAGAATGTGGTCTTTTCGGCATTATTTTATGAAATGCGATGAATGTGGCCTTGTTGGCATTACTTTATGAATTATGATGTTATCATGTTAGAACTTGTATATGTTATCATTGTGAAGATTTATATGACTTATGTGTATATGTAAAGTCAAACCATCAGTTCTTCTAGTTGATTATATCTGTCTATAGTAGACTATGACGATGTCTTCATATGTGTATACTTGATATTGAAGTATGAGTTCTTCCTAGTTGACTATATCAGTCATATGATGGTTTATGTAGATGTTTTTATAGAAGTTGATAGGGTGACTTGTAGTTACCTAGTTTTCCCTGTATGCTACTTGAATGTGAATGTGAATGTGATAAGATGATGATATGTGTGTCTTATTGTGGTAGACCTATGTACCTCTACTTGATATATAAAGAATATGAATATGACTCTTGATTTAGTAGGCTAAAACACCTTTGTCATGCATGTGTATGTATGATTGAAATATAACCTTGAACATGGATAAAACGGTCATTAATGTGGAACCTTCGAACTAGATAGACTGTTTTGATATCCTTAAAGTTGAAAGTCGTAATGGTATCCTTCTCGTGTGAATGATGGACAGAGGGGTAGGTTGGTTGGAAAGGCATGTAACCATCCTTAAGAAAGTCATGAAGCTATCCTAGTAACCGTTGTGTGGCAGCCGTAGTGGACCCACCTTTGGTAAGGTGTATTAAGATTTTGTTATGACTACTATATGGTACCTCTTCATATACCCTTATGATTGAATTACTCTATGAGAACAAAGGCTAGCACCGAGTGAGTATTCTTGGGGAGTGACTCTACTTAAGATAAGATTAAGGTACAAAGAAACCCTTGATATTCCTTAACCATGTGCCAACATGGGATGTGTCCTAGTTCTACCCTTGGAAAGTAGAACACCCTCCATCGGAGTAGGGTTGACTCTGTATTCCATGCCTAGCTAGTATTGTCTTTGTCGATTATTGCCTATTCTAATCATATGGGATACATTCTAGTGTTGGATAAATTCTACAAAGTGTAGGTAGTGGTATGGGATGCTATCTAGACATTGCACGAGTAGGCTTTGAAGATGTCAGTATGTAGGTTCCCTAAGTGTTCTCCAAGACCATTATGTGAAAGTCCTTCATTGTTGAATGTCTCTTAAATGAATTAATGAACATGATTGACTAAGTTAATGCATGTAAATGAAAAGGTAGCTATCTAGAGTAGGTTTAAGGATTGCTTAGGTAGGCTTGAAGAGTGTGTATGGGCGGTCTCTTCATGTTTTACTTAGGTGAATCTTAGAGTAACTTTAGGTAGGGAGTTTAATTGATGAAATTGGAATAATCTTGCCTTAGGTAGTCTTAAGGATCACTTAGGTGTGTGTGAAGGGGTTGTATGGGCGGCCTCTTTATAACTTACTCAAGTGGGTCTTAGGATAAACTTTGGTTCGAGAGTCTTATGCTTATATGTCTGAAGTGATATTGATGCTATATTGTGGAATGTGACTTATACGTGAGTATGTTGACTTAAAGTGGTTTCTTATACTTATGTTATGAGGTTTTCTTCAAAAAAGAGCATGTTTTATACAAATGTCCTTTTATCATGATTTTATTGCATGTCACCATACTTAGTGCATTTTGATGTACTAGTTCCATATATTTTGTCTTATCTCTAAAGGTGTAGGTGGAAATTGAGAGAAGTCATTTGAAGTGAAGCTTGGATATTAGCATTCATTCAAGCAAGTTGTGGTATGTCCTCAATTGATTTGAGGACATAACTATGTCTAGCTTTTATTGTGAAGTGACATTGTATTAGACTTTGTTATTTCTATTTTGCTGATGTATGGGTCGTGACCTAAGATATTTGTGTGTCTAAGATGGCTACAACGATACTTAGCCTTTTTCCTATAATTTTCTACGAAAAATCTCTTGAAGTATTATTCAATTTTTGTGAAAACTTTCAATCCCGAACTACTTTTAATATATACATGTGATGAATGATGTCAAATGGCATTTATAAGACCTCTGAGAGGTCGAATGCGCCGTACCACGATTTAAGAATACCATTTCTTCTAGGGTATACTGTCGGGTCGTGACAAGCCATGGAGTGGATTCCTCTTAAATTTTTATTGTGATATCATTTTGAGCATCTTAAATGTAATGTTAGTCGAACTCACACGATGTTTATCATAAATCGTATGTTAATATTGTTACTTCCACATTTTGATGCTTATGGACTGTTTTGTGTATCATAAAATAAGGGGGTCTGGCTGGATATATGCAGAGAATTCATGGGAACTGGTTAGAGGATAGAACATTGGAAGTGTAGTGATACACCACTTAATTGAGTGTTGCATGAGCTTATTTCCTGCCATCCCATTAATACTATTTTCCAGACGTGATGAAGCCCGAGGAGTTCTGAGGACCTTATAAGAAGATTGTATAGTATAAAAAAAAAATTATAGGAGAATGGATTGGAAGAACACTCCTAATGGGATCAAGTATATATATACTTCAAATTAATATTTTCATCTTATCAAGTAGCCTAAACTTGTTGATTAACTACTAATGTTAGTTTTATTATTTACTCCATTATAGATAAATAATTGAAAGGAAGACGGTTAACTCATTGTAATCTCCAATATTGTGCACAAAGGTTTGTAAGGTTATTTAATTTCCTATTGCTTTGGCATGAATCCAACACTTGTATTATGAAGTTTTTCTTCTATGTACCCTTGGTAGTGACTGATCCATAGTAGAAGTATAAGATCACTTGTGTAGATAATTATCTCATTCCTCTTCCCTAGAGCATTAAAGTGAGTACTCTAATATGAGTTTAGTACTAGATGTATGTGCTTGCTCCACCAAGTATTAGCATGCAAGGTTTAAACGTGTCGCATTGCCAAAGTTCTAACCCTTTTCACATATTCCCCTTAAATAAATCAAAATGATCCTAGATTGCACATGGTACATATGTTTGTATGTTGGATAAACAATCTTCCCATATCTGGCCAACTTGCTTCAATTGTCTATTACATCATCTTTTCACATGTTCATATGTTCCCTTTATTGATTATTACTCCACATTGTGTTAGACTATAATCTTACCTCACAAGATCCCTACTTGCTCTATTGTACATTTTATATGTACTTATTTGGAATAAGTATCCGTCCATAAGTTGAATCTTCCCTCGTTCTCCCTTTTTTCCACGTTCATGTACACCTTGTATTTGATATTAGTTAGGCTTTATGTTAAATGTCTTCATTTTATAATGTGCTTTAATTTGAGATGTCAAATTCTTACTATGTCATATAAGCTCCTAAGTATTATGTTGGTGTCACATTTGATTCCCATGTCATTGTTATTATCGTAAGTCAATATTGATATGTCTTCTAGTACTGCTCCTTAGTTCCAAATTTCAACAATGATTATGGCCAAAATCTAAAAAGAGTTACGATCATCAAAAGAACAATCTCAAAAGAGTTATGAGCATCAAAAGAACAATCTCTTATGAACATCACAACAACAATCTCAAAGATAAAGAATTTAGATGAAGCAATCTGTATAATTATAGGTGGAAGCCCAGGGTAAATGCCTAGAATGGGTCAATCCCAATTGGTATAGAAGGGTGGCAGCTTAAGGGCGAAAGCCTAGCATGGACGGATCCCAATTTGTGGAATTATAAGGACATCGTCCTAGGGGTTAAAGTTCCTTACATGGTTCATCCTATTCCACCACTGATAAGCTGGTCATTTATGTCATATGCGTTATAAAGATTATAATGCACAAAAAAGGAATGAAAAGAATGTAGCATATTGTAACAACCCTCAAAATGAAATAGGCTAAACTAGAGTCTATCATGTGTGTTATGAATTAATAAGCTGTTAAAACGATGAATTATAACTTTAGGGGTCAGTTTGTAGAGTTTGGAAGTCAAACGTCAAAGAACAACCAAGAGATTTTGCAACTAGTCCTTGTGTGTGCTAGTGTTCCTTTGCATGTTTTATGTGGTGTTTAGGATCGAAACATCTAGGTACGAATCCCCAAGGACCACCCTAAGGGTCCTTGAGGAGGACCCAAACCATGGTAAGAAGCTGCCAAAAGAAGTCCAAACCACGAACCTAAACCATGTTGAGTGGATCGAACGACGCCCCGTCTTTGGGGGCACGGCTCCACACTTAGTTGTGGGAGCTTAGCCCCCATTTCGGGAGTCTCTGAGAAAAATCAAGGACCAGCAGGACGGTCTTTCACGGCATGAGGGTATACCCAAGAAGAAAGGGCATCCTCAAGTCATGGCATGGCATATTCGACTTCTCGGAGGTCTAATACAAGACCTTAGACATCATTCATGACATATATATATATATGAAAAGTAGTGCGGAATTAAAACTTTTCACACAATAGAACCATAGTTCAAAATCTCTTTTATATAAAGCATAGGAAATGATGAGTCTCCTTGTCGCCATCTTAGACACACGAATATCTTGGGTCATGACCCATACATCAACAAAATAGAAATATCAAAAACTAATACAATGTCTTTTGAAAAGAAAAGCTAAACATAGCTATGTCCTCGAATCATGTGACGACATACCAAGACTTACTTGAAAGGATGCTAATTCCAAGCTTCACTTCAATAAACTCCTCACTTGTTACCTACACCTTTAGAGATACGACAATATATGGAATTAGTACATTGAATGCACAAAGTACGGTGATATGCAATACAATCATGCTAAAACGGACATTTATTCATAATATGCTTTTGTATGCTCTTTGTAGGAAACCACATAAAACAAGTATAAGAATCCACTTTCAAATCAACATATACATATAATTCATATTTCAAGTAATACACAATATAACATTAACATCACTTCAAACCATATAAGCATATAACCCTTCTACAAAAGGTTATTCTAAGACTTACTTGAGTAAGACAAGAAGAAACCACCCATACACCCTCTTCAAGCACACCCAAATAATCCCCTTGACTACCTAAGATAAGATTATTCCCTTTTCACTACTTAGACTCTCTACCCAAAGTTACTCTAAGAATCACTTGAGTAAGAGATGAAGAGTGTAACGACCGGGGAGGACCCCCTAGATGTAACAGGTGTCTTCTTCCTCAAAGAGGACTTAAACTATCCCTTAGCATACATCATGGCATATCATAGGTAGAAAAATGCGAAAAATTTAAAAACTTTTACAAATGAAGTATACATAGACTTCTCGCTTATCGTATATGGAGTTTACATAGACTCCTTGTTTAGCATAGTCAATTCATTTAAGTAGTCTAATATTGTCCCACATTTAACCATCTATCATAGAAGCATAGAATTTTTGCATATCCCTTACATTAGTACATATGACACATATAGGTTTACAACAAAGTCTCAAAAATATAAGGAAAGAAACAATTATCTTTGACATATCCAATACTAATCAAAACCAGAAATGTTGCACCATCCTCGGACTTGAGGACTCACCAACAACTTGGTAAAAGGTCTATGTCTTCCTTGAAATTGGCCTAGAAGCTCTTTAATGGGCGGAAAATACAATGTTGGGAAAAGGGAAGAAATATGGGCTAGTACAAATCACGTGTACTAAGTATGGCTCCTATGCATAAAATCACCAGAAAATCGACGATTTAGTCAAAATCATGCTTAGTATTAAATGCACATACAAGGAAGAATCATAAGTCAACCCAACATGATATTAACTCAACATATAAGCAACACAAGTAATACTTGTGCAATGCCAAGAATAGAACCCCATAACCCTATCCAAAGCTAAGTATAACAATAAGTCACCTACTCCATTGATACAACATAACCTCATATTTCATCATAAAATGATTGATTCATAAGATCATATATAACTTGGCACACATAACATGTAATCAACTTAATCATAAAAGAACACTACTAGAACCATCCCTTAGGATCCCACATGTGATGTGTAAGAGAAGTCTCATACCCTCCCTCACACTATGTAGAAACCTTTAATAAAAAGTCCTAATAAGAGTTAACATACTTAACTTGTTCATTTACTTTTACGTTAGGGAAATAGTTGCAATAACCGACATTAGACCATGTGATCTACATGGAATTCGGTATTCTACTCCCAAACCGAAAAGAGAGGGTTAACACTTGCCTAAGGTGTAAGCTTTGGTACATAGCTATCTAGGTGGATCCACTAAGCTAGAGTCCTATGTGGGCACATAGTGAAGGGTCAAGGAGATCATTACTAGAAACCTTCACTTGTTAGATGTGGATGTTTCCATCTCACGAGACAACACATAACTTGGGAATATAGACTTAGTAAACATGAGGAAACTCATGTGTGGAGCTAGACTTACTAAACGTGAGACCCCCATATCATTTACATGCTCTCGGTGCTAAGCATTAATTCACATTAGTCTCTTCTAGACTCCTATGTAAACATCTGAAGTAAGCCTTTCACTTAACACTTTATTATAATCGTGAGAACTACTTTCAATCATATAGTAATCATATCATTACATGCATACATACTTCATAATTAATTCAATTATCTAGGGTTAAGGATGAGTAATGCTGGTCATCAACATCACAACCACACATTCGACATAGGAGCATTACTATCTAAGTAACTCATCTATCATAGTTGAATTCAAGAAAGAACCAATCAACATACCTTCTTTTCCTTTCATGACCTTCATACTTCCATTACCAAATAATACATAACCAATACATAAACAAGGTAAATTCAAGAAGCAATACATAGAAATTTTCATTCTACATAATCCATATAGTCATCCTCTTCCACAATTTCCATAGAATTTCAAAATACAATGAGTTTAGGAAAGAACACGGGTCTAAGGGGAAATCTGAAGTGATTACCAACAATTAACCATAATTACATAGTTAAACAACAATAAAAGATCATAATCATCACAATTGAATAACAATTCAATTTTTTGAGAAGAGAGCCCATGTCTATATTGAAACCCTAGTTTTGGGAAGTTTGAAAATCTCTTTGAAAGGACCTCTTGGGGAAAGGAATCTCAAGAGTGAAAGAAACCATACCTTGAGGATAATTGTGCCATGAATTTGAGATGGATTCGTTGGTGAATTCCTCCTTCTCTTGGAGATCTAGTGTTCCTTCAATGGAGGTGTCGCATCCTGGAGTACCCCCTAGATGTAACCAGTGTCGTCGTCCTCAGAGAGTACTAAGACTAACCTCTTTGCATTCGTCATTACATTTCATAGGTTAAAAAGTATGGAAAATTAAAACTTTTCGTATACATATATATAGTGAGGTTTACATAGACCTCTCGCTTACACATCATATATACATAGGGAGTTTACATGGACTCCTCGCATAGGAAGATTACATAGGCTTACACCATTAAGATACATACATAATATTCAAAGATAGTCTAATAGGGATTTCTCACATTTAAACCATCTAGAACGAGTACAACATTCGGGCATAACCCATACTTCATTACAACAAAACCACATATAGGCTTACACAATAATTGTCTTCAAATGAAAGAGAATGAATGAAATGTCTTGGACTATAACAACATAAAATATCTAGATAGTGGCAACGTAATTGGAAGATGAGGACCTACCAAACTTAGAGAATGAGAGTCCAAGTTATCTTCCAATGGCCCTTCTAAAAGCTCAATGGCCGGAACCTACATAATTGTAGAAGCATAGAAATATGGGTTAGTACACAGTTCTACTAAGTATGGAACATGTACATAAAACATATTTAAGCATGCTAAAGGGTAGATTAGTTGAAAACCATGCTAGTTACTTTGAAAAGCCTTATACAAAACGAGGAACCCATATAAGCCAAAAATCACATAGTCCTTAAGACAGGACCTTGTACAACACTAGACCAACATAATCAAGTATAATCAGTTCAACATGTATCATAGCATATTTGAGCACATAACCAACACAACTCCAACATATTATCATAACAACAACTCATGTATAAGAGTTCATAACCTTACAACATATGCAAGACCCTTACTCATAACTAACCATCAAGTCTAAAAGTGCACAAGTAAAGCCCCATAACCTTACTCAACCAAGTAAACCAAAAAAAAGATCATAATCAATGCCTAACTTCATATAACATAGTATCAAGAGTAGCCATCATCATACTAGCAATATAGACCAATAGCATGTTCATAAATGAAACTAACATCATATAGGATCATCAACATTTAAAGTCAACATATTTATAACATTTACTTTATAAGACATAAGAACAGTCTTCTACGACTTCCCTCAAGGCCAACTAGTGCAATGTATAGGTAGAGTCCTATAACCCTACCTAGACTAAGTCAAACCCCTTAAGTCACCCTAGTTAGTGTTCACTTTATTGCTTCATTTTACTTTCAGGAACACTTGACTTAATCGACAGAGACCACTTAAGATAAATGTGGAATTTGATTTCATAAAACCTACACTGAAAGAAGATGGACTACTTGCCAAGGTAGTACCAAAACATGAACATAGCATTCTAGGTGGATCCACTAGCTAGTATTTTTATTGGGGCAACATAGTTCAAGAACTAGAAGATATACTTGGGAGCCTCTTTATGCACATTGCATTATATTCTCCAATCTCATGAGTACTATAGTGAACCTACATTCCCTACTTGGGAAGGGACACTCCTCAATACTAGTTACTCAATGCTAAACTAGAGTCCCTTTTTGAAATGTATTTAAGTTTTCCTTTAACAATCATAACATAGTTAGGTCATAGGAGAATAACCCCTTGTATAGTCATAGTCATTAGCATATTAGGAATTGCATGAGAACATCCTTTCAATACAACCCTCATATGTGAGATTAACACATTATCATCATCATGTCATAATAAGGCGCATAGGTAATTCATAACAAACCTTATATAATTACATTTTAATCATAATATCACAATTCATATAATCAAGACATTTCAATCGCATCGTCATACCAACACCTACTTAATGTAATCACAAGATACACTTCAATTGAACTTCATCATCAAGTGCAAGCCATCACAATTGCAGTAAAGGATTCAAGATCATAAGCTCTTACCAATTCATCTTAATAAGCCTCCTTCAATGTTCTTACCATAAACAAACCATTTTCACCCATATATAGGCTTGATAACATCATACAATAGTAATCTATGCAAAAACTAGGTCAATCGTATCATTACTATCCCAATTAACTTCAATTCATAACCTAGGGTTAGGGGGAAAGGGTTCATCATGAATTTTTCAAGAATTATATTCAATCCCAATAATACATTGCCCTAGTCAGTTCACGAATGAAATAGAATAGTTAAAACAAGTCTAACAATCAATACATTCATCAGTTTCCATCAATTCATAAGCAAGATCAAAGATTTGGGGAATTTGGGGGAAAAGGGCATGATCTATACGAACTACCATTAATAACCATCAATTACTCAACAATCTACACTTAATTAACCCTGGGTAATCACAATTAGAGATAATCAATCATCAATTTAAAGTTTAGAAGAAAACCTATTTGTAGAAGAAAAACCTTGGAATTGGGTGATTTAGAAATCAACTTTGAAAGGACCTCTTGGGGAAAGGAATCCCAAGAGTGAAGAACCCATACCTTAATGATGCTTAATTTAAGAAATTTAAGTGAAATCCTAGAGAATTTGGTTTTCTTCTTCAAGATTTCTTGTTCCTTCAATGGAGGTTGAATAGAGAGAGAAAGTAGAGAGAGGTGAGAGCTTTTGGGTTTTGATTTGGGAATTTGATTTGAGTGAGTGAATGTGAGGTAAAACTGATTTAAAATCAATATATAGACCTCCCATGAAATACCCAAAAGATGCCTCACTTAATTTGACCTTTTAGTGAAGTCAAACTTGAATTCCAGATTTCAAATTTTCATCAGGGAACAAGTCCTCTTAGCGGAGCTGCTCCCACAAGTTTTCCAAAAATAATTTTTGAACCAAACAAGTCCTCTACGTTTCCACGTTGCAGACAAAGATTTTTGATCATGGTGGACAAAGTCCGCGACACGGAGACACGTCACCTAAGGCCAATTGGCTGCTGCCTTGGGAAGCTTGCTTGGCAAAGTTTGGGGTCACTTCGTGGACCCCTAGGGCGACCCTTGAGGGGTCGGACCTAGACGTTTTCACCCTATATACACAGTTTTAACTATTTAAATTCATTTTAAAATTTTTAGACTTCATACAACACTTCCAAACCTTCACACAACCTAAGGACATTTTACTAGTTCAAGTGCACTAGTTTTCCGAACGTCTTGGACATTTCTTGACGTCTTGCCTCTAACACTTCCTTACTAGTTTTGAAACATTAATTAAGGATTAGAAACACTTATTTAAGCATTAGTTCATCATGTGAAGCTCTAAATTAGGTTTTGGACTTTCGGAGTGTTACAGGAGGTTTGAGTTGGGGAGAGAGAACTAGTAAGAAGTTAGAGTGATTTGGGTTTGGGAAATAATGGGGTGTTAGGTTAGTTAATTGACTTAGGGTACTTATATAGTCCTAAAATAATCAATTATAACCGACCTAAGCCCCTAATTAATTAATTAATTAATTAATCTATTCGTAACCACCCCTAAGCTAACCGCTTTTAGACAACGAAGTGGGGTCTCATCGTCGATGCCACGTTGACCAAACCACGGGACTGTACTGGTCATCAGTGGTTTTGGTCAGAGACTACTTTTTGGAGGCTCTTGGGAAAATGTCTAAGTGTCAACCAAAGACACCATTGATGGAGCGTCGACCAAACGACAGCTCGTCGACTGGTCTCGTGGTTGCACACTGCCAAGGGACTATTTTTTAGGGTCAATGGATGGGTCATCCTCAAGGACCCCTAGGGTTATCCTTGGGGAGTCGTACCCGGACGTTTCGACCTTAAAAATATAACATGTGTTACCCATCTTTTAACCAAAGTAGATTTAATTCCGACTTTAAAACCCCTTGAAACACACCAAGTAATGTGAAATTAGGTCTTAAGCCTAACTCACACCCCAAAATCTAGCTCAAAGGGAGGAGGATTGCCCAAGCCTTATAAGGAGTCCACTCATCTCATAAACCATCGATGTGGGACTTTTGTCCTTCTTCTAACACCCCACCTCACGCCCAGTGCTTAACATCTGGTGCGTAGACAATTTTGATTTTTTGGGGGTCCCAACATTAGGGGAGATAGGCCCTGCTCTATTACCATGTTAAATTATGTCTTAGGCCTAACTCACACACTAAAATATAGCTCAAATGGAGGAGGATTGCCAAAGCATTATAAGGAGTCCACCCATGTCATTAACCATTGATGTGGGACTTTTGTCATTCTTCTAACAAGGCACACTAGCTCAATTTCACTAGTCTCCGGATGTCGTGGTCGTCTCTTGACGTTTTGACTCTAACAATTCTTAATTGAGTTTATTACTTTTGTTTAGGCTTAGAAACGTTGTTTAAAGGCTTGGCTCATCTAGTGAGGCTTAAGAATACGTCATCGACTGTTGGAGTGTTACATTATCCATCCCTTAAGAACATTCATCCTAAAATGACACCTAAAACTTTTTCTTGGGAGAGCAAAGACTCAATACTAGCAGCCCAACCAACAAAAACAACAAATCATAATGAGTCATAGTTCATAGGAGTAGTTTACAACTCCATTCAAAACATAAACATGACATTACACATAGCAACTCAATTCACAATTTATAAGTGCTCAACACTTCATATCACATAATGAGGAACTACCTTCTCAATATCAACATGAGATCAATATGGAGATCAAGAGTCATAACGCAATCAACATGCTCACTACCATTCTCATAAAGACAACTATACACATACATATAAGTGCAAGTTGACAAGAGAGCATCTTTTCATGAAAACACATTTTTAGCATAAACCTTTACCAAGATATGCACATACTAAGGAAAACAAGACAATTTCACATTATTCATGATTTTTATCTTATGAGGAACAACTAACCTCAATTTTACTAGGAGTAAGAGGAAAGAGATGACCATAATAAGACTTCATATCGGCCTCGGTCTCCCATGTTGCACCCTTAACTAGATGGTTTCTGCATATAACTTTTACAGACACCACCTCTTTGTTCCTCAACCTTTTGACTTGACAATCTTGGATCTCAACTGGAACCTCTTCATAAGAAAGGTTCTCATTCACACCTAACCCTTCAATAGAGAGAATGAACACTTGGTCTCCAATATATTTCTTGAGCATAGAGACATGACATACTAAATGATTTCACTTGTTAACTTAAACTCATAAGCAATTTTCCCGACACGTTTCACTATCTTATAAGGGCCCATATATCGGGGTCTAAGCTTCCACGTTTTACCAATTCTCATCACCCCTTTCATGGGTGAAATCTTTAAGTAGACACAATCAACTATTTCAAACTCAAGATATCTTCTCCGGTTGTCGGCATAAGACTTTTGCTGACTATAGGCCATTTTAAACCTATCCATTATCATTCTTACCTTCTCTATAGCCTCATAGATTATCTCGGGACCAAGAAGTGAAGACTCACGAACCTCAAACTACCTAACTAGAGACCTAAATCTCCTACCATAGAGTTCTTAAAATGGTGTCATAGAAATACTCGAATGGTAGCTATTATTATAGGAGAACTCAATCAATGGTAGGTGATCGTCCCAATTACCCTTGAAGTCAATAATAGTGTAATGACCCCAAAATGAAGTAGGTAAAACTAGATCCTAACATGTGTTTCATGAAATAATAAGGTCTAAAAAAAGTGAATATTAGCATTTCAAGTCAGTTTGAAGAGTTTGGAGGTCAAACGTCCAAGGATGACCAAGACATCCTGAAGCTAGTTTAGTTGAACTAGTGTGTAGTAGGGTTTTTCAGTGGAGTTTTGGGGTATAGTATGAGGGTGAAATTGAGCACAGAGGGTTCCTATACATAGACTGACATGAAAAGTGTCAAAAGGTTTTAGTACGACACCCCGGGGACCTCACTAAGGGTTCCCAATGAGGACCCAAACGTTGGCCTAGAAAGCTGTCGGGTAGCCTGTTTGTAGAGGCTGATGCATGTCGCGCAAATTACACTTAAAGGCCAAGTTTTGACCTATGACTCGGGGCCAATGCGAACAATTCTGTCCCAAATAAAATCCAAGAACCAAGAATTGGAGGTGACCCCGCGACGCATAGTGACTTTCAATATTTGGTCGCGTCGTTTTTAAGTCAAATTAGAATTGGTTAAATTGTCCAATAGGTACAGGGGTCTTGTGGGTACTTTAGGGATTAATTATTGGCGGTTATTTTAGGTATTCTAAGTATATTTAAGCAGTGAAATAGCCATTTAGACTTTAGACTCCAAATCAAAACTTCTGCCTCTCCAAAACTCTCTCAAGAACACCACTGAAGAAGAAGAGAAATTGGAGGAATATTGTAGGACGAAATTCACAAAGGTTTTAATCTTAGTCTGATGCTCTAATCAATGGTATGTGAAGCTTATTCATCCATGTATTCTTCCATCCACAGAGCCCCCATAATTTCCCTCAATTGTGAATCCAAAATAGCCCAATCTAGGAAGGGTTATGATTGATTTGTTGGTAAGGCTTGATTGTGATCCTTATCTAGTGGGTAGCATTAAATTATATTCATATGATGATTGTGTGATGTTTTCATATAGTTTACTTGATGAATTCATGTTTTGATGTTGAAGGTGATCATGGTTTGTTTAGTCCATTAGAGGCTAGATTGAAGGTTCTAAGTTGATCTTCTTCATTCCATTGTATTGAATTCTATTGATCATAATAGGATCACCTGGATTTGAATTGAAATATGTCTAATTGATTAAGGATGATACTGACTTGTAAAGTTGGAATTTACCTATGTGATCATGTATGACTAGAATTACCTTCTAATGATCAAATTAAATGAATTAACTTGGACATGGATCATGATAGATTGAAGGTAGCAATCGATTATAGGGCTTGTACGCCATTGTTTCTATGGATTTGGGGGTGAAGTCATTATAGGGGATGGTGATGATGTGCTCTTTTTCTTTTACACTTAGACATGAACAAGCTAGGGGAAGCAAGTTCTCTCACATATATGGATTCTAAGTTGACGTAAAAATCTAAAATTAATCAAGGCATGATAGACTAAGAATATCTTGAAGTTTTATTGTATAGTTACTTCTTGTGTAATTGACTTGGTGAGATAAGACCAAGGTGTGATACCTTGAGATGGTAGTTACATGGAAGCTTGAGATGGTAGATCTCATGGTAGCTTGAGTTGGTGAATATCATGGAGGTTTGAGTTGAAATACTCATGGTAGCTTGAGGCAATTAATCTCATGGTAGCTTGACATGGAGGAAGCAAGTTATCTCATGTTTAGCTTGATATTGTGTTGCAAGGATGCTTAGTCATGTTATATTGATTTGGTTAGGCCAAAACCATGTCATGGAAGATTTATGGGAAAGGCCTATACTCTCCCAATGTTAGCTTGAAGTGCATGCAAGGTGCATTTCATGGGAGCTTTATTTGCATGCAAGGCGCATTTCATGGAATAGCTTGCGATTTGTTTCTCATGGTAGTTTAGGGTTGAGGATTCATAGTCCCCTATGTATTACCTTGATTCTACATGATTGGTTTCATGGTGGTTAGGTTGGAACTATTGTATCCTTCCTTTGTTAGCTTGGACTGTATGATGAAATGCTTTCCATGGTAGTAGGTCTATTATGTTAAGATGATAAGCTTAATAGACAAGGATGCAAGATAAGATATCTTGGATTAGGTTAGCCTACAGGAGTACTTAGTATAGATGGTAGTATAGGATTCCATCCACACATGGCACAAGTATGACTTGAAGCTACCTATGACATGACCCCTATGTGATGTATGCTTAGCTTAAATAGTTGCTATAGTTGCTTTAAATGATATGATTGACTTAAGATGCTTGTTCCTTGTCAATATAAAGTAGGTCTACTAGTTACACATAAAGTTGATGAAAGTGAATAGGGTGAGTTCAAGATATGCTTAGTGTGTGAGGTAGAATGGGATGCCTCACATTGATTGCACAAGTTTGCTTTGAGGTGTCCGTGAGGCATAGTGCTCATATGTTATGATGAACCTAAGTCTTAAATATAAGAGTGGATTATGATCAAGAATGACCAAAGAGATGTACTTAGCTTTAGTAGTAGTATGGGATGCTACCTTAGCGTTGCACTAATATAATTGGAGGTGGCTTGTGAAGTAGTTCACTTGAGTAAGAAGGACAAATATTTAAAGTATGAACTTACATATGCTTTATGATGATTTATTATGCTTATGATATTCATATGATTCTTATGCTTTTATCTCTTATGATTATTGTCACGACCGGGAGCAACTCCTTGAAGTAACCGGCATCGTCGTTCCGTATAGAACTAAGACTAGCCTCTTAGCATTCATCATTACTTTTCACAGGTAAAAAATGCGGAAAATTTTGAAACTTAATACATATTGAGGTAAACATAGACCTCTCGCTTACTTTAGATATATATATAGGGAGTTTGCTTAGACTCCTCACATAGGAAGCTTACAAAGGCTTCCCGTTTAGTTGATATATACAACATATAAGGAGTTAGTGTAATAATACTGTCTCATATTAAACCATCTAAACAAAGTACAATATTTGGGCATAGCCCTTACACAAGTACATATTGCCACTTAGGCTTACAACAAATGTCTTTAAAAATAAGGAAGCAACGAATGTCTTTTAGAGTATTAAATACTACTAGGATAGATTAGAGGCACAATCCCCGAACTTGGAGGACTCACCACTACTTGGAAGAACAAGTCCATGTATCCTTGCAAAATGGCCTAGAAGCTCTTCACTGGCCGGAACCTACAATTTTGGGGGAAAAAGGAAGAAATATGGGTAAGTAAAAAACACATGTACTAAGTATTTTCCCTTGATAAGCTCAAATTTACTTCTTGAAAAGAAGTATAAGTGATAGTATCAAGTAAAGAACCCAGCTATGAGGTTGAGGTCGATCCCACGAGGAAAATGATTTAGACTTAACATTAACCTGCTAGTACTTTTATTTAGTCAAGTCCTTTCTGAAAACAAGTAACAAAAAGGGGTTTTTGAATAACAAATGTAATTAGCTAATTCTACGTAAAGTAATGAAAGTAACTAGGGCTTAAGTGTTCCACATAGGTTCATAACTCGGTAATTCTAGCTATAACAATTCTTTCCTAATATCTTGCATGCAAAGTGGTAAGTTATGTATCCCTAATTCCTTGGTCCGGCAACTAGGAAATTTCACTCCGCACCTTGGTCCGGCTACGGGTGTATGCTTTACTAAACCTTACCTTTACCTCATATTAAGCATCATAATCGATATTTGGGTTAGATGTTACTTCGCACCAAACAACACTAGGTTATTAGATAGTATATACTAAATCTACGTTGATAATTCTTTTCTTATTATCTACCTCCTTGGTCTGGCAAGTAGCAATAAGGCAATTTCTAACGTTGGCCACCGTTAAAAAGACTTCTAAACTAAAGATTTATCAATACATGCACACCATTATCTTAGAATTATTATTTTAGCTAGGTTTTACCTTGTTATTTACCCATGGTTCCCACAACCCTAGTTATGGAGTTTAGTTACCCATGTTAATAATCACACAATTCATATTAATTAGATAAGAATTCATGCACTTACTTTGATGAGATTGAATATACTCCAGAAAATTACTTGAATTAATCAAAAACTTTCAACAAACGATTCCGAAAAATAAAGTAATTTCCAAAATCCCAAAATTCAATACTTAGAACAATAAAACTAAAAAATATCCAAGAGCCTAACCCCAAAAACGAGGTCTTTACAAGACTTTATAATACTAGAATTCTATCAAAAGAGGGAAATCTATTTAAGGAAAATCTGCCCAAAAACGCATCTGAGTCAACGACTAGAGTGACGGACCGTTAAAGTCACGACCGACCGTCGAGGCCCTCTATCGTGCCATACTTAACATCTTTTTCTGCTGCTTTCTTCACCAACTTTGTGTTACCATCAACGGTCATGCAGGACGGTCCGTTGTGGCTATTACGGTCCGTCGATGGCTTTCGTTCCTCCATACTTAGAATCTTTCGAAGATGGGTACTGGGTCTACTTTCTGTTAACCTTGACGGATGTGCAGGACGGACCATCGTGGCTATGACGGTCCGTCGAGAGCCTCCGTAGCCCCACACTTAGTCAGAATTCCCCAACTTCCTTTAGCAACTTTTCCCACGTACGATGCTGGCCACCTACGGGCTGTCGAGGTCATGATTGACCGTCGATGGCTCCGTAGGTCGTCACTTCTGCAATTTTCAGCACAATACTCCCACGTTCTCTTTTTGGACAGATTTCCTGCAAACAAAGAGATAACTACGTTAAAACCAATACAAAAAGGCTTTAGACACACACTAAACTTAAGGAGAAAGCATTGAAAGTACCGTGTAACCACGGTTCATCAACACCCTCAACTTAAATTCGTTGTTTGTCCTCAAGCGACGCACTATGACACACCACAAAATCTTTGTACAGGAGTATCCTTATTTTAGATTTTTGCAATCATCTGGCTATCAATCCCGATTATGTTCAAATTAATTTATGCATGCTATCACTATTAGGCTTGATCATGTGGATCAGACCATGACACAGACTCACCACACACCGACACCTATCCTCTTCGATCTCTCACCAAGGTATCAATTTTCCGGTATTGCTGTCCTCACTTCAAAACAACATCCTCATTTTTCACACAATGATTTCAATTTGAGTATAAGGATTATTTTTCAACACTCACTCTCAGAACAACTTCACACCTCATTTATACTTATTGCCATAAGCTTGCTCTTATTTACACTGCTTTATTTTCACTATAATAGTCTTTTAGAATCACGATAGGACTTTCTTAGCTTGTAACTTAGGCTCGGGTCAGGTTGGGTACATTTAGGTGTATTTATAGTGACTTATTGCCCTCCTTGACATAATGACTAAGCATCCTACCTTTTCATCGTTTTATTTTGCCCTATTTAATTTTCTTGCATTCTTTCACCTTGCCATTCTCCATTCTTTCCCCTTTTGTGTAAGTGACTCTTTTCTTTTTTTTTTTTTAATTTTCTTTTCAAATTTTGCACTTTTCTTTCAACTTTTTCTTTAGTTACTTTTCTTTTGTTCTTTATCTCTCTTAATTCTTTCAACCCCACTTTCCGGGGCATTCCTCATAATAGCCACCCTCAACTCATGGCTTTGCCATGAGTCAAGGTACACAATACCCAAAGTTGGGTAAGGGCCACGACAAGGTTGTTTGCTGCATTAGCCACCCTCAACTTATGCTTTTGGCATAAGCTGAGGTACACATGTCCAAGGAGGGACCAGGGCCAACACATTGTTCCCAAAAAAGAAGGTCTATTTTAAGCTCAAATCATTTGGATCAAAAAGGGATTAATTTCATTCGGTTTTCCATTATTTAGGCTAAAGATTGTCTATATTGAACAAGGGCCTATGATCCTTTCCTAATTGTCTGTTACGGCTTACTTTTAGCAGGACTAACCAGCCAAGTTCTAGCTCAGTACCAATGGTGGAATATTCAAATTTTCCTAACACTCACTTGACATCTCATTACTCTACCAAATCATCAGAAACCAAGTTCGAGTTTTAGATTTAGGGTCATGAAGTGGTGTATCTCTATGTCATGCTTAGAGCCACACATTTATCAGTTACAGTGCCTAGTCACGCATCATTTTCTTTGGATCAGGATATCATTTTGTTTAGCCATCATGCTTCAGAGTCCATTTTCTATACTATGTACAAAAGATACCAACATGCCGGTTCAACAATAAAGTAACCAGTCTCTTGGGGAAAAAGAACACAGGCAAGAAAACCCCAAGACAGGATCGTGAGTTGGGCTACTCAGACTTTACCCTAGCACTCACTTTCCCTTACCCCACCCTAATTAAAAAAGATATGCAATTGTCCCCAATGCATAAAAGTATATAGAATAGTGTGGTAGGTGAAGCAAACCTGAGGCGCAAAGCGCCGGTGATCAACAAGCTGGCGGGTCCGGTTCCCCGGAACCCACTCCCTCTGTAGTAGGGACACCATCAGTAGTGTCCTCAGCAATGACAGTACCATCAGTAGTGCTCCTCTCAGCCTCTGCAACTCTGGAATTAGACGCCCCAGCGGCCACCTTTATAACCCTCAACTAGCGGGCCTTCTCATGAATAAGCGAGGCTCTCCTCGCAGCCTCCAACTCATGTTACTCCTTCTTCCGAGCCGGGGATTCATCCTCATCTCTAGTCTGGTGCCTCTTGGCACGCTCTACCACCCGGGATAGACTCGACCGGAGTGGTGTCGGTAGGCTCAGATGTAGCCGGGTTAGCCGCTTGGGCTTGCTCTACCGTCACCACTAGGGTCTGACCAAGCGACTACACCTCCGGACAGGGCCCTCTGTGGGGAGCCAACTCATTGGCCTCATCCCGAATGAGGCCGATATCTTCTGTGCCCGGCGGGGTCTTGAGCACATCAATATGCCACACGGTCACTCCTTCTAACCTGCACAAAGCAAAAACCATGCATGGGAACGGGTAAGTAGTAGTGGCCTTGAAGACCCTCTCGTGCATCACCGCCTGTAGTAGCCATGCGTAGTCCACCTCGAGCCCCGCAATCATCGCCTCCATCAGTACCGCACGATCCCAAGTGACAATGTTGTCAGCTGCAGTGGGGGAAAGGCAGTGTCGGACTAGTAACCACAAAAACTTAGCTAGGAAGGTGAGGTTAGCCTTCTTGATACTTCCATTGGGTTCCAACACCCAATCGGCAGCCTCACCATCAACAGAAAGGTACTATACAATCCACCGCTTGGTGGTCTCTCTCAAATCTGGCTCATGCTGGAATCGGCCATCTTTAATCAACTTCCACCGATAGTCGAACTCGGCGGTGAGAGGTGTCCGGGTGGCATCAACATCCGCACCATAGAGAAACCTGCGGATGGCCAGCAATGAAATGTCAACCCGCTTGCCACGGACTCGGATGTAATCCAAAGGAGCATGTTTGGCTGGAGCTGCCCGCCTGTCTAGATGAGATCGTAGAGTCGCCATATAGAAGGCGTAGAACTCTCGGACCATCTCCTCACTGTAGTGGCCTACATCTCGAGCCGTCCACTCCAGCCGATGTCTGGTGAACAACTCATGTATGGCTGTCATGGTAGAAAGGCTACCTGTGAGAACCCACCGCTCAAGTATCAGTGTCCGGGTCATGACCCCCTTGTCATTCAGCATCTTGGCATCTGTGTATACCTAATACTACCCCTCAACACACCACCGGTTGGGCTGATCAGCAACCGGAGCGGGGATGCCTGTCTGGGGTGCTGGAGTAGAGTCAGCACTATCAGCCTCATCATACGAGGTAGACTGGGATGCGGTGGCGGGAACAGAAGCCTCCTCAGACCCGGAGACCTCCTCTAAACCGGAAGCTTCCTCTGAACCAGATGCCTCCACGGAGCCAGATGCTCCCTCTGACTGTGCAGCTGACCTAGAAGGTGTGCCGGTTAGTATGCGCTCCTCGTCAGACTGGGAGGCAGTGACTACGCCAGGCGCCACCCTCGTGAGTGTGGCTCTGGTGGGGCGGGCAGCAGGTGTAGATGTCCGGGTACCAGGTGGAACGTACTCCGGGTCACGCTCATCGTCTGAGCCTATGACTAGTCTGTTGGACGGGGCAACGGACTTGCAACGCCCTCATGAATAGACACGGTCGTGTTTTGGAGCCATGTGTACCTGCAAAGAGAAGTAGTTAGTACCAGTGGAAGGAACAAAAACATAGACAATAAATGGCAGTGCAGAAGTACAGAGTGCAGGACGGACCCATCAACGGTCCGTCGAAGGCACGACGGTCCGTTAAAGGGGGGTCCGTCGAGGGACACTTGGAGAAATTTTTCAAAACATCAGGAACAACAGGTTCTGACAGACACGACGGATATGCAGGACGGACCGTTGAAGGCACGACAGTCCGTCATTAGTGTCCGTCGAGGGACACTTAAAATAAATTTTAAGATCGTCAGAAACCAAGGTTCTGACAGTGTCGACGGTTGTGCAGGACAGACAATCGAAGGCACGACGGTTCGTTATTAGGGTCCGTCGAAGGAAACTTAGATTATTTTTATAATAAGTCAGAAACTAAGGCACAGACACCGTCGACGGTTATGTAGGATGGACCATCGAAGGCACGACAGTCCGTCATAAGTGTCCGTCGATGGACACTTATTGAAACCAAGGGGGTTGGGCTTGACGGACCCCAACAACCGTCCGTCGTCGAATCGACGGTCCGTCAATGGGGTCTCGTACTGACTTTCAAGGACCTGGTTTTGCAGCCATATTGGTTCCATATGTACTAATTTTTGGAAGCCTAAGTGTACCAAACATATACCCAGCACCCATCATCCCTATGGCAAGAATTTTGTCGAGTTTTAGCATTCAATTTTCTATAGTGTAGCAACCCTAGGTCAGAAACAGAATCAGGAAACACATGCCATTTCTAACAAAATAACCCTATTCCTTTACAATAACCGTAATCTACGGGAACTTAGCACTATGGGGGAGAGTTCTAGCATGCAATAAGGGTCCAAAATTAGAGACCCATACAGTAAGATGGCAAGTTTAATAAGAAAGCAAACAATAATTTTCGATAGTTAATTGACAAATCCGAAGAACATACCTGATAACTGTAGTATAGGAGAAAGAAGTAAGGCACAGGTAGTTGAACAGCAACTCAAAAACCACTAACACCGACCGCCAATGGACTGAAGAAACTTGGAGAATTTGGAAGAGAAAGGGACTGTGGGAATATGGGGGAAGTGATGGAAATCAGAAGATAGGAGAAGGAATGGGAGTTAATGGTGATGAAGTGGGGGGGGGGGGGGGAAATGGTAGGAAATGAGGAGAGAAACGGTTATGATGGGTTATATGAAGAGGTGGGAAGTTTAAAAGTTTAAAACTTTTAATATTTATCCGGATGGGTCGGGTCGGGTCGATGGGTAAAGATGCGACGATTTCCCGTCGACGGACCGTAACAGGTTGGACGGTCCATCATGGGGGTCCATCGAGGGTACCCTAACTTGGAAAATTTGAAAAGACATACCTGGGTATGACGGATACCACCGACGATCCGTCGATGGCACGACGGTCCGTCGATGGTTCCTTCAATGGGTGCAGCAGACCAATTTTCTGCAGATTTCTTGTGATTTGACACCTGCACATTTAACACCCATTACGCTAATCTTTTTGTATTTTCTGGACACTTTTTGGACACGGACCCTAATCTATGCTCTAGCCAACACTACTATCGAAAAAAGAAAAGAGCAGTCAGGCGGAACATTAAATAAATAATAGCAAAAATAATGCAACTATTCCTAGAAAATAACGAAAGACCTATAGTTGACTAGAGGATACATATAAGGTTGCCTCCCAATCAGCGCTTGATTTAACGTTGCGGAACGATGGAGCACTCTTGATTAGTCAGAGTTCATCAAGATGGTATGCCTCGATCACTTCATTCGCCGATTCAGCATGCCCTAGATAGATTTTGATTCGCTGTCCTTTCACCTTAAACGGCACACCCTCCTTGGTCTCATACTCAACCGTACCATGAGGGAATAGTTGAGTGATCAAGTAGGGCCCAGTCCATTTGGACTTGAGTTTTCCCTGAAACAAGCGCAACCTAGAATTGAATAAAAGCACCAAATCCCCAACCAAAGAATCGCGCTTGTCAATATTTTGGTCATGGTACTTCTTCATCTTTTCTTTGTAGAGGGCTGAACTTTCATATGCCTTTAAGCAAAATTCATCAAGCTCATTCAACCCGTTTAACCTCTGTTCCGCAGCCTCATTCCAATCCATTTTCAACTTTTTCATTGCCCACATGGCTTTATTTTCTAATTCAACCGGTAAGTGACAAGCTTTCCCATATACAAGTTGGTATGGGGACATACCAACGGGAGTCTTGTATGATGTCCAGTAGGTCCAAAGAGCATAATCAATCCTCCTTTACCAATCCGTTCTACTAGCATTCACCCTTTTCGACAAAATATGCTTAATCTCCCTGTTTGACACCTCAACTTGTCCACTAGTTTAAGGATGGTACGGAGTGGCCACATTATGGCGAACCCCATACCTTTCCAGTAATCCCTTAAATAGCTTGTTGCAAAAGTGGGATACCCCATCACTAATAATAGCCCTTGGGGTGCCAAATCTGGAAAATCTGTTCTTTTCAAGAACGCGGTGACACTCTTCCCTTTATTATTTGCAAGTGCGATAGCCTCCACCGATTTAGACACATAATCGAATGCCACAAGAATGTACTTCATCCCATGAGAACTCACTACAGGGCCCATAAACTCAATGCCCCACACATCAAACAACTCAATCACAAGGAGGTGATTTAAAGGGAGCTCTTGCTTCCTAGAAATGCCACCATCTCTTTTGCATCTATCACATGCCTTGGCGAACTCATGAGCATCTTGGTGGATAGTTGGCCAATAGTAGTCACATTGCAAGATATTGTGGGCAGTCCAGATACCACTATGATGCCCACCTACAGGCGAAGAATGGCACGCCTCCAAAACACTCAACATCTCAACTTCTGGCACACAACGCCGAATAAGCCCATCGGCAAAATTCCTATATAATTATGGTTCATCCCAAAAGAACTTTTTCACATCATGCATGAACTTTTTCCTTTGATGAAAGGACAAGTCCGGTGGGACGATATCACTAGCCAGAGAATTCGCAAAATCTGCGAAACATGGAATCAAGTCTTGGGATGCAGCCAATACATGCTCATCAGGGAAAGTATCATCAATTTCAGCTTTTTCACCTTACTCCCTCATTGCTTCATCTTCTAATCGGGACAAGTGATCAGCAACTTGATTTTCGGTCTCTTTTCTATCTTTTACCTCAAAGTCAAATTCTTGCAATATACCCAATGAATCAACCTCGGTTTTGCATCCTTCTTTGCAATCAAATATCTCAAAGCAGAATGATCGGTATGCACTATAACTCTAGTGCCAAGCAAATAGGAACAAAATTTCTCGAAAGCAAAGACTACTGCAAGGAGCTCTTGCTCAGTCACGATGTAGTTCTTTTTATCTTCATTGAGGGCTTTATTAGCATAGTAAATGGGGTGAAGGATTTTATCCCTTCGTTGACCCAAAACCACACCAAGAGCAACCCCGTTCGCATCACACATAACCTCAAACGGCTTACTCCAATCCGGCGAAATAATGATAGGTACAGACACCAAATTTTCCTTTAGCTCACCAAATACCTTAAGAAAGGATTCATCAAAATAAAACTTACACTCTTTCTCAAGCAACTTGCACAAGGGATGTGCAATCTTTGAAAAATCCTTGATAAACCTCCGGTAAAAGCCCACATGCCCTAGAAAGCTTCTCACACCTTTTATAGAGATGGGTGGAGGAAGTATCTCTATCACCTCGACTTTAGCTCGATCAACCTTTATACCCTTCTCTTAAATACGATGGCCCAATAAAATACCTTCTTTCACCATGAAGTGACATTTTTCCCAATTAAGCACAAGGTTGCAGTCTTCAAACCTTTTAAGAACCTCGGACAAATTACTCAAACACCGCTCAAAGGAGTCACCAACCACTGAAAAATCATCCATAAACACCTCAATAGTGTCCTCCAACATATCGAAGAATATTGACATCATACATCTCTGAAATGTGGCCGGTGCATTACATAACCCAAACGGCATTCTCTTGAATGCGAAGGTCCCATATGGACAAGTAAAGGTGGTTTTCTCTTGATCCTCTGGTGTAATAGAAATCTGATTATAACCCGAATAATCATCAAGAAAATAGTACCACCCCTTTCCTGCAAGTCTGTCCAACATCTGATCCATGAATGGCATACGAAAATGGTCCTTCTCGGTCCATGCATTTAATTTCTGGTAATCCATACATACCCTCTATCCAATCACCGGTGTCATCGGAACAAGCTCATTTTTCTCATTGGGGACCACAGTCATTCCCCCTTTCTTAGGTACACACTGAACAGGGCATACGCAACTACTATCGACGATTGGATATATCACTCTAGCATCCAACCACTTATTGATTTCCTTCTTCACCTCCTCTTGCATAGGTGGATTTAAACGTCTCTGGTGCTCAATACTTGTCTTATGATCGGGCATGAGTTTGATTTTATGCAAACAGATATCGGGAGAGATCCCAATAATATCCGCAATAGTCCACCTAATAGCTCTTTTGAACCTTTTTAATAATGTCACCAAACTCTCAACTTGATGCACGTTAAGATCTGATGCAATAATTATCGGCAAAGTGTCACCTTTTCCCAAGAATACATACCTTAGATGAGGTGGTAGAGCCTTACGCTTTAGTTTTGGAGCCTCCTCTATAGATTGTTTCGCGGGTGGAGATTCGCGATGCTTCATATCTAATTCAAATTTCTTTGGTTTAAACCGAACATCACCTCGATCAAGTGCCGCAGCCCATGACCCATAATCTTCAATGCAATCACTATCAAAATTCATGATCACTGCCGCTTGTGGTTCTACACCTAGACGTTCTTCTATTTGTACCTCAGATGACTTTTCAACTCTGTAAGATACGGTAGATACTGATTGGAGTTCACCACTCTGACTCATGGACCTACAAATGTTGAAAGTCACTTCTTCATTGTTAACCGAAATTTCATTTGCCCTTTTTCCATATCAACCAAGGCTCTACAGGTAGCAAGAAATGGCCTCCCAAGGATAATAGGCACCTCAAAATCGACCTCACAATCAAGAATAATTGGCCGGAAATATGAATGACTCCACCTTTACTAACACATCGTGGAGTATCCCAATAGGCCTCTTAACCATTCGATCGGCCATCAGTAGCCGCATCGCAGTGGGCTTTGGGTCACCCAAACCCAACTTCCTGTAAATAGAGAGAGGAATGAGATTTATGCTTGCCCCAAGATCACATAATGCTTTCGCAAAGTGTAATAACCCGATTGTATATGGAATAGTGAAGGCACCCGGATCTTCCTTCTTTTGCACTAGAGACTTTGTAGCAATAGCACTACAATGCTGCATTCTATCATCATCCTAAAAACTGACCGATCTTTTCTTAGTAACCATATCTTTCATGATCTTGGCATAACCAGGCATTTGTTCAAGAGCTTCTATCAAAGGGACATTAATGGAAAGCTGTTTCAACGTGTTTATAAAACGTTGGTATTTACCATCCTCGGTCTTTTTCACTAACCTTTGTGGGAATGGAGGTGGTGGTCTAGGCATGTGGATCACCTTTTGGGGTTCCTCAGCTTCTTTCCCCGTTTTGTCTCCTAACTCACCACTAACCTCTACTACCTCATCATCACCTCTTATCACCTTTTCTACACCAGACGGCATCAGTGGGTCAATGGTTTGCTTACCACCTCGAGTTGTGACTGCCATACAATGTCCATCATTTTTTGGATTTTGGACAGTGTTGCTAGGAAGAGTGCCCGGTTGGCGTGGGTTCACAGTCGAAGATAATTGGGCCAATTGCAACTCAAGATGCTTTATCGACTCGCTAAGTCACTCCTCAACTCTTTAGTGTGCTCATCACTAGCATCAAACCTCCTCATCATTTTCTGCAACATATCCTCTACTCGCGCCATACTACCTCCACCGTCCCTAGGAGTAACTTCATGATTTTGAGGTGGAATATAGGGCCCACTCCTATCATTTCTGTTACCATAGTTACCCCGGTTGAAGTTGTTGTCGCGGTTGTAATTCCTATCTCGTACATAATGACCCTCTCGGTTGTAATTACCATAGTTCCAACCTTGGTTTTCTTGACCTTGGCGCCAATTCTCCTGATTGGAGCCTTCGGCGTTTGGTCGGAAACCACCCGTCTGCTGATTTACCGCATAAGAGTCCTCCTCATAGTAATACTTATCAGTTGGCGGCGGTGGTTTAGACTAGTAGTTCACCGCATTTACCTTTTGTTCACCTCAGTGACATGTTTCAACACCAACCCAAGCTCAGTTCTCATTTGAGCCATTTCCTCACGAATCTCATCTGTGGCTGGGTTGTGTGCGGATTGCACTGCAAAAGTGTTTCTCCCGGTATCTGTCTTCCTAGTGCTCCAAGCTTTATTATTTCGGGAGATTTTCTCCAACTTCTCAGCGATCTCAGCATAAGGACAGTCCCCATAAGAACCACCCGCTATCGTATCAAATACTGCTTTATTATTATCATCTTGTCCCCGATAGAAGTACTCTTTCAGTGACTCATCATCGATGCGGTAATTGGGGACACTTCTCAAGAACAAAGTGAATCTATCCCAAGAACTACTGAGTGATTCTCCCGGTAGTGCCACAAAGTTGTTCACCCTATCTTTGTGGTTTAGCTTCTTAGACACCGGGTAGTAACGTGCTAAGAACACATCCCCTAATTGATTCCAAGTGTAGATTGAGTTACAGGGGAGTTCTGTAAACCATATAGTAGCCTCTCCCATCAGTGAGAGAGGAAACACTCTCAACCCAATTACGTCCATTCAAATCAGGCCTCCCTAAAGAACTCTTACACACCGACCTTACTTTGGCCATGTGAGCATGTGGATCATCAGAAGGTAGCCCCGAAAATAAACCTCTAGCGGTGAGCATTTGCATCAGACTACTAGTTACAATGAAAGCATGTCCATGTGGTAGGGGAGGTAAGACAAGTGGCCCGTCAGAGTCAATAATGTTATTACATCCCCTATAATACTTTTGAGGGCGTGGAACGGGAGGTTGCCTCCGTATTTCATCTTCCCCACGATTTTTATGTAATAATAGACCATGAGCATAAACAGGAGGTGGAATGTCCGGGTTGTGATCATCATCGCGAATACCCATATTTTGATTCATCATGTGTAGTGTACGCTCCAGTTCGAGGTCGGATGGAAGAATGGGTTCTCCTCTACTCCGCATACTTGGCATACACGGAAGTTAGATCTGCAAGAGACAAAAACAACAAGAAGAAGTAAAATTAGGAAAATATTGAATAAACTTCGGTAATAAGCTTAAAGTTAATCTAAAAGCCACTTTTCCCGGCAGCAGCGCCAAAGTTTGATACGCTCAAATTTACTTCTCGAAAAGAAGTTTAAGCGATCGTATCAAGTAAATACCAAACTATGAGGTTGAGGTCGATCCCACGAGGAAAATGATTTAGACTTAACTTTAACCTACTATTACTTTTATTTGTTCAAGTCTTTTCCGAAAACAAGTAACAAAAAGGGGGTTTCGAATAACAAATATAATTAGCTAATTCTACGTAAACAAGTGACAAGTTCAAAGATTTAATTTTTATCAAGTAATGAAAGTAACTAGGGCTTAAGTGTTCTTGTAGGTTCATAACTCGGTAATTCTAGCTGTAACAATCCTTTCCTAATATCTTGCATGCAAAGTGGTAAGTTATGTATCCCTAATTCCTTGGTCAAACAACTACGAAATTTCACTCCGTACCTTGGTCCAGCTACGTGTGTATGCTTTACTAAACCTTACCTTTACCTCATATTAAGCATCATAATCGATATTTGGCTTAGTTGTTACTTCGTACCAACCAACACTAGCTTATTAGATAGTATATACTAAATCTATGTTGATAATTCTTTTTTTATTATCTACCTTCTTGGTCCAGCAAGTAGCAATAAGGCGAGTTCTAATGTTGGCCACCGTTAAAAAGACTTCTAAACGAGAAAATTATCAATACATGCAAGACATTATTTGAGAATTGTTATTTTAGCTAGGTTTTACCTTGTTATTTACCCATGGTTCCCACAACCCTAGTTATGGAGTTTAGTTACCCATGTTAATAATCAAACAATTCATATTAATTAGATAAGGATTCATGCACTTACTATGATGAGATCGAATATAATCCAGAGAACTACTTGAATTAATCAAAAACTTGCAACAAACGATTCCGAAAAATAAAGTAATTTCCAAAATCCCAAAATTCAATACTTAGAACTATAAAACTAAAAAATATCCAAGAGCCTAACCCCAACAACGAGGTCTTTACAAGTATTTATTATACTAGAATCCTAACAAAAGAGGGAAAATATTTTAAGGAAAATCTGCCCAAAAATGCGTCTAAGTCAACGACTGGAGCGACGGACCGTCGAAGTCACAACGGACCGTCGAGGACCTCTGTCGTGCCATACTTAACATCTTTTTCTACTGATTTCTTCACCCACTTTTTGTTACCATCGACGGACATGCAGGATGGTCCGTCGTGGCTATGACAGTCCGTCGATTGCTTTCGTTCCTCCATAATTAGAATCTTTCAAAGATGAGTACTGGGGATACTTTCTGTTAACCTTGACGGATGTGCAGGACGGTCCATCGTGGCTATGACGGTACCGAGAGCCTCTGTAGCCGCACACTTAGTCAGAATTCCCCAACTTCCTTTAGCAGCTTTTCCCATGTACGACGGTGGCCACCTACGGGATTTCGAGGTCACGACAGTTCATTGATGGCTCCATAGGTCGTCACTTCTGCAATTTTCAGCACAATACTCCCACGTTCTCCTTTTGGACAGATTTCCTGCAAACAAAGAGAAAACTACATTAAAACCAATACAAAAAGGCTTTAGAGACACACTAAACTTAAGGAAAAAACATTAAAAGTACCGTGTAACCACGGTACATCATTCCTATGCATAAAATCATCAATGCAGGAGAAAAGGCACAATTTAGTCAAAACCATGATTTATGGTCAATAACTCAACATGCACATATTTAGAATATTATAAGTCAACCTAACATGATATTAACCCAACACATAAGCAAGACAAATCAATACTTGTGCAATGCCAAGAATAGAACCCCATAACCCTATCCAAAGCTAAGCATCACATTAAGTCACTTATTACATACATACAACATAATCTCATAAATTATCATAACATGCTTGATTCATAAGTTCATATATAACTTGACATTCATAACATCTAAACAACTTGATCATACAACCCACTACTAAAATCATCCCTTAAGATACCACATGTGCAATGAGTAAAAGAAGTTCCACATCCTCCGTTACCCTATGTAGTAACCTTCAAGACAACCCTAATAATAGTTATATACTTGATATATTCATTTATCTTATTACAATAGGGAAAATAGTGCAATAACCGACATGATACCATGTGAGCTACATGGAATCCGGTGTTCTCCTCCCTTGCCAAAAAGAGAGGGTTAACACTTGCCTAAGGTGTAACATTTTACATAGCTACCTAGATGGATCCACTAAGCTATAGTCCTATGTGGGCACATAGTTAAAGGTCAAGTAGATTGTAAAAACTTGACTTGCTAGACGTGGAGGTTTCCATCTCATGAGACAACACATATCTTGGCAATACGAATTTACTAAACGTGAAGAAACCCATATGGAAGGACAGACTTACTAAACATGAGACCTCCATCTCATTTACATGCCCTTTCGGTACTAAAGATCTATTCCCTTTAGTAGTCATCATACCTTTCATACAAGATCACATTTGTCTCTTCTAGACCCCTATGTGAACAATTCATCATAATGGCCCATAGATATTCATATGTGAGAAATATCCTTTCACTTTAAAAGACCATACAAGTGAGTAAACCTTTTACTCAATACTTTATCATAATCATGATAAGCTATCTTCAATCATATAATAATAATACGGTAACATACTTGCATCCATAATGATCAATTCAATAGTCTAGGGTTAATGATAAGGAATAATCACTATCAACACCACAACTACGCAATAGACATAGAAGCATTACAATCAAAGTAAATCATACATAATCTAATTCAAGAAGAACAAATCTTCATACCTTATTAACCTCACATTGCCTTCATACTTCAAATACCAAGAATTTCATAACCAATGCATAAACAAGGTAAATACAAGAAGTAATACAATGCAATTACTATTCTACACTTTCACTTAATCATCATCTTTCACAAATATTATAGAATTACAAGGCATAATGAATTTAAGGAAGAACAAGGGTTCAATGGGGCAATCTTGATTGATTAACAATAATTGACAATTTATACTTTTCTAAACCATGATTAAAGACTATAATTCATCACAATTGATTAACAATTTTGTTTTCAAAAGAGAACCCATGTCTAGATTGAAACCCTATTTTTTGGGGAAGTTGAAAATCATATTTTGAAGGGCCTCTTGGGGAAAGGACTCCCAAGAGTGAAAGAAACCAAACCTTGATGATGATCTTGCCACAAATTTGAGATGAGAAACTTGGTGAATTCGTCCTTGAATTGGATTCCTAGTGTTCTTCAATGGAGGTTGAAGTTTTGGGAAGAGAGAAGCTAGAGAGATGTTAGAGAGATGTGAGTTTGGGAATTGTGGGAGTTGGGTTAGTTTAATTAGGCTTAGGTCTTTATATAGGTTCTTAAGTAGCTTAGTTAGACCTCCCTTAACCCTTAATTAACTAACTAACCTACTAAATAATTAAATGAACCAACTTAAAATGCCACAGCAAAATCAGCCCTGACCTATAAGACCTCGACCTACGATCTGTAGGTCAGTCGACGCCCATTGCACCAACCGTCCTGCACTATCGTTTGTGTCAGAGACTATGCATTTTATCCATTTTTGAAAAATTTCTAAGTGTTGAACGATGGAGGCATTGACGCCCCATCGTCCCACCAACCCCTCGTCGCCTGCAATTGTAGGTAGCTACTACTTCATTTTGCAAAATTGGGTCAAATGCAAGGGTCCTCTCCAAGGACCCTTAGGGTGGCCCTTAGCAAGTCGTACCCGGACGTTTCGACCCTAAACGCACTATAATACATGTTTGACACTTTTCCACCAAATTTCATCAAATTTTGACTCCTAAATCCTCGTGAAAGATGCTAAGGCACACTAGCACCTATATCACTAGTCTTCGGACGTCCTGGACGGTGCTTGACGTCTTAACTCTAAAAATCCCTAAATAACTTATAAACATTATTTTAGGTCTTAAAATAGTGTTACCAACCTTTGACCAACATGTGAGGCTCTAGATTAGGTCGTGAAATTTCGGAGTGTTACATTATCCCCCCTTAGGAACATTCGTACCAGAATGTCACAAAATATTTTGAAGGGAAAAAGGATAGACTCATACTAGAAGTCCAACCAAGAATATGCATAGTCAACATGAGTTACAACTCAATTCAATATAACAACATGACATTTACACATAGCAACTCAAAACATCATTTACTACACATAAGAGCTCAACATTACAACATGAGGAATTCCCTTCTCAATATCAACATGAGCCCAACACAACCTAAAGAGTCACTTATGCCAAAACTCATTTCAAAATACCTCAACATGCTTGAGAATATTTCATTAAGGTAACAACATACCAAATACACCAATAAGTGCAAATCAAGCCAAAAAACACTTTTTCCATGAAAACTCATTTTAGTAAAAAATTTACGATATTTATGAACATTTTGCAAAATAAGTCAAATTCAATTTTACTCATTATATTAGTTATTAACAGGAACAACTAACCTTAATTAGCAAAGATATGAGGATAGATGGACTTCATGTCTATCTCAGCCTCCCATGTTGCTCCCTCAACTAGGTGGTTCTTCCATAATTCCTTTAGGGAATCCACCTCTTTATTCCTCAACTTCTTCACTTCTCGATCAAGGATTTCCACCGGAACCTCTTCATATGAGAGGTTATCATCCACACCTCGACCTTCAATAGGAATAATGGATACGGGATCCCCAATACACTTTTTAGCATGGAAACATGAAACACCGTTGAAGACTTTCCAAGACAGCCCCAAATGACGGAGGCAGTAGACGGCTCGTGGGCCAGTCCACGCCCCGTCGATGGGTGTTGTGGGTCAGCACATAGACGTGGGAGGAGAGCATACAAAGACTAGCCTCAGTCGCAAACCACGGGAAAACAGAATGGTCCATTGGTTGGGAAACGGGCCGTCGATGGCCACTTGTTGGTTGAGGTTGTTTCTGCGCAGCTAACTGTAATGTGTAGGGGTGAAGTTGTAAATTCAGCCCATGTCCAAATAAGAGAAAGGGCGGTCACTAAAGGGTATTTTGGGTATTTTGCACATCTTTATAAGACTTTAACACTTAGAATATTTCATTCTTAAAAATCAAAACCCTAATTCCCTTTGAAATTCTCTAGAACTCCATTGGATCCAAAAATCAAGGAAGGGCTTGGATTTGAGAATTAAGTAGAGATTATTCATATAATTTATGGATTAACATCATTGAGGTATGGTATTTTATCCTTGAAACTCTATTCATCAAGGAGCCCAAATTAAAAGAAGTTTTCTAATGTTTTCAAAGATGAATTGTCCAATTTTATGATCTATTCATGGGTTCTTGCATTAATGGTTTTAAAGCATTGTATATTGATTGAATTGTTGTTAATTAGATGATTTTGACTCAATTAACCTATGAACGTATGTAATTGATGAACCCTAGTTTTTGACTACTTTATGTGTTAAGTGATTTGGACTTAATGCTCATGAATTCTAGTGTAGTTTTCTATGGGCTATTGAATGATATAAGAATTGTATTCAATTGATTTATTGGTTGTATTAGATTGATAAATCTATATATAATTGACCTAGATTCATTGATTATCATAGTTTTTATATTGAATCGATGTTCATGGCCATGGGTAAGGGCCTAATGGTATTGAATTGGATGATTTAGCTTCGAATTGAAGTGGAGATAATGGATTAGTGGTACGCTGCCCTACTTCTCTTTATTTTATGTTAATTATGCTTCAATTGTGTTAGGATTGGTATGGTCCACATATGGTTGCGGTGTTATGTTTTTTACTTGCAATTGATGTGGCCTTGTCGGCGTTACTTTATGATTATGATGATCATGGCCTTTTCGGCACTACTTTAATTAATTTGACGACTTGTGTAGTTTATCATGTGAAGTATGATCATATCTACATACATGTTAAGTAATGTGAAAGTATGTGTCTCTTCTATTGATACTATTTAGGTGATCATGTTAGACTATGACTATGCTCTTGTATGTCTAGTCTTAGAGTTGATGCATGATTCTTTTTAATTGGTTATTGAGTCTTATGATGGGTATATTGATGATGTTATAGTAGTGTATATGGTGATATAAAGAGGATGAAGGTTGTGCCTATGTGCTTCTTGAATATGAAATGCAATATGTGATAAAATGAAGTCCTAATGTGTCCTGTGTGGTAGACTTGTGTCCCTTACTTGATGCATGCATGAATGTGAATATAAGATGTCTTGACTTAGGATTCTAAAGCCTCTTAGTCTTGTATGTATGAATTACATGAGACCTTGAATGATGTTAAGAGGGTCCTTTATGTGAAACCTTGAACCTAGTGGTAAGGTTATGAACCTTGAAGTCAAAAGTCGTAATGGTATCCTTCTTGTAATGAATGATGGACTTAAGGTTGGTTGGCTGGAACGACATCATATCAATCCTTAGGAAAGTCATTATGATCTTCTTGTCTCCATTGTAAGGTAGCCCTAGTGGACCTCTTTGGTAGGGTAAATGTGATTGAGTTATGAACTTGATATGGAACCCCTTTATATGAACCTTTAATGTAAATTACTCTATGAGAACAAAGGCTAGCACCGAGTGAGTATGGTAAGGGAAGTAGCTCTAGTTAAAGGATGAGAATAGAGTACAAAGCACACCCTTCATATTCCTTAACCTTGTGCCTACATGGGATGTGTCCAAGTTCTACCATTGGCAAGTAGAACACCCTCTATCGGAGTAGGTTACCACTATGGATTCCATGCTTTGCGACCATGGTCTATGCCGGTTATTGCGTATTCTCATCTTGTGGGATACCTACTAGCATTAGAAAAGTTCTATGAAGTTTAGTTGGTGGTATGGGATGCTATCTAGACATTGCAGAATAGGCTTTGAAGATGTTAGTGAGAGTCCCTAGGTCTTCTCCAAGACCATTACTTTAATGTCCTTATGTGATTAATGTCTCTTAAATGAACTAAGTAATGTAATGACTTAAGTTAAGAAATAAATTTAAAGGAATAAGTACTTATCTAGAGTAGTTAAGGGTTGTCTAGTTAAGGTGTGAAGGGGGCATAGGAATGGTCACTTCGTATCTTACATAGATAAGTCTTAAGAATGACTATATTTAGGGAAGTTGCTTGATTATGTAGACATGGTCTAAGCCTTAGGTAGTCTTAAGGATTATTTAGGTAATCTTGAAGAGGTCAATCATGGACGTTATCTTCTTTATTTACTTAAGTAAGTCTTTTGATAGCCTTTGGAAGGAGAATGTCATATCATCTATATGTTGTTGTATTAAGTGAGAATGATTCTATATTAGGTATTATATAGGATCTCTTAAGTTTATATGTAAGGGATTGTAAGGGCGGTCGCTTCACAACTCACTCAAGTGAGACTTAGAATCACCTTTGGTAGGAGAAATATTATGTTCTTATGTTGGTTGATTGTAAGTGTGTGTATCTCATTATAAGTGGTCTTAAGGACCATTTAGGTGTGTATAGAGAGTTTGTATTAGCGGTCACTCTTTGTCTTACTTAAGTGAGTCTTAGGATAACTTTTAGTGAGAGGATTAAATGTTAGAAGGTGTCTAAAGTGAAGCTAAGAAACATTACTGTAACAGTGAAGAAGCTCAATGTACAGTGAAGTAGTTTACTGTAATGTTGCTTCTAAAAATGTGATAAATGGTCTAAGTGATTTCTTATGTGTTTTTAAGTTGATAAATTTTGTTCTTATGATTATATTATGATATTCAAATCAAAAGATTCATATTTCCAACAAATGTCCGTTTTCATGATTTTTATGCATTATGTCATACTTAGTACATGTGGTTGTACTAATTCCATGCTTTTATCTATCTCTATAGTGGTTGGTAGGTGAGGAGCATTTGGGAAGCAAGACTTGGATCGTATCATCATTCAAGTGAAGTGAAGTATGTCCTCATTTGACTCTATGGCATAGATATCTTTTATTTCTTTATCGAAGTATTGTTATAGACTTAGTAGTATTATATTTCTATTGTGTATGTGCCGTGTCCCAGAGTATTCTTGTGTCTATGATTTGATGAAGTGAGACTTAGTATTTCCTATGAGTTTTATATGAAAGAGTTTATAAATACTTATAGAATTTTTATCAAAAGTTTTAATTCCGCACTATCTTTCATATGTTTATATGCGATGAACGATACAAAAGGGTTTGTACAAGAACTTCGAGAGGTCAAGTACGCCGTTGCACTCCGAGAGTGTCATATCTTCTTGGGTATGGTCTCGGGATGTGACAAAACCTATAAAGGAAAGTCGTCTTAAAATATCTCCAAGCAATCCGGCCTTCTATAACCGGCTTCTCATCCTTCCATTGCTCATACCAAACTTGAGCCACATTTTTAAGTTGGTAGGCGGCTAGTTCTGCCTTTTCATTAGAAGACACCCCTATAGTATCTAGCACCTTGAACACTTCATCAATGAGCCCTTGTGGGCCCTCCTCCACCATATATCCAAAGAAAGTAGGGGGATTCATCCTTGTGAAATTTCTTATCCTTGATGTGGTAGTGCTAGCATTCAGAACCAGTTGAACCCTAGTATCCCTAGCAACTTGTGTAGCCAACACTTGGGTCATTCTATGAATGGCTGCCCTTATCTCCAGATTAGACATAGCCCCTTCTTCAATGGGAACTTGAGGGTTTTGAGGAGTCGGAGGGGGAACCGCCTCATTCACATTCTCCTCTTCGACCTTTTGAGAGTTGTGCCTTCTTGTATTCATTGCCTATAAGCACAATAAAAAGATTAGAAGATAAGGACATTTAGAGTTAAGGCTCTTGAGGCACGACTTCAAGATTACCAATAAAGTGAGACTTTACTAAGCATCACATAGCCTCTCATTCATAAGTGTGGCGCGCTTCACACCATGAACAAGACTCTACGTAGACGTGATTCAATGAGACATCATTCCTAATATTTCTGTCACGACCCACAAGTACACCCTAGAAGTTAGAGTGTCCTTGTGTTGCCACACGGCAAATGAGACTTCAAGAAGTCTCATCTAAGCCACTCGTACCATTAATTGCATAATAAACATACTAAAATGAGTAAATTTTAAAACATTCTTCACACACGAAGAACTCTTTTCATAATCATTACAGAAGCGAAGGACTTTAATTTAAAACATTCAACCTTTACTATATATCCTTGAACCATCTAAACTTTAGAGTATACAATACTTGGGACTAAGCCCATACAATACATAAAATAAAGACTAAGACATAAGGAAACACGTGTGGATATTGTCCTCGAATCGATGAGGACTCACCAATGCTTCATCTTCAACCCTTAGAAACCGATCCATCCTCCATGGCACACCAAGACTTCCAATTCCCTACACTTCAGTCAAAAAGGGAAAAGAAGGGGTTAGCACATTAGATGAACTATGTATGGAAGTCATGCAAAAAACATGAAAAAGGGACATTTAGTTAATAACATGCTTTTCATGAATTTTGGTTAAAACATCATACTATTTGCATTAGAACAACATTTAACAACTTAGAAACACATAAGGAACCATTTAAACAATTAGTCACATTTTTAGGAAATATTACAGTGAACTCACTTCAATGTACAGTTAACTCACTTCACTGTTATAGTGAAGTTCTTTAGCTTCACTTTGCACACGTTTTAGCATATAATCCCCTCACTAAAAGCTATCCTAAGACTCACTTAAGTAAGACAAAGAGAGACCGCCCATACACCCTCTCTAGGCACATCTATGTGATCCTTAAGACCACCTATAATTAGATCAACATACATTTACAAGACATCAAACATACGAACATGAGATCCTCCTACCAAAGGTGATTCTAAGGTTCACTTGAGTGAGTTGTGAAGCGACCTCCATTACAATCCCTTACACACACCCTTAAGAGATCCTATAGAATACCTAAGATAGAATTATTCTCACTTAATGCATCAACACATAGATAATATGACATTCTCCTTCCAAGGGATATCAAAAGACTTACTTAAGTAAATCAAGAAGATAACGTCTATGAATGACCTCTTCAAGATTACCTAAGTAATCCTTGAGAATACCTAAGTTTGGATCATGTAAACAAAATCAACCATCTTCCCTAACTAGAGTCATTCTCAAAACTTATCTAGGTAAGATAAGAAGTGATCATTCCTATGCCTCCTTCACACCTTAACTAGACAACCCTTAACTACTCTAGATGAGTACTTATTTGTTTAACATACTTTCTTAACTTAAGTCATTACATTCATTAGTTCATTTAAGACTCATTCATCACATAAGGACATTCAAGTAATGGTCTTGGACAAGACCTAGGGACTCCAACTAACACCTTCCAAGCCTATTGTTCAATGTCTAGATAGTGTCCCATACAACCACCTAAACTTCATAGAACTTCTCTAATGCTAGTAAGTATCCCATATGATGAGAATAGGCAATAACCGACATACACCATGGCACCAAAGAATGGAATCCGGAGTTCTAACCTACTCCGATGAGGGTGTTCTACTTGCCAATGGTAGAACTTGGACACATCCCATATAGTCACATGGTTAAGGAATATGAAGGGCGTGCTTTGTATTCTAGTCTCATCCTTTAACTAGAACTACTTCCCTTACCATACTCACTCGGTTCTATCCTTTGTTCTCATAGAGTAATTTTCATTAAAGGTTCATACAATTGGGTTCCATATCTAGTTCATAACCCAATCACGTTTACCCTATAAAAGAGGTCCTCTAGGGCTACCTTCCAATGGCGACAAGAATCTCATCACGACTTACCTAAAGTTTGATATGATGTCGTTCCAGCCAATCAACCTTAAGTCTATCATTCCTTTACTTGAAGGATACCATTACGGCTTTCGAATTCAACATTCATAACCTTACCACTAGGTTCAAGGTTTCACATAAAGACCCTCTTAACATCATTCAAGGTCACATGTCATTCATACATTCAAGACTAAGAGAATTTAGCATCCTATGTCAAAACATCACATATTCACTTTCATACATGCATCAAGTAAGGGACACAAGTCAACAAAGACAAGACACCACATACTTCACTTTAACACATATTACATGTCATTCTTTAAGTCACTTAGGGATAATCATTGTCATATTTATTTCATCCTATACACTACCATATCTTCATCAATATAACCATTATAGACTCATATACTCAAGTAGGAACGACCATGCATCAACCTTAAGACTACATATCTAAACAAATAGACATAGTCTACATTATCTTCTAACATACGTAGAAAGAACACATACTTTCACATTACTTCACATATAGATATATATAATCATACTTCACATAAATCAACTACATAAATCATCATAATACTTCAAGTAGTGCCGACAAGGTCATGATCATCATATTGCATAAAGTAACATTGACAAGGCCACATCAATTCACATAGCACCGCCACCATAAGTGGACCATACCAAGCACAACATAATTGAAGTCTAATTAACATGAAATAAATGGAATTAGGGCGGCATACCCCCACTCCATCTTACCACTTCGATTCCAAAGCTAAATCATCCAATTTGATACCATAAGGCCTTTACCCATGACCATGAACATCAATTCAATACATAAACTATAATACTCAATTAAACTATGTTAATTCAACATATATTTATGAATCTAATACAACCTATACATCAATTGAATACAATTCTTACATTATTAGATAGCCCATAGAAAGCTACACTGGAATTCATAAGTATTAAGTCAATATCAATTCAATAAGCCTAATATTCAATAGATCTAAGAATATAAAATAATAAATTGATCAAATTGAAACAGCCTATAAACCAATTAATCATAATCTATACATGAATCAAAAGCCCATAACAATCTACACTTGAATTCATTAATATCAAAGCATGATCACATAACCCATATTTTAGTCAAATTGAGAGATTTGTGAAGGTCAAGGGTTCATGAAGAATTTCATTGGAAAAAATCAATTATACATCAAAAATATCATATCTTATTGTTTGAAAACCTTTCATGCTAGAACCCAAGACTTAGAGTAGAAATTGGACTTTTCATCGATTTGAAATATTTGAAAAGCATCTTTGAAATTGGCTTTAAGGTGATAGCAAGCCTTAGATGAAGAAATCCCATACCTTATTAGAATAACCCAATGATAATTTAAGAATAAACTACATTGAAGAAAATCTTCAAGCTCCATCTTCACCTCGAACTCTCATGGAGGTTTTTGAAGAAACTTTGGGAGGGAATGTGTTTTGCATTAGGTGTTAGGGTTTAAATGAGAGTTTAATGACTTATATACTCTTAAAATAACCATAAAGACACTGAAAAACCGTCCTCCTATTTTATAAGACTTGGGGTGAATTTCCCAAAACCCCAAGCCTTAACAGAAAACTGGCAGGAAGTTACAAAACCATCGACGCCAAGCATCGACGGTCCGTGGTCTCACCCACGCCTCATCGATGGGGTCTCGTTGGTTGCTCCTGCAACTACTCAACCTGCAGGCCAAGTGACTCCATCGACGCCACCCATCGACGGGCCGTCGCCTGGTTGACTGGCCGTCGTTTGGGTCAGTCAGATCAATTGCCACTGCCTGGCAGCGTTGAGCTCCAAGTTGGTATCCTCCTTTATGGTCCCTTGTGGGTCCGATGTAGAGTCGTACCTGGATGTTTCCAACCTAAATATGTTTGTGTATGAGTTTAGGACCTACCACATCAATTTCATCCAAAACGAACATGTAAAACTTAACGAAACATACATAGACACGGAAGGTCGTTTCAAGGCAAACCTTTCGAACATCATGGACGTTCTTGGACGTTTGACCTCCAAACTTCACGAAACATGACACACTGCCTATATACACTATAATAACTCATTTAAGGACCTTATAACCTCATTAATCACACATAAACACATAAATCCACATATGAGGCACCTAGGTGACTTAGTCATCGAACGTCTTGGACTTCCCTTGATGTTTGACTTCCAATGCACCTAAACTCTTAAACACTCCTCAAACCCACATTATAAAACATTTTAGGACCTTAGACCATCATTACAACCATGTTAGGCTATATATTTGTCACAACCCAAAAGCATACCCTAGAAGATAGGGTACACTCTTGGATTGTAACCGGCGTCGTCGACCTCTCGGAGGTCTAAGACAAGCCTCTCATATCATTCATTGCATTGGCATAGTAAATTTAGCAGAAAATTTAAAACTTTTCATAACACATCATGTGCTAGAAACATCACATCGTATATATATAAAACATAAGTCATAATACATATTTAAACTCTAAGTCCCTTTGCCATCATAGACTCAATAACTTTAGAGTACATTAGGGACACGGCCCATACGACACATTACATAACTATACAATATTTGAAGACTTTACATTAAAGACATTAATAGGACATCCTTGGACTTAAGGATTCCTTTCCTTGAGCTTGGGAAATCACCTATCAAGCTCCCCAATCATAGACCTTCTTTAAGCATTCCAATACCTACACTTTGTGTAAAAAGTAAAGAAGAATGGGATTAGCACAAGAATGTACTAAGTATGACAACCATGCGAAAACATGCATTTAAAAGGGACATTTCCTTGAAATCATACTTCATGCCATTTTGAGTAAATCATCATAAAACCTTTGTTAACATCATTTATATCATCCACATACGTCATAGAAACACAATCAAAGGCCAATCATCATATGAAAGCACATATAGAATATAAGTGTACATAAAGGTCACTTTATAGTGAACTCACCCTTCTTAGCATTTAACTCTTTCTTTCAATTCATTAATCTCCTAAATAATCCTTTAGGGATACTTGGTGCAATGCATCACCTTAGGGACATAAGAGAATACCATATATAGTATCTACACAAGACAACACATGCCATCATAGAAGTATAGTACAACATAAACATAGTCAAACCAAGACTACAACATCATACATAAAGGACACATACATAATCATATACATTAGAGAACCTTCCTAAGACTTCCCAAGGAGTCACTTGTGCAATGTCTAGATGGGTTCATTACTTCCATCTATCCTAAGTAACTTACCTTAAGTCCTCCTAGTTAGGATCCTATTCAATTACTTCCATTGTCCATTTTACTTTAGGGAAACCATAGCCTTAACCGACACTAAGACCATGGGTGCTAATCATGGAATTTGGTGTTGTAGAGCCTTACACCAAAGGAAGGTGTTACTACCTAGCCAAGGTAGAACATTAACATACATGCTAGCATATCAAGTGAATTCACTTTGCTAGATCCTATGTGGCAAGCATAGTTTATGGAACTAAGAGATAGGTATTCCCTCTATATACCATTTGGTAATGGGGCCTCACCTCATGAGATAACATGAGTGAATATTCCTCAAGGAAAGTCAACACTTCATGTAAGTACATAGGTGAGTATTCCTCTAAGGGAAGTCAACACCATATGTAGGTCCATAGGTGATTATTCCTCTAAGGGAAGTCAACACTCTATAAGGGACAAATGGTGAAATATTCCTCTAAGGGAAGTCGACACCATACATAGGTCCATAGGTGATTATTCCTCTAAGGGAAGTCAACACTCTATAAGGGACAAATGGTGAAATATTCCTCTAAGGGAAGTCAACACCTCTCAATGTCAAGTTCACTCGGTGCTAGGCTAAGTTCCCTTTATTGAAAAGCCTTTATTACCTTTGTTTATAAAACATAGTCTTAGGATATTCATCATTCATATGCTTATAGCATATTCAAGCACCTATCTAGTTTTGGAGTATTCTTGGGCCCTCCTAGTTGGACCTCTTCTCCCTAACTAGATCATCCATGTGTGTGAGTGTATATATAGATGTGAGCAAACCTTTCACATAACACATCAAGTCACACATGTTCATATATCGATGCATAAGTCTATAGGCATAACTATATGAGCAATCCTTTCATATAAACCTACTAAGACACTATACACATTCATACTTCATCATATCATATTCATAACATGTTCATATAATCATCCTTCATATGCATAAGAACCAAACCTAGGAACTATCCTATCAAGATATACATGTGCAATGCATAGACAAAGTCCCATACCCTTGTCCATACTAGTACACCTATCAAGTCATCCTAGTAAGGGAATACAAATCATACATTCATACATCACCTTAGTATGCATAGTAGTAGACACTAGTGAATATGAGAACTACCTTTCATTTAGACACAATGACTTATACTACTTGTAATATGCATGTAAGTGAGAGTGTGTGTACATTTACCAACATGATCACGTAATGGCCATCAATAACATCTTAAGTCAGCCACACTTACTTGACCATATTATACTTCAAGCACATAGCACACAACACATAATAGCATAGGAGACAAGGCAATATATACCATGAAATCAATACTCCTAACTTTAGCTATTTACACTTTCATATAAGGAATACATGGGTAGAGGCTATTAACCATTTTAACACATCAATGGCAGCACCTATACAATACCCTAACATGATTATATACATGCTCATACAATAGCCACACTACCTAATTCACAACTAGAATAGGAAAGTAGGCATAAGCTTCTCATAGTATCATTTTAAGCACATGTTCATAAGTTCATCAATTTGCCTTCATGGCCATGGTCAACACATATATAATGACAATAAAGTAAACACCGCCACCATAAGTGGACCATACCACACAATGCCATACAAGGCTTCATCAACATTACTATAAGGAATAGAGAAGTAGGAGAGTAAAGAGAATAAGCAATCTTACCAATTTCTCACCCTTTGATCATCATTGATCAATACACCTTATTCATCATTAAGATACATATATGGCAGTAGCTAAATGTACTTTAAGTATATAATAAACCATGTACAAGCCGCTACAAGATTATACCATAACGTAATACAACATCTCAACATACTAGGAAAGTAGAATAACATAGATCATTAATCAATTTCATTTATATGGATTATAGGTCATATTTCATGAATCATATCACCCTAAGGCAGTAGCTAATGAAATCATAATCTAGATGAGACACTACTACAATTTGCCATTAAGGTCGATACAAGCATACTTTATATAGGGAGTTCATGGAAAGTAAGTTTACATAGGTTAATCATATTCAACCTATCATGAATTGACCCATATTGTATTAATTACATATAATTCATCCTCATACTTCATTATAGGCAGCATCTATAGACATTAACCATAATCAATTCTTATAGCGACTAACCTAACGTTAAGATCACAAGTTACAACTTCATAGACAAGAAGAGCCTAGATTAATTCAAACCAAGCCTTTTCTACTTTAGTCATACATGATTTATATCCACAATTCAACCATGGTATTAACCTAATCGAAATTCACTTTAGATCACAAGAAAACCAATGTTAAAGTGAACTATAGAAAACTAGGCTAAACATGCTCAAATCTTCATACATTAATCCTCATGCATCATTCAACATCAATTCAACATAAATTCATGTAAATAACAGTATATACCATCACCTCAACATAAGAGAATCATAGTTCAATCGATAACAAGTCAAGATCACAAAGCCCATGTAAGAGCTAAACCAATTTTTGGAAGGAACATGGGTTCATCATGCAATTGGAGTGAAATAACATTCAAATCACTGTATTAACTTCAATTCATCATGATTTAATCATTAAAAACGTTTTGAGAAAGAACCCATGGCTAGATTGGAGAAGAAGAACTTTGATCATAAACTTTCTTTGAAAAACATTGAGAATGGCTCTCTAGATGAAAAGATAACTAGAGATGAAGATCACCATACCTTTTATTAGTTGAAAACCTCTAAAACTTCATGATTCATCCATGGAAAACCCAGCTTGAATCTGTTCTTGAGCTTCACCAACAATGGTGGTTTTAGAGAGAACATTTTTTGGAGAAAAAGGCTTAAAATATGTGAGAGGGTTTGGGAATGGGTTGATCACGTTTTTAGGGACTTATATACACCTAAAATCACTTAATTAAACCTATTTTAGTCAAGTTAGGACGTGGGGTGAATTTACCATTCACCCCTTTAAGAGGCAGCACGCAGGCAGCTAACTAGCAGGCCACCCGCGACGCATGCCTTGACGGGGCGTCATGGGCTTGACGGGGCGTCATGCCCTCCGTCGCCCATGACTTAGCCAATTTCTTGGCTCACAACCTGCCCAAGGATACCCTCCTTCGACGGGACCTGCTTGACGGTCCGTTGGAGGCCCAACGGTCCGTCATTGGGTCCGTCAAGGACACTGCCCAGGCAGTGTATTGGCAGCCTTGGGGTCCTTCTTTTGGGGCCTCTTGTGGGGCCCTTTAGAAGTCGTACCCGGACGTTTCCAACGCGATTACAAACCTTAACATGTTATAGACCTACCACATAAGTTTCATCCAAAACAAACACCTACAAGACGTCCAAACAGCCTTGACCCCAACATGACATACGATGAACGTCTTAGGGTCTATCTTTCGAACGTCTTGGACGTTCTTGGGCGTTTGACCTCCAAACTTTACGAAACTTCATATAATAACATTAAACATCATTTAAAACCATTTCAAGACTTATTTGACTCAGTTCACACAATTTAGGCATGCATACACACATGAGGCACATTAGCGACTATTCGTCGAACGTCTTGGACGTCCCTTGACGTTCGACTTCCAAATCACCTCAAACTTTGCACACTGACTCTATATGACATAATAAGGCATTTTAGGACCTTATAACGATAAGACGAACATATTAGGTCTAGACACCTTATCTCATTTTCGAGGTCTTACAATATCCCCCACTTGGGAACATTCGTCCTCGAATGACACTTAGGACTCTTTAATCACATCAATGACTTCAATACACATAAGAGCAGTTCGTCACCTTTAAAATATCATCAAATCATTTTAGCACTCCATGCACACAAGTAAGCAAAACTTCGATTCACTCACCCTTAATGCATTAATCAAAGAGGCTCTTATCATGTTCATAGGAGGAACATACTTCTCCTAATCATAACATGGTCATTGCACCTTAATTCATCAAGATATCATCTTGCAAGGCCACATATAGGCAGATTTCAACAATACTCAAAACAAGTAGGCATTCATACTTCAATGCACATAGACTTGAGTTAATTGCATTTAACAAAAATCTTCATTAGTTAGACCTAGTACCATGAAGGTCATACTCAACCATACCATGCTTAGTGGTGTCCATGGAGGAATGTCTTGCTCCTCAACACATTACATGTATCATGAGTTCACACCTTAGCAAAGTACAAGGTCAATTTCCTTAAAAATGAGAAATTTCAACTTTCAAGCAAAGTCATGCATATATTTTTCTTCCTAGTGAAGTCTAAATGGCAAGTCACACCAAGTGCATCACAACAAAATAGGAAGTCATTCCACAAATCTCTTTTCTTAACATATTACTCACCCTTAAAGTAAGCCTCATTTTGGAAAAATAGCACAAACCATAGGCACACACGTATACACTTAGCAAAACATGCTTTCACCTTTCAAGAATGAGCCTACAATTTTATATTACAAATCATCAAGTCACTAAAGTTTCAAGAGAGTCAACATATTTCATGGTAAAAGAGACTCAACTTCGATTGCAAGGCTAAACAATTTACCCTACAAGTGACTATTTCCAAGTTCCTTGTCTTACCTCATGAGGTCAACTTCACAATTAGCACATTAAAATGCAAGTCAACAAGAGAAAACATGGATTTTATCAAAAAAAATTTCTTTTCATGCCCTTTGGAAAATTCACCATGTCTCTAAGATGATGTCAATTAGTTCATACCAATCATATAAAGATCATGCAATTCACACTTTATGCAAGACTATTTTCATGAACAAGCATACTAAGAATTCATATTTTCAAATTCGTGTAAGAATAGAAGAACAATGTAGACAATTTCTACAATCTCACCACTCAAACACCATCCCCCACTTAGGGTAAACCAACTTAAGAGCAACTTAACCCAACATATAGAGGATTTCAAATACAAAACCTTCACATTCATCACTTAAAGTGATTACTACTTTAGAGAAAATTCTCATTAATTCAATTTAACAACTCATTCTTCATAAGCATGCATACTATATTTACAATTCAAGTCTCCATAAAAGACTCCAATTTATACTAGCAACTCATCAAGTATCATTTATATGCAAAGGAAAACAATGCACATTTTTAATCGCATACACTCATAGGATAGCATACCTCCATAGGTAGTCATTAAACAATCCAAGTTCAAATCCAAATATTTGGATACTATCATACAAAATCATATAGGAATACACGATTTAAGAGAAATCACTTTAACCACTATAACTTCTAGCATACTTCAACTATATCATGACATACATCATTGACATAACATGCTATTTCACATAGATTTCATATATTGCCATAAATGGCATCACATCGTCAAATAAGAGATATTTCATGCATAGCAAGGTAAGATAACTAATCATAATCCCCATAGAGTTAACATGTGCAATGATCACGTAAAGCTCCATAACTTCACTAAACCAAGTAACCCAACAAGAACTACAATTAGCATCATACTCCACTCATCTATAACCTTCATGCATGGATAACTCCATATCTTTAGCACACTAGGCTATTTACATGATTATAAGCATAGAGATCGTTACATAAGGACATTCATATCTATCATCATACACATACATAGTATTACCCTCCTAAGGTCTCCATCAAGGAAAACTAGTGCAAGACATAGGTAGAGTCCCATACCCCTACCTAAGTCTAGTTAACCCTTCAAGTCGCCTTAGTTAGTATATACATCATCAAATAAGAATAATTGTCACCTTCACACATACTCATTCAAACCATAAAACAAGGATAAGCATTTCAAACTCACCTTTTCTCCCTCAAGCATAGAGAATTCTCATCCAAGCAATCATATCTAAAAGACCACCGGACAAGAAAACATAAGAGAGAGATCTTATAGCATTAAGTTCTATGGCACGATATGAGATTGATGAAGAAGGGAAACTCTATCGTCCTATAGTCTCTCGTACCATTGAATGTGTCGCGACTCACCACCAATGATACGAGACTCTACTAGACGTGGCAATATGAGACTTTTTAGAACCTAAAACCGCTTTATAAACCTCATGCTCTGATACCAAGTTTGTCACAACCCAAAAGCATACCCTAGAAGATAGGGTACAATCTTGGATTGTAACCGGCGTCGTCGACCTCTCGGAGGTCTAAGACAAGCCTCTCATATCATTCATTGCATTGGCATAGTAAATTTAGCGGAAAATTTAAAACTTTTCATAACACATCATGTGCTAGAAACATCACATCGTATATATATAAAACATAAGTCATAATACATATTTAAACTCTAAGTCCCTTTGCCATCTTAGACTCAATAACTTTAGAGTACATTAGGGACACGGCCCATACGACACATTACATAACTATACAATATTTGAAGACTTTACATTAAAAACATTAATAGGACATCCTTGGACTTAAGGATTCCTTTCCTTGAGCTTGGGAAATCACCTATCAAGCTCCCCAATCATAGACCTTCTTTAAGCATTCCAATACCTACACTTTGTGTAAAAAGTAAAGAAGAATGGGATTAGCACAAGAATGTACTAAGTATGGCAACCATGCGAAAACATGCATTTAAAAGGGACATTTCCTTGAAATCATACTTCATGCCATTTTGAGTAAATCATCATAAAACCTTTGTTAACATCATTTATATCATCCACATACGTCATAGAAACACAATCAAAGGCCAATCATCATATGAAAGCACATATAGAATATAAGTGCACATAAAGGTCACTTTATAGTGAACTCACCCTTCTTAGCATTTAACTCTTTCTTTCAATTCATTAATCTCCTAAATAATCCTTTAGGGATACTTGGTGCAATGCATCACCTTAGGGACATAAGAGAATACCATATATAGTATCTACACAAGACAACACATGCCATCATAGAAGTATAGTACAACATAAACATAGTCAAACCAAGACTACAACATCATACATAAAGGACACATACATAATCATATACATTAGAGAACCTTCCTAAGACTTCCCAAGGAGTCACTTGTGCAATGTCTAGATGGGTTCATTACTTCCATCTATCCTAAGTAACTTACCTTAAGTCCTCCTAGTTAGGATCCTATTCAATTACTTCCATTGTCCATTTTACTTTAGGGAAACCATAGCCTTAACCGACACTAAGACCATGGGTGCTAATCATGGAATTTGGTGTTGTAGAGCCTTACACCAAAGGAAGGTGTTACTACCTAGCCAAGGTAGAACATTAACATACATGCTAGCATATAAAGCGAATTCACTTTGCTAGATCCTATGTGGCAAGCATAGTTTATGGAACTAAGAGATAGGTATTCCCTCTATATACCATTTGGTAATGGGGCCTCACCTCATGAGATAACATGAGTGAATATTCCTCAAGGAAAGTCAACACTTCATGTAAGTACATAGGTGAGTATTCCTCTAAGGGAAGTCAACACCATATGTAGGTCCATAGGTGATTATTCCTCTAAGGGAAGTCAACACTCTATAAGGGACAAATGGTGAAATATTCCTCTAAGGGAAGTCGACACCATACATAGGTCCATAGGTGATTATTCCTCTAAGGGAAGTCAACACTCTATAAGGGACAAATGGTGAAATATTCCTCTAAGGGAAGTCAACACCTCTCAATGTCAAGTTCACTCGGTGCTAGGCTAAGTTCCTTTATTGAAAAGCCTTTATTACCTTTGTTTATAAAACATAGTCTTAGGATATTCATCATTCATATGCTTATAGCATATTCAAGCACCTATCTAGTTTTGGAGTATTCTTGGGCCCTCCTAGTTGGACCTCTTCTCCCTAACTAGATCATCCATGTGTGTGAGTGTATATATAGATGTGAGCAAACCTTTCACATAACACATCAAGTCACACATGTTCATATATCAATGCATAAGTCTATAGGCATAACTATATGAGCAATCCTTTCATATAAACCTACTAAGACACTATACACATTCATACTTCATCATATCATATTCATAACATGTTCATATAATCATCCTTCATATGCATAAGAACCAAACCTAGGAACTATCCTATCAAGATATACATGTGCAATGCATAGACAAAGTCCCATACCCTTGTCCATACTAGTACACCTATCAAGTCATCCTAGTAAGGGAATACAAATCATACATTCATACATCACCTTAGTATGCATAGTAGTAGACACTAGTGAATATGAGAACTACCTTTCATTTAGACACAATGACTTATACTACTTGTAATATGCATGTAAGTGAGAGTGTGTGTACATTTACCAACATGATCACGTAATGGCCATCAATAACATCTTAAGTCAGCCACACTTACTTGACCATATTATACTTCAAGCACATAGCACACAACACATAATAGCATAGGAGACAAGGCAATATATACCATGAAATCAATACTCCTAACTTTAGCTATTTACACTTTCATATAAGGAATACATGGGTAGAGGCTATTAACCATTTTAACACATCAATGGCAGCACCTATACAATACCCTAACATGATTATATACATGCTCATACAATAGCCACACTACCTAATTCACAACTAGAATAGGAAAGTAGGCATAAGCTTCTCATAGTATCATTTTAAGCACATGTTCATAAGTTCATCAATTTGCCTTCATGGCCATGGTCAACACATATATAATGACAATAAAGTAAACACCGCCACCATAAGTGGACCATACCACACAATGCCATACAAGGCTTCATCAACATTACTATAAGGAATAGAGAAGTAGGAGAGTAAAGAGAATAAGCAATCTTACCAATTTCTCACCCTTTGATCATCATTGATCAATACACCTTATTCATCATTAAGATACATATATGGCAGTAGCTAAATGTACTTTAAGTATATAATAAACCATGTACAAGCAGCTACAAGATTATACCATAACGTAATACAACATCTCAACATACTAGGAAAGTAGAATAACATAGATCATTAATCAATTTCATTTATATGGATTATAGGTCATATTTCATGAATCATATCACCCTAAGGCAGTAGCTAATGAAATCATAATCTAGATCAGACACTACTACAATTTGCCATTAAGGTCGATACAAGCATACTTTATATAGGGAGTTCATGGAAAGTAAGTTTACATAGGTTAATCATATTCAACCTATCATGAATTGACCCATATTGTATTAATTACATATAATTCATCCTCATACTTCATTATAGGCAGCATCTATAGACATTAACCATAATCAATTCTTATAGCGACTAACCTAACGTTAAGATCACAAGTTACAACTTCATAGACAAGAAGAGCCTAGATTAATTCAAACCAAGCCTTTTCTACTTTAGTCATACATGATTTATATCCACAATTCAACCATGTTATTAACCTAAAACAGTAGCTACAAGAACCACAACTTAATCGAAATTCACTTTAGATCACAAGAAAACCAATGTTAAAGTGAACTACAGAAAACTAGGCTAAACATGCTCAAATCTTCATACATTAATCCTCATGCATCATTCAACATCAATTCAACATAAATTCATGTAAATAACAGTATATACCATCACCTCAACATAAGAGAATCATAGTTCAATCGATAACAAGTCAAGATCACAAAGCCCATGTAAGAGCTAAACCAATTTTGCGAAGGAACATGGGTTCATCATGCAATTGGAGTGAAATAACATTCAAATCACTGTATTAACTTCAATTCATCATGATTTAATCATTAAAAACGTTTTGAGAAAGAACCCATGGCTAGATTGGAGAAGAAGAACTTTGATCATAAACTTTCTTTGAAAAACATTGAGAATGGCTCTCTAGATGAAAAGATAACTAGAGATGAAGATCACCATACCTTTTATTAGTTGAAAACCTCTAAAACTTCATGATTCATCCATGGAAAACCCAGCTTGAATCTGTTCTTGAGCTTCACCAACAATGGTGGTTTTAGAGAGAACATTTTTTGGAGAAAAAGGCTTAAAATATGTGAGAGGGTTTGGGAATGGGTTGATCACGTTTTTAGGGACTTATATACACCTAAAATCACTTAATTAAACCTATTTTAGTCAAGTTAGGACGTGGTGTGAATTTACCATTCACCCCTTTAAGAGGCAGCACGCAGGAAGCTAACTAGCAGGCCACCCGCGACGCATGCCTTGACGGGGCGTCATGGGCTTGACGGGGCGTCATGCCCTACGTCGCCCATGACTTAGCCAATTTCTTGGCTCACAACCTGCCCAAGGATACCCTCCTTCGACGGGACCTGCTTGACGGTCCGTTGGAGGCCCAACGGTCCGTCATTGGGTCCGTCAAGGACACTGCCCAGGCAGTGTATTGACAGCCTTGGGGTCCTTCTTTTGGGGACTCTTGTGGGGCCCTTTAGAAGTCGTACCCAGACGTTTCCAATGCGATTACAAACCTTAACATGTTATAGACCTACCACATAAGTTTCATCCAAAACAAACACCTACAAGACGTCCAAACAGCCTTGACCCCAACATGACATACGATGAACGTCTTAGGGTCTATCTTCCGAACGTCTTGGACGTTCTTGGGCGTTTGACCTCCAAACTTTACGAAACTTCATATAATAACATTAAACATCATTTAAAACCATTTCAAGACTTATTTGACTCAGTTCACACAATTTAGGCATGCATACACACATGAGGCACATTAGCGACTATTCGTCGAACGTCTTGGACGTCCCTTGACGTTCGACTTCCAAATCACCTCAAACTTTGCACACTGACTCTATATGACATAATAAGGCATTTTAGGACCTTATAACGATAAGACGAACATATTAGGTCTAGACACCTTATCTCATTTTCGAGGTCTTACAATATTCACCTAAGTTATTTTTCGGGATCTTACAATTTCTTTTACCTCATTCTTTGATATCAAGTTTGTTACGACCGGGGAGCACCCCTTAGACGTAACCGGCATCGTCATTCAGTAGAGAACTAAGACTAGACTCTTAGCATTCATCATTACATTTCATAGGTCAAAATGCGGAAAAATTTGAAACTTAATACATATTGAGGTATACATAGACTTGTCGCTTACTTTAGATATATACATATGGAGTTTACTTAGACTCGTCACATAGGAAGCTTACATAGGCTTCTCGTTTAGTTAACATTTACAATATATAAGAAGTTAGTCGAATTATACCATTTCATATTAAACCATATAAACACAGTACAATATTTGGGCATAGCCCTTACATAAGTACATATTGACACTTAGGCGTAAAACAAATTTCTTTTAGAATAAAAAAGCAATGAATGTCTTTTAGACTATATCAATACTACTAGGGTAGATAAAAGGCACCATCCTCGAACTTGGAGGAATCACCACTACTTGGAGGAAAAAGTCCAAGTATCTTTGTAAAATGTCCTAGAAGCTCTTCAATGGCCGGAACCTACAATGTTGGGGGAAAAGAGAAGAAATATGGGTTAGTACAAAACACATGTACTAAGTATGGTTCTTGTGCATAAAATCATCAATGCATGATAAAAGACACAATTTAGTCAAAACCATGCTTTATGTTCAATAACTCAACATTTACATGTTGTTGGAATGTTATAAGTCAACCCAACATGATTTTAGCCCAACACATAAGCAACCCAAAGCAATACTTGTGCAATGCCAAGAATTGAACCCCATAACCCTATCCAAAGCTAAGCATCACATTAAGTCACTTATTACATACATAAAACATAGTCTCAAAACTTATCATACCATGCTTTATTCATATGTTCATATATAACTTAACATGCATAACATACAAACAACTTGATAATACACCCCACTACTAAAATCATCCCTTACGATACCACATGTGCAATGAGTAAGAGAAGTCACATACCCTCCCTTACCCTATGTAGTAACCTTCAAGACAACCCTAACAATAGTTACATACTTGACTTATTCATTTATCTTATTACATTAGCGAATATAGTGCAATAACTGACATGAGACTATGTGAGCTACATGGAATCTGGTGTTCTCCTCCCACACAAAAAATAGAGAGATAACACTTGCCTAAGGTGTAACAAATTTACATAGCTATCTAGGTGGATTCACTAAGTTATAGTCCTATGTGAGCACATAGATAAGGGTCCATGTAACACTTCAAAAATACAAGACGTGTAGAAAAGCCTAACATAGGTGTCATGAGGTCTAGACACTGTTTTTGAGTGTATTTTAATGAATATAGGTTATTTAGGAAGTTTAGAAACCAAAACGTCGAAGAACGTCCATGACGTTCGGAAGTTGGTTCAAAGAGGTACTAGCGTACCTTAGCCTATTTGACTAGCTTTTAAGAGTTGAGAATTCATGAAATTTAGTAAAAAAGGTCATAACATGTATTTAAGTTGTTTCATGGTCGAAACGTCAAGGTACGACTCCCCAAGGATCAACCAAGGATCCTTGAGGAGGACCCTTGCAAGTTAATGTCAACACTGTCTAGGCAGTGTGCATCGACGAGATGCAGGTGACGATCTGTGTATGGATCGATGGGGCGTCGTTGCCAACCGTCGGCCAACACTTAGAAAAATTGGGAATCCCCCGCCTCCACCAATTCTCTTACCGAAACTACAGTTGTGCAGCACGGAGGTAGGCCTGCCCGTCGATGGACCAACGATCCGTCGATTGTGGTCTCGTCGATGGGGTCTGCAACTTTTCTGCATGTTTTAAATTCAGATCATTTAATTAATTAAGGGGTTAGGGGGTTAGTTAGGGGATTAAGGGAGCTTAATTAAGTTAATTAACCCCTAATATAAATGCCCCAACCCTCATTAGTATAAACACAACTCACAAAATAAACTCTCTTCCTTATATCTTGTTTATATCTCTATTGAAAGACACCATTGAAGACAAGCTAGGGGGCGGTTTTGGGGGATGGAAAGGGACGATTTAATATCCTAATCTTAAGCAAAACATTAAGGTATGGTATCTATTCACTTTTGAGACCTCTTTCCTCAAAGGGTTCATTCAAATTATTTCGAAAACTTGAGTTTTCAAGTAGGTTTCATCTAATCTCGAAATTGAAGTTATGAATTGAGTTGTTGATGATTTATTTAGGTTATATTGAATATATTACCATGTATTTTAACTTTATTATGATAATTGTTGATGGGTTGGTCTAAATTGAAGAACATAATCCTCAACCCCTAACCCTTGGTTGTGATCTTGACCTATATTGTATTTTGTTCATTCAATCGACTTGGTTATTGATTAAGTTACTATGCTATGATGTTATCATGAATAAATTAAGATTAATTATAGGTTTATCATGGTAGTTCTTGAGATTTGATTTAGGTTATGTAGTATATTGTGAAATTGACCTAAGTATCTTGTCTTAAGTGTGATCTAGTGTTGAATTGCGTTATAGAGATGCAATTGGCCTTGTTATCTTTTTGGTTATCATTTTGTGATGATGTTACTCCACTATTTGGGCTGAGTTATGGGTTGATGGTAAGACCTTTGTGATGAACTATGAAGAAGACTTGGTAAGTCTTGTGATCCCTATACTTTACTTCAAACTATGGTAAATTATGATTAAGTGATGATATTGTGTTGGAGTATGTCTTGTTTAGGATTGATAGGGTGGTGCGATGTTGGATTGAAATGTCTTGACTATGGTTGTGAGTTTGATTAAAAATGAAATGCTATAAGGATGTTGATGACTACCAATGTGCCTTATTAAGAATGAATATGTAAATGTGGTAACCTCACTTATATGAATTTTGATGAAAGGACTATACTCATGCAATTCATATTGAGCTATGATGATGATGATTATACAAGGGCTAGACCTTATGACCTAGACTAATCTATTATTGATAATTAATTATGCTAACGACATTTTAATAAAGTGACTTAGCTTAGCACGGAGTGAACTTGACAATGGGAGGTGATGACTTTCCATAGAGGAAGAGTTACCCTATGGTTCTATATGTGATGTTGACTCCCCTTTGAGGGATACTCATTCAATGGATTCCCATGAGAAGAGGCCCCAAATACCAAGTGGTATGAAGAGGGAATACTTATCTCTTAGTTCTTGAACTTTGTTGCCCCTATAGGAAGACTAGCTAGTGGATCCACCTAGAAAGCTACATTTATGTTTGGTTTTACTTTGGCCGGTAGACCACCTTCCATCGAGGTAAGGTTTTACAAAACCGGATTCCACACTTAGCTCTTGTGGTCTATGTCGGTTACGGCAAGTGTTACCTAAACTAAAAATGAAGTAATAAAGTATAAAGTAACTAGGGTGACTTAAGAGGTTTGACTTAGCCTAGGTAGAGGTATGGGACTCTACCTATGCCTTGCACTAGTTTGCCTTGAGGGGAGCTTTAGGAAGTTGATATTATGTATGTTTATGCTAATGATGTAAATGATGATAGTATGTTGACTTTACATGTAAATTATATCATATGGTGATGGTTATGCTTATGAACATGTATTTGGTCTATATTGTTAAGGGATGATGTTATGTATTATTTAGGGTCATATAATGTAAAGTTGGGCATTGTTTATGGATTCTTGTTGGTTTACTTGATTAAGTAAGGTTATGGGGCTTTATATATATATGTGCAATAAAAGTAGAAGACTAAGTAATATTATTATACGACGGGTCTATGTATACTCGAAATAAATACATATTATGTGTATGTAGAGGTCTATGTAAACCTACAAGTAGTTGTAGTAAAAGCTTTTAATTATTCCGTATTTTGAACCTATGAATGTTATGATGAAAGCTAAGAGGCTAGTATTAGTCCTCAAAGAGGACAACGACGTCGGTTACGTCTAGGGGGTGCTCCCCGGATGTGACAAACTTGGTATCAGAGCAAGAGGTTGAGTTATCTTAGAGTCAATGTCTCTCTCAACCACGTCTATGTAAGTACGTATTCATAATTGTGAAGCGCGCCATACTTATGATTAGGAACCTACATGATGCCTAGGAAACTCTCTTTTTTTTGGAAATCTAACATCGTACCATTAGAGTATACTTATGGTGTGCTTTTTCATCTAATCCTATTGTGGTGATTATAGGAAAAATGAACACTCGAAGGAATGCGGCAAGAATACTTGAAGAGGAGATGGCCAATGCAGGAGCTTCTCCCCGTGATGATCAAGTTCCTCCTCTTCAAGTAGATGCTAATGTTGACCAAGCTCATGTCAATCCTCCACCTTTGGCGGAGGGTGAGATAAGGGCTATCCTTGTTCAAATGACACAAGCCAGTACTACTAAAGCCCAAGCCAAAACTGTTCAAGCCCAATCTATGACGGCCCAAGCTAATCGGGAGGTTGTACCCCGAGCTCATCAAGAAGTCACTACCAAGACATCCCGTTTAAGGGATTTCACGAAGATGAATCTTCCCACTTTCTACGGGTCTAAGGTTGAAGAAGACCCCCAAGAGTTCATTTATGAAGTCTACAAGATACTCTTTGCTATGGGGTTTTCCACCAGTGAGAAGGCCGAGCTAGCCACATACCAACTCAAGGATGTAGCTCAAACTTGGTATGTTCAATGGAGGGACAATAGGACTCTTAGGGGTGGTCCGGTGACTTGGGAGATCTTCAAGAAAGCTTTTCTCGATCGGTTCTTTCCTAGGGAGATGAGGGAATATAAAGTGGTGGAGTTTATCAACCTTTGCCAAGGAGGTATGAGTGTTCATGAATACTCCTTGAAATTGACTAAATTGTCGAAATATGCTCCTTCTGTGGTTTCCGATCCTAGAGATGAAATGAGTCGCTTTGTGATTGGGGTGTTTGATGATTTTCAACAGGAGTGTCATTCGGCTATGTTACATGACAACATGGACATTTCTCACCTTATGGTGCATGCCAAACATGTGGAAGAGGCAATGGATAAGAGGAAGAGTAGAGGTGCTAAGAGGGCAAGATATTTTGATGGATGTTTTTCTAAGAATAGGCTTGAAATTCAAGACAATCCTAAGTTCAAGAAGAGGTTCTATAATCAATTTCAATCTAAGTTCCCTAAGGCTCATAATGATAAGGTGGCTAAACCAAGAGCTCAAAAGGGAAGGAGTGGAAACTCACCAAATGAGAAGCCTACATGTGCCAAGTGTGGAAAGGGTCTTTTTGGTGAATGCTTGGTTGTAACGGGCAATTTCGGACTAGGTATGGTCATTATGAGTTCTTAGTAATGTCCTTTGGTATCATGAATGCTCCAACGACGTTTATGGACCTAATGAATAGGGTGTTTCGAAGTTACCTAGTATCATTTGTCATTGTCTTCATTGATGACATCTTGGTATATTCGAAAAATGATAGTGATAACATGGGTCATTTGAGGGTGGTATTGCAAACCCTTAAAGAACATCAATTGTTTGCCAAGTATAGCAAATGTGAGTTTTGGTTAAGATCGGTAACATTCCTTGGTGACATCATCTCTAGTGAAGGTGTTGAGGTTGATCCAAGGATAACGGAAGCGGTGAAAAGTTGGCCTAGACCATTGACTCCAACCAACATTAGGAGCTTCTTGGGTCTAGTAGCTTACTACGGAGGTTTCTGGTTGGTTTTGCATCCATTGCATCTCCCTTGACTACATTGACCCAAAAGAGTAAGTAGTTTGACTGGTCGGAGACATGTGAAAAGAGCTTCCAAAACTTAAAGGATAGACTTACCTCCGCTCCGGTGTTGACCTTACCGGAGGGTACGAAGGGTTTTGTTGTGTATTGTGATGCATCCCGAGTGGGTTTAGGGTGTGTGCTTATGCAACACGGTAAGGTGATAGCCTATGCTTCCAGGCAACTTAAGGTGCACGAGTGAAACTATCTTACTCATGACCTTGAGTTAGGGGCCGTGGTGTTTGCCTTAAAAATATGGAAGCATTATGTATATGGTGTTAATGTTGATGTGTTTACCGACTATAAGAGTCTCTAATATGTGTTCACCCAAAAGGAGTTGAATCTCCGACAATGGAGGTGGTTAGAATTGTTGAAAGATTACGACATGATTTTCCTATCACCCCGGCAAGGCCAATGTGGTAGGTGATGCTCTAAGTCGCATGACTATGGGTAGTGTATCCAAATAGATAAAGCCAAAAAAGACCTAGTGAAAGGGGATTTTTAGAAAATGGTGACATTAAGGTTTCAAAATAAAGGGGTGGTGACATAAGTCTTGAGTATTAGGTGTAGGTGACAATTATGTGATTAATGAGTAAGGATTGTGGAGTTGCCCTCAAGTTTATAAGTTGACATTTTGGTCCACTGAATTAAATGAAGCGTAAAAGGGTAATTTCACAATACCTAATTTAACCAAATTTTGTGGGAATTAAATGAGGGGTAAAAGGGTAAATTGACTAAACCAAACCTAATTTAACCAATTTTGGTGGGAAATATCGAGCCAAAAGGGGAAATAAAAGATTTTTCCCCCGCCTCCAGCCATTGTATTCGTCCTCTCTCTTCTTCTTCTTCTTCTTCTTCGTATTCTTCTTCTTCTGTTGTCGTGTTTGCTTGCTTGCTTGCCTTTGTTCCCGCTCACATCATCTTCTTTTTCTTGTTCTTCTTTTCGTACATTGTGGGTCTTGGCTGCTAGTGCTTGAATCAGATTACCTAATCTGTAATTTGTGGACCAAATTTCGTTTTGTTTAAATTGTAATTACTTCATAAGTGATTGGGTCACACACCATTGTTTCTGGTATGTAAAATTAATAGTTATTTGAAATTAATTCATTATCATCTGATCTTGGTACCTGTAATTTTTTCAATAATTTGCATTCGCGTTTACAACATATTGTTATATATGTTGCAACAGTTGACTATTATATCATATTATAGTCATATGTAGCAACATAAATGTAATTTCAGTCGCAACAGAACAGTAATATGTAGCAACATATGACTTACATTTCGCAACCAAAAGCCATATGTGGCAACATATGATATAGCATAAAAATGTTGCGACATGTGATTTGTCTGTCACAACAGAACAATCATATGTAGCAACATATGAGTTACATTCCGCAACAAAAAAATCATATGTGGCAACATATTATATAACATAAAAATGTTGCCACATGTGATTTATATTTCACAACAGAACAGTCATATGTAGCAACATATGACTTACATCTCGCCACAGAATAGTCATATGTTGCAACATATGATATAATAAAAACATGTTGCCACATGTAATTTATAGTCACAACATAAAAGTCATATGTAGCAACATATGAGTTACATTTCGCAACAGAAAATCCACAAGTTGCAACATATGATATAACATAAAAATGTTGCCACATGTGATTTATTTTCACAACAGAGCCGTCATATGTAGAAACATATGGCTTACATCTCGCCACAGAATAGTCATATGTTGCGACATATACTTATTATTCATAATTACTAATTGGTTTTTTAATTAATTTCTACATGTACAATGTCATTATTTGTAGGGATTGATTGTCTTGGTGAATGGGTCGAGAAGAAAAATCAATTCATATGTCGTTGGGAGGATTGTAAAAATGAGGAGTTGGTTCAGTAGGGATGTATGTCGAAGAAATATTTTGTATAATGATTTCTTCAATTTAGTCGTGCAAAATGCTGGATACAATTGTAAACCGCAAGATCTTGTTATGAGTTACATTCCCCATTTTTTTCATAATGAGAACGTTTTACCTTTTAGAATAACTGATCAATCTAGTTTGCTTGTTTATTTGGGAGAAGCAGAGAAACCGCCCATATTAAGAGTCTATGTGGAAGAAAATGCTATCGAGGAGGATCCTAATGTAGACGAAGGCTAAAAAGATATGTTTAGTGATGAATTTCATCCTTTGGACACGAATAATCCTGATGATGAAATTGGAATAGGTGAAGGTGAAGGTGAAGGTGGAGGTGTTGGTGAAGGTCAAGCTGAATGTCCGGACCTTGAGAGAAAGTTTCCTCCTACATCTATAGTTGGCAGCAACAATCCATGTGCTTCTCAAACTTCACGTGTGAATAATGTAAGAGATGATGAAACATGTTTATAAGGGAATGACATTCAAGAACAAGCAAAAACTGACAAATTCATTGAAGATTGCTTGCTTGAAAAAAGATTTTAGACTGAAAAAGGTGATCAATTCTCGTAATGTCTTTTCCTTTAAATGTTCATATCCGGATTGCAATTGGTGGCTGAGAGTTGTGAAATTTACAAGTAGTGATAGGATTTCCATTAGAATCTATAAAAAATACCATACGTGTGTTTCAGAGCATCCTACAAGACCTAATCCCCATGCCACGGCAAAATTCATAGGTAAGTACTTTGAAAATGGGTTTCCCAATGGTAAAGGCCCATCCACAAGAGACATGTAAAATCAACTCCGCACAGAATCGGGTTGTAAGGTAAGCTATTAAAAGATTTATAAGGGCATGGAGCATGCTAAGTCTAATGTTAGGGGAACACATGAGCACGGGTATGCAGTGCTTAATACGTACCATTATATGCTTGAAGTTGTGAATCAATGAAGCAAGACGGCATTTTCGCTCGATGAAAATGGGAGGTTCTTGTACTTCTTTGTATCATATGCTTCCTGGATGATTGGTTTTCAAGAAATGATAAAAGTAATAGTTGTTGATGGCACATTACTAAGGAGCAAGTATGGAGGAGTTCTGCTATCGGCGGTGGCACAAGATGCTGATAATCATATATTTCCAGTGGCTTTCTGGGTCGTGGATAAGGAATACGATGCCTCGTATGAATATTTTTTTCAAAATATGAGAAGCTTTGTAGATGATACTGATGAGTTGTGCATTACCTCTGATAGGCATCCAAGTATTCAAAATATGGTTTCGAGAATCTACCCTGCATCTCATTATGGTTGTTGCCTGAGACAGCTTGGGGAAAGTATTCGAAATAACTTTCACAATTCGAAGGTAGTGTCCCATTTTTATAAAGCAGCAAAAGACTATGACCTATGTGAGTTCAATGACCATTTCAATCAAATAAAAGATTTGGTACCAAAGGCGGCTGAAGCTCTTGAACGTATTGGATTCCACACATGGAGTAGGATATTTTGCCCGGGAAATAGCCATTTCATTTGAGTTTATTTTTACTTTAGGTGCTTTGTTTGATTTTTATCTTTTGTTGTGTAGATATAAAATTATGAAGTCAAACATCGCGGAATCGGTGAATACTATGTTTGATGTTGAAAGAGAATTTCCCATTGTCGCTCTATTTGATGAAATAAACAGGAGATTCACATTGTTATTTCACCAGAGGCGTATGGAACTGGTGCACTCTGCAAATAGATTTGTTCCTTCAATTGAAAAATACATATCAGAGTATGTCAACGCGGGCAACATGTTGTTGGCCCATCAAATCGCTAACTACAAGTTTAAGTGTCAATGGGCATGGACATGTTGCTACTGTGGATCTACAAAGAAGAACTTGTACTTGTAGAATTTTTGACTTGGACAAAATACCTTGTCCACATGCCATGGCAGCGCTTCGATCCCAATATGGTGCCAATTTTTGAAATTAGATTTACTTATACTCCTCTCCATATTATTTGGTGGAAAAATACATAATGGCATATTGTTAGGAAATTCACCCGGTGCCACCTGAAGATTCTTGGATTGTCCCTTTGGATATCATACAGAGAGAAATACCTCCTTCATATGTTGATCCAAGTAAACTTGGAAGAAGGACATATAAGAGACGACGTGGAGTTCGTGAATCATTCAACTAGAAAAAATAAGTGTTCCGTATGTAGGGACTTTGGCCACAAAAAAACTACATGCCCAAATCGAAATGCCCCATAAGAAGTGTTGTGTTGTTGAATTTTAATGAATGTTCTTTCTTATTTGAGGATGATCCATATTATCTAATCTTATTTATAATCAACTTATGTGATTTTATTTATATATAATGCGTGATTTATTTAATTTTGTATTGCTAATTATAACAAAATATGCAGAATAGTACATCTGTGGCAACATATGCCGATTATATGTCAGAATAGTGCATATGGCAACATATGCAACTTATGTGTTAGATTTTACAACATAAAATTGCATTTGTGCCAACATATGTCAATTATGTCTAACAAGTACCAAAAAAAACAAATCTGTGGAAACATATGTCACTTATGTGTTCGATGTTACAAAATAAAATTGCATCTGTGCCAACATATGTCAATTATGTCTAATAAGTATTGTGTAATGTGATGATATCATTACTGTCATTGGATCAACTTTCAAGAAAAATAACTTTAATGACGCGACTCTTCAATTTTTTTGCTATTTTTCAAAAAAAAATACATGCATTTGAAGTCAATTTTTACTTGTCTATTTCACTGAATTTTCAATATGAATAACAAATATTCCAAAAACACTATGATTAAAAAAAACTTCTTTGAATCCCTTCCGAGGGAACTAGTAATTCTCATCGTTGAGAGGGTTGTTTCCTACTCCCTACAAGATTAATGAGTGTTAAATTTTAGTATGTATATGTAAATCAATTTTCCGCTATTTAATTTCATTTCCTAATCATTTTGTTTCATTTCTCAGCTCCAGGTTGCTCAATGAAGTAGCTAATGAACGTTATGTATATCAGAAGGTAAATTTGCTCAGGTTTCCTTATCGTAGATAGTCGATTGTTCAACAAGCCATTTCTATCCTGGAAATCTACAGAGAATCAGGGAATTAAGAAACTTATACAGAAAAGGCGTGGTAATTTTTAATATTTTTTTATTGTCTTCACTTTTATTTTATTTTGCATTTGAAATGTTATATTTGTTTTGTAGTATGATTTTTTCAACCGTAGCGATCCAACTGCATTGGAAATGATTATTGAAGCAGCAGACGGTGGCCACACTGGAGATGAGTATGTGCTTGCTATAATGTCAATATTCAATGGTGGTGAAACAATGAGTGAAGGCTTAATGTTCATTGCCAATATGAAAAAAACTGAGCCAGATGTAGTGAGTAGATGTCAAAATCATCTGCGAAATATTTTAGGTGGAATATATGTGCCAGGACCTCTTTTGTTGGGAGGAAGACCTATTTGTTGCACTGTTCATCAATATGAGCGAATTGGTCGCAAGATTGATTATCCCTAGAGACGACACACTAGAAAGTACAACGAAGATGATGTTCATTGTGATTTATGCAGGTGTGATATAGAACTAGATTATCTAGTTAATTTTCTGCCTCATACGAGGGATTAATTAAATTGCCATATGTGGCAACATATGTAACGAACTTGCAAATTAATGGTGAAAACTGTTGGCCTTCTTTGTTTTGTATATGTTGAGACATATGTGAATTATGTGTTGGATATTACAACAAAATATTTTAGATGTGGCAACATATGTCAATTATGCCTTATATATTACAATATAACGTATCTGTGTCAACATATGTCAATTATGTGTTGGCTATTACAACATAATATTTTAGATGTGGCAACATATGTCAATTAAACATTTAAAAACTAATCACGAATTTGTCTCAATATACTTTTAAATAATGATTACGTGTAAGTGTTGTGTTGTGATCAATAAAATCTAATAATTATTGATATCTCGAAACATGTTTGGTTTAATAATTACGACTCTTCAGTTTTTTTACTTTGTTGAAACGTCATGTCTTGCAACTTTTCAAATTTCTTGGACTTTTATAAGAACAAAACAGAAGGGCGGGATACGTCAAAATTTGTCTTCTCTTCGTCTTCATTCTCAACAATGGTTTCAACTAGGAAAAACTTCATTGAATCCCTCCCGATTGAACTAGTAATTCTCATAGTTGAAAGGGTTGCTTCCTACTCCCTACAAGATTTAGTGAGTGTTAAATTATGTTCCAGGTTCCTCAATGAAGTCGGTAATGAACGTTCTGTATATCAGAAGGTTACATTGGTCAGCTTTCCCCTTGAAACTACATGAACGATGAATCAACATGCAATCTCTTTCATGAAAATTTGCATAGCATCGGAGAAATTAGAAGCCTTATACAAAAAAGGCGTGGTAATTTTAATGTTTTTCATTTTTTTTCACGTTTTCATCAATGTATTTTGTATTTTTAATGTGTTGTTTCTTTTATAGTTCAATTTTTTCAATCGTAATGATCCAACTGCATTGGGAATGGTTACAAAAGCAGTATAAGGTGGCCACTGTGGTGCAGAGTATGTGCTTACTGTAATTTCAATCTTTGAAGGCGGTATATCCATGAGAGAAGGATTGATGTGCATTTCCAACATGAAAAAAAAAACATGCCAGTAATAGTGAGAAGATCTCGACACCATTTGCGATACATTTCAAATCAAATATAGGTGCGAGAACCTAATATTTTAGGAGAAAGACCCATTTGTTGCATTGTGCATCAACCCTATCAAATTGCCCGCAGGAATGGTTGGCTAAGGGGAAGTGACGATGAAGACGATATTCGCTGCGAATTGTGTAGTTGTGATTTAGAACTAGATTATCTTGTTAAATTTCTTCTTCATACGACTGTGTGGGATTAATTTAATCTGTGCCAATATATGCCATATGGTGGAAATCTAGTCTTCTTGTTTTTTTAATTATTTTGGAATTAAATATGTCAACATCTGACATATGGTGAAAATCTTGCCTTTTTGTCTTTTGCACTTATTTTTGAATTATGACATAACATATGTACTTATTTTGTACTTAAATAAATAAAATTTGGTCAACCTTTGCATTTTTCCATTCGTAAATTGATCAATTCGTCGATTAGTGCCTCCTTGATATTTCATCTGTGCCAACATATGAAGAATGTGTTGTTTAAAATGCAACATATACTGAATCTGTGTCAACATATAACTATAAAAAATGGGACTTTGGGGAGTTAATTCAATTAAATTGTCACCTAATTCGATATATAACAGCAATATATAGTCCTACAACATGTCTAAGTAACAAATTATGGTACTATAAAACACCCTTCATTAGATTCTATCAATTATATTTAGAAAGAATATCATCCCACTAGTTCGTCATACAATGACTTAGTAAATCCATATGATAGTTATATAACACCCTTCTAAATCGTTGTTCCAAATGTTATACCTTATTTTTATTGCTTAATTATGGTCTAAATCACCAAAATTTGGTCCAACTTTTCGTTTTTCCATTCCTAAATCGATAAATTCGTCCATTAGTTCCTCCTTGATGTTTCATCTGTTCCAACTTATGAAGAATCTGTTGTTGAAAATGCAACATATACAGAATCTGTGTCAATATATAGCTATAAAAAATGGGACTTTTAGGGGTTTTTTCAATTAAATTGTCACTTAATTTGATATGTTACACCAATATATAGTCCTACAACATGTCTAAGTAACACATTATGGTCCTATACAACACCCTTCATTAGATTCTATCAACTATATTTAGAAAGACTATCATCCCACTAGTTCGTCATACAATGACTTTGTAAATCCATATGATAGTTATATAACACCCTTCTAAATCATTGTTCCAAATGTTATACCTTATTTTTATTGCATAATTATGGTCTAAATCACTAAAATTTGATCCAATTTTTCATTTTTCCATTCCTAAATCGATCAATTCATCCATTAGTGCCTCCTTGATGTTTCATGTGTGCCATCATATGAAGAATTTGTTGTTGAAAATGCAACATATACTGAATTTGTGTCAACATATAACTATAAAAAAATGGGACTTCTGGGGGTTAGTTCAATTAAATTGTCACCTAATTCGATATGTAACACCAATATATAGTCCTACAACATGTCTAAGTAACAAATTATGGTCCTATACAACACCCTTCATTAGATTCTATCAATTATATTTAGAAAGACTATCATCCCACTAGTTTGTCATGCAATGCCTTAGTAAATCCATATGATAGTTTTACAACACCCTTCTAAATAGTTGATCCAAATGTTATACCTTATTTTTATTGCTTAATTATGGTCTAAATTACTTAAATTTGGTCCAACTTTTCATTTTTCCATTCCTAAATCGATTAATTCGTCGATTAGTGCCTCCTTGATGTTTCTATCTGTGCCAACATATGAAGAATCTTTTGTTGAAAAGGCAACATATACTGAATCTGTGTCAACATATAACTATAAAAAATGGGTACTCTTTAAAACTGGTCCAATGATAGGCAAAGCCCATTCTGTTAAACTAAAACTAAAATTGTCCCAAGCCCACTCTAGAAGGATATATATATATATATAAATATAAATTAGGGTTTTCGTTTTCATTTCAAGAATAGGGTTTTCAAATTTTTCATCATTACCGCTTCGGTTTTGGCACTTTTTTTCCCAAATCATTTTATCTGTCAGTATTTTCTATTCATTTTTAAAGACGCAACTTAATTTGATCGACCTTTGGTTAAACCAAATTTCGGGACTCACATATGCAATACTTCAGCTCAACTTTTTGTTACTTGATTTGATATGATGTCAAATGCAATACTAATTAAATCGAATTTGTGATGATAAAAATGATACCATGTTGGGTGTGAAAATCTATTGCAAACATGGAGACTTACTTTCAATGAAAACTTCATTATCAAAGGACAATCCAGTTCGAAGATTTTGTTCTTGTCCGCGCTATCGTGTATGTTCATTTCTACAGTCTTTGGAGACTTCAGATCTCCTTATTTTCTATTTTTTTTAATTTAAATTTCTTTCTTTGTGGTGTGTATTTTAGAAGTATGCATGCAACTTCTTTAGATGGAGGGATCGTGAAGATGTAGATATACAATCCAAGTTCGTTATTGTCTGATTAGCGAACAAAATTAAGGAGTTCGAAACTGTTGATGAAAGTCATATTAATAGAAGTACCGAATATGGGATGAAGGAGAAGAAGAAAACCAAATATTGTAGCATGTGGAAGCTAATCTTGGTGTTGATTGTTTTTTTGTTGTATTATCAAGCATTACCAAGAAGAATATTGTAGAGGATAGAAAATTCTTTTGTATTTGTGTACAACCATTAAAATTATCATAGTTGTGGCAATAAATAAACGTAGTTCTGCACTCCTCATCAAATGTTTGTTTGACACTTTGCGGCCAATGTTCGATCATTTGAGGCGTATGTTGCTACATATGATACATATGTTGCTACATATGGGTCCTATAAAATAGCAATTGAACACATATATGTCCTTTCTTGCTACATATGCCTCAACTGTTGGCACATATGTGTCATATGTTGCTGTAGATGTGTGATGGATTGAGACATCTGTTGCAACATTTGTGTCATATGTTGCGACAAATGAATCATCTGTAGCAACATATGCCTCAAATGTTGCTACAGATGACGATATGTGGCTGGAGATAGGATTTTCCACAAAGGTGTTCAAAATTTGAAGAACTAGACACACAAATTAACCGAAAGAGTTCAACATCTACTTTACAGGATAAAATAAAACAACATAATTGATAAAATAAAACATTGTCTATAATTACAAACACATTGTCAAGGCTTCAAGATCCGAGATATTATCCCATAAGCCCAAACATATTGCATCCGTTCAACTAGATTGTCACACAAAATGGTTTTTGGAGGTTGAATTTATGTCCCGCTAACGAAAAGCTCAATGAATACAAGGGAATATGATCCGCACGCCGCTCCAGTTAGATTTTTTACCATGGGTTCCATTTGACCTGTAAATTCCCATGGTTCATTGAGCAACTTTTCTAGAAAATGTTCCATTATTCCACTCTGCTTCAACAATTTAGGCAGCAACTCGAAGACAGGTTGCATGTATGTCAAAAACTTGGCATGTTCCGTAAACATCAGGTTGCAGTCATAATAATTCATGTGATCCTCATGTAAGAGAATCTCGAGAGTGACAAAATGGGTACTGTCCATGTTCATGACAGTCAAAATCCTTTTTGCATCAATTCAGTCCATGCCTCCAGGATATGGCCTAATACCCCTTACATAGTCAATCATATCTTCATCCCATACAAAGTCATCTACTAACTGCTTAATGCTTTTGCCACCAACAGTTGTTGCCTCATTGCTCATTTCATAATATCTTTTTTGGAAGTTGGTATAGAAGTTAAGATCCAGGATTCTATCTCTGGAATCATAGTAATCCGAGTATGTCACATGCGTCTGACGCATGAGGTTAAGGATTTTGTAAATATACTGAAATAAAAAATAATATTAAAGAGTAAAGAAGAGTATTCATTGATAAGATAAAAGAAATGTGCATTATAAATTGTAGGATTACCCAGTCTTCCCACCAAACTTTTGTGCTTGTCAAATTCCTAAAATCTTGTCCTGAAAAAACATGCATGCCGTATTCTATTCGAATATCCTTTGAACTCGTCAGACTCAACACTTTGGTTTTTTCTGCTGCTGTTGCACACTTATAAATATTCAACCTTTTGTACGCCTTCACTTCCTCTATTACGACCCTTGGAATTTCTCCAAACATCTTCTTCTTCAAATTTTGTATTACCTTGGCAAATGATTCTTTCCTCCTCTTGGCTTGTGGAGTATATGGATGCCGAACATTCTTTGATAGAATGCCCTTGACCCCCCTCTTGTTTTTTAATTCATTGAAAGCTTGAATCAAAGTTTGAAGATACATGATAGAATCTTCATCATGTTTCTTGCACTTCTCACATAGAAAGCCACAACATCTTCTACAAGAGGTAGCCCCTTGGTCTTGTCAAGCACCAGCACTAGCACCAGCAGCAGCACCAACACCAACACCAGCACTAACACTAGCACCAGCAGCAGCACCAACACCATCAAAAACAACTATTTCATTAAAGACTTCATTAACAACTCTGTCTCTTTTGATGGTTGTTGCTCCAGCCAACTCCATTTTAACTCTATCCATAACAGGATCAAAAATTGTTTCAACCAACCCTAGAGTAATTAGATATGGCATTTGCAATTCCTCTTTTGTTGGTGTAATCCATGGATGCAAAACCTAAAATTATAAAAATGTGTCATCAGTAAAGATATTTGGGTCATATGTTGCCACAGAAATGTCATTTGTTTCTATAGATGGGTGGTATGTTGCCACATATGTGTCATATGTTTCTATAGATGTGTGATAGGTTGACACATATGGGCATCTGTAGAAATATATGTGTCACATGTTGTAACAGACGGTTCATCTGTAGAAAATTTTTTGTCACATGTTGCAACAGATGAATCATCTTTAGCAATATATATGTCACATGTTGCAATAGACGAATCATCTGTCGCAATATTGTGTCACATGTTGAAACATATGAATCATCTGTAGCAACATAAGAGTCATTTGTAGCAACATAAGAGTTTAATATACTAATAATAACTTACTACTTCAAGAGGAGGGTTAAAAAGATTTGGAATATGCCTTTCCTTGGTAGTTTTTGTTCTTGATCTCAACCATCTAAATATCCTTAGAGATGATCTCTGTTCTTCTGCAATTACTTGATTGGTCAAATAAGGAATGACTTCAAATGCCCACGCCTATAAAAAAGGAAAACAAGTCACTAATCAAATGTTGAATTACTTAATATAATATAAAAATATTAAGAACATTTAGTTTTACCACGAAAGCCCGTGGAAAGCCAAAGAAGTTACTAGTCTTTTCTCCTAAAGGTTCCAACAACTATTTGAGAGTTAATTCAAAGTTGTCATTACCCCAAGGGTAGTGGTTGAAAGCCTCAATATCCTGGCATAAATTCACCCATTTAAACTGTATGTTGTTGTAGAGATCTTTCGGCAAAAGTATATTATGTGTAAACCAAAGTAAGCACAATGATTCCTTGTGCTTCCTTGGTGTATCCTTGTGTTCCAACAAATTTACTAAGTTAGAATTTTTGAATCTTTTGCCAACAAGGGACATCAAGTCCTGCTCCTCAGATGGTAATGACTGTTGTCCTGCTTCCACTACTTCTTTTACTCCTTTCTTTCTTCTTCGTGGTTCTTTTTTGACAATGTACTAAGAGACGGGCTCAAGAAGAGGATGACATTTTAACCCTGTAACTATGTCAAACTCTCTTTTGCCAAAGAAAATTGGCATGCCATAATAATTAATTACAATCTCATCCTTCTTTTTGGGATTTTCAAAAATGAACCTTCTTTTTAGAAGTTCATACACAATGGTCAGTTGAAAACGTGGAGTTGTATCAATGGGTAAATCAAGAAAATGACCGAAATAACTATTTCTGAAAAAATCTTCCAAATGATTTCTCTTTAGAAAATCCCTGAATTTGATGAAAGGTTTTCCCAGGACTGACCTAATAATGCTATCACCATTAGCATTACGCTGTAGATGCACAGGGAAAGTGTCTGCATTGATGGTTTAATCCCATCATCACCAGTAGCATTGAAAACTTCAGAAAGTTCTTGTTCTTCTTCATCAACTTCATTTAATTTCTCTTCATGTGCCTGAACTATGACTCTATTAACTACTTCTATATTTTCCCCTTGTTCTTCCTCAACTTGTGCTTCCTCAACTTCATTTATTTTTTCTTCTTGTGGCTCAACTACTTCTCTATTAACTACTTCTATATCTTTCCCCTGTTCTTCCTCAACTTCTTTTTGTTTTTCCTCTTCTTCCTCCACTTCTTTTTGTTTTTCCTCTTCTTCCTCCACTTATTCTCTTTCTTTATATTCTTTTTGACAAAATTCTACTTCTACTTGAGAAGAAGAAACTGCTTCAGATGCCAGATCTTCTAAAAGAGTGGTATTTTCATTCCTCTTCCTAGAAATTTTAGACCTAGCCTTCTTCTTGATCTTTGTTGTGTCAGATGTATCAAGTTTTCTTTTGATGGGAGCCATTATATTTGTATCAGCAACCACAAAAATAAAATATTTGAATGCCACACATGACCTAAAAATGAAGCTTTTTGAAATACACAACACAATACACAACAAACAAACAAAATCCTCCCTAAACAATATACAACGTACTACAATGAAGTTTTTTGAAATATATAAATATTTCAGAAAATAACAACTATAGAACCAACCAAAAAACTGATAAAACAAGTCAAAACAGGGCAACAAGTAAGCAAGATAAGCACATGCATTTCAAACCCTAATTAAATATTACCTGAGAAGATATATCAATGATAAACTAGAAATGATGACGACAACACCGCCTTACTGTAGAAGAGGATCACAACAGATGACAACTAATGTTTTAGAAAATATCGCCAGAACAGTGATTTGTGAAGGAAGGAACAATGGAACAATAGAAAAGAAAACTGAAATTAATTAGTAAAAATGAATAACATTTGGATCATGAAACGACTTTTATAGAAGAGAAGAGAGAGGAGAGAAAGGAGTGGAGAGGAGAGAGGGAAAATGAAAATGAAAATTAAAGTCGTTTTAATTTTTTTTTAATTATGATAATACAAACTGTGACATATGTTGCCACATATATACTTTCTGTTGGGACACATATGTTATATATATAGTATGATGTTGCAACATATTTCATTTCTGTGACATATCTTACCACATATCTCTTTTCTGTGTTATATGTTGCCACATGACCCCTTTCTGTTGGTACACATCCAGAGAAGCAATGATTAAATTATCACCAAACAAATTGAAATTAGTAAAAATAAATAAAATTTGGAATATGAAACTACTTTTATAGGAGCAAGGAGAGAAGGAAAATGAAGGGATGATTATATTAAAACAGTTTAATTTTTTTTTAAATTTTGACAATTCAAACTGTGACATATGTTGCCACATATATACGTAATATTTCGTCACATACCACCTTTTCTGTGACATGTTATAATGTTGCCACATATATCCTTTCTATGACATATCTTACCACATATCACCATTCTCTGAAATATGTTACAACATGTATCCTTTCTGTTTGTACACATGCAGTTAATTATCTCATGTTTTTTACAACAGATTTTACATATGTTGCCACAGACATCACCTTTGATCCTTTCCATCATAATTGTTTGTTCCAATAAAATCGAAATAATCCTAAAAAACCTTTATATTAACACTACCAATTGTTTTATACAACTTATAAACAAAAAGGTAATTCATAATGATATGATATACATAATAACCTATCTAATCAATGGTTTTAAACATAACATTTTCATCGATATTAGCTTTTTTAGGTCTAGGCATCTTTGGATCTTCATTGTTACTAACATAGCCATTTAGAGGTTTTATAATCCCGTAATTCCATAGGAGTGAAGCATATCTCAAGCGAAGGGTGTCAGCACTAAATCCACATGATGGTACTTCTAATCCATCACTCAAAAACTCAGCGTATGCAGCAACCAAAAATCCACTTAACTCAAGGTACTTTGGCAACATTTTAGACAACTTTTGAAGCTTGGAGGATAATTTTCTATTATACCTTGTTGAGGACATGGAATCATACACTTTTATGCACCGTTCCTTCAATGCAACGACTGCCAAGACCCAATGGAATTCTCCATTACTATTTAGAGGGACATAAATATCATCTGTCAAGTGCCAAGGCAGTCCACAAGGTATAGCGAACCCTTTCATTATGCCAATGATTTTATCCTCATATTCACTAGCATTGTCAATGTATGTTTTGAAAAAACAACTAGTGGTGGTATATTGATATTCTGAATGAATCTGTTGCTTCGACTTCTTATGCAAATAGTAAAATATGACATCCACACACTGCCCACATGCATCAAACAAGTGTATCAATTTAATTGTATATATTCATGTACTAAACAATACATAAAAGTGGGCACGGATTTACCTCATCATTCCAGCACTTATTGGGTTGAGACATTACGTAGAACCAATCCTTATTCTTTGGAAATGCAACTACAAAATCAAGTTGTTCAAAATCATGTATCGAGCTATAAGGTAAGTAGTGATCGTCCTTGTTTCCTCTGCAATTGTGTAATCATTACAAATAATTATTGAGTGGACAACAAAAAGAAATACTAATAATAGTTGAACAACCTTACTTACTTTTTTGCATGATGCTTGTAAACACCCTCGTTTATTTATTGTGAGAAGGATTACATTAGTTCAGTTGGACCCTCTCCTTCAATGTTAAAACCTTCAAATGGATATTGTCGCTTCACATCACAACTGACAACTTTGACTTTCTTCTCTTTCTTTTTCACTTTTTCTTTTTCTTTCTGCTTCACTTTCTCCTTCCCCTTCTCCTTCTCGTTCTCCTTCTGCTTCTCCATCTCCTTTGCCTTCTTCTTCTTCTCCTTCTCCTTCTCCTTCTACTCTTTTGCCTTCTTCTCCTTCTCCTTCTCCTCATTTGCCTTCTTCTCCTTCTCTTTCTCTTCATTTACCTTCTTCTCCTTCTCCTTGTCCTTCTCCTCCTTTCACTTCTTCTTGTTCTCCTCCTTTGCCTTCTTCTCCACGCTCGGACAACTCGGTAAACTGAACCCGCTCTTGGGAGGGGAACAACAGCTGGAAACGGCTTTTTCTTTCTTCTCACTAATTATAGAAAGTGTTGGGAAATAGATTTTTTCAACCTCCTACACTTCAAAGGCTGTGAAATCTTCTTGTATCTTTGTACATCAATATTATGAGACATTTCCTTAAAAATATGAGTGAGTTTTTTAACACGACTAATAAAATAATCATGTTACTGCTCACATTCTTCGCATAGACAAAAAGAGCATTTCATGTTAGAAGATGAAGCAAAATCAATAAAAGATTGAGTTGTTGTCATGGTTGAAGCTTCTTGTATTATTTCATC